>JAQMRL010000001.1:438254123-438669123 GCA_035578175.1 Catonia carolina | reverse complement strand
CTTTACTGAGATCTAAAAACACAGCTAAGGCTTTCTCTCCTGCATCCAATATATCAACTATCTGCTCAAAAAGTGAGACAATAGCAGTTTTGGTTGACTTACCCTTTTGGAAACCATGCTGATCTTTTGAGATGATAAGGTTTTCAGTCAAAAAATTGATTAACCTATTGAACACTACCTTTTCAAAAATTTTGCTAATAGTGTTTAATATACTTATGGGCCTATAATTTTCAACTACTTGGGTATTGCCATTCTTAAACACAGGTAATATTTTACCTTCCTTCAGTTGCTTTGGAAATACACCTCTTTCCAGGGAGAAGTTAATTAGATGAAGGAGAGGTGTTAATAAAAACTTTTTACATTTTTTAACAACAATACTTGAGATCCCATCTAACCCTACCGTTTTCTTACTTTTTAAGCTATCGATAACTGATTCTAGTTCCTCATATGAAACTGAGCTAAATACAAAATTATCTACAACTCTATCCCCCCTAACTTCATAATATCCCTCAGTTTCCGTAATCTGCTGTTTAAGCTTTGAAGCTACTTCCTGATAATACTTATTAAAATAATTACTAATTTCTGATCCATTCTCTATAACTTCATTATTACTATTAACAATTTTTGGTATATCTGTGTATCCCCTATTACTAACTACATTCCGATTCCTATTTATTGTTTCCCATATTGCTGAGTTTAAATTAGTTGATTTACGAAGGACTTCAGCAGTTTTTTTGCATTTAGCACTCTGAACTTTTTTAGCATAATATTTTTTAATTTGTTTGTATCTTTGCTCATTCAATTCATTTTTATCTGATTTGAACTCAGAGTAGACATCTCTGACTTCAGATTTCAGTTTCAAAATATCTCCTGTAATCCATTGGTCTATTTCACTAATTCTCTTTGTTAAAACTACCCTTTTTACTGGACAACTACTATTATAGTGAAATTTTAAAGTTTCAATAAAATAATGATATTTTTGATTAATTTTGGAAGCATTAATGACAGTCTTCCAATCTTCTTTGGATAAACTGTGCAATAAACAATTTATATTACCCTTGTCCTCTTGCCTAATTTCTTTATTAACTTTTTGATTCAGGGCCTGACCACCTAAATGCTGAATTTCTATTACTTGGTACCCGTGATCAGAGAATTCTGAACCCCCTAACCTAACCTGACAACTAACAATATTTGTTAGAATATTATCTATTATCGTTTGAGAATGGCTAGTAATCCTTGTATAATCACTAACTTTTATATCCAGATTGTTCATGTTCACGATATCCCTGAACTCTTCGGACATTTTACTCTGAATAGCAAGATTTACATTATAATCACCCATAACAACAACTCTTAAGTACCGTTCAGTCAAACTCTCCAGCAATGCACTGAACAATTTACAGAACTGGTCCCAATCACCATTAGGAGACCTATAAACACCAACGACAGCCATCCTTTCCTGTACCCCCAACCTAACTTCTAATCCTACTACTTCCATATTCATTTCCTGAGAAAACCTGTCTACAAAAGGTAAGTTACGTGTATGTATGTTCCTACTAATATTAGTCAGTATACAGACTCCTCCACTTTTATGAAATTTCCTGCAGTAAGAAGCATCAATAGAAAACCCCGGAAAGCTAATCATAGGAATCTCATTACTTTTTAACCCATGTTCGGTGAATAATACCATATCTGGGTTCTCAGACCTTAAAAATATTTCAACTCTATCTATTTTATTACTTAAATATTGTATATTTTGGTGCAAAATAGAGAAGTGAGATGTATTCCTAACCTGAACTTGATTGATGAAATCATTTTGTGCACCTACCTGTTTATTTCCTATAATTTCTGCATCTGTTGGTAGTGGATGCACTAACATATCCGGATTTAAACCTAACCTGTCATTACCTATTTGTAGCACCTGTGATTGCTTAATGTGAGGTTGGGTTGTCCTAACATAACCTACCCTTCTTTTTCTTAACTTTTTTCTCCCTTTTTTAGCCATTTCATTAAAAAAGTATCCTTAGATTTTAATTTATCTGGGAGTTTACATGTAACGAGTGAAGCTAATCTATCACACAGTATGTTTTTGCCAGTTAAATTTAAATGTAACCCATGTTTAGTATAGTTATCACGATTTAACCTTTCATTGATAAAGTTGATTTTTACCCTTTCAATTGTTTTATTTTTTAGGCTGTTAATTCTTTTATGCATTTCGCGGTTTGTTTTACTTATAACTTTGTTTACTTCTGGCTTGTCATACCGATAGGGGATAGCGTTTATTATTAAATTAGTTTTATTACTTAGTGGAACCAATTCTTCGAATGTTTTTAAGATTTGAGGAGTGTTTTTAAGTTGTTTTGATTCTATGTCATTGGTTCCTCCAAGAATTATTAAATGGTCATTTATACCTAAGGTTTTTACATCGTCTTTAGATGACTTAACAACTTCTTTTAGAGGAGCATTCGGCTTAAACACTACTTTTACTTCAAATTCAGAATTTAGTTTTTTATCTAACAGTTCCCAACATTCACGGCCATGACTATCCGCCAATACTAGGACTTTGTTTTTCCTATTATTATTATTACTTTTGGTAGACGGTTTAGTCCCTACAGCTTCACTATACAAAAGTTTCTTAGGACCGCTTTTATTTGTAATTTTAGTATCATTTTTAGTGCCGTTTATTTTTTTATTATTTTTATTGTCATTAGTTTTTGCAGCATTTAACTCATTTAGAAGTTTTAGACTGACTACTTTTATTTCATTTTCTAAGGCCCGGTTTGCTTCCAATAATTTAGCGATTTCAGTTTTATGGTCCATATCATTTATTCTTATTATTTCTTTTAGTGAAGCTATTTCCTGCTCTAATTTATTTCTAAGTTCCTCGTTTATTTTGTTACTACTTATTATTGCATCCCTAATGTTTTTTTGATCTTCATTTAATTTAGCTACCTTTTTTTCTAAACTAATCGGAGATTTAAAATTTACATGGGACCGCGTAACGGGAGGAGAAGACTTAATTTGTTTACCTAAACTTGAATTTTTAGTGGCCATTCCTAACAATTAATAAACTTTAACTAATTATCTTAAACAATTTAAACTTTGTATTTACTTTAAGTCACAGACTATTTTAGAACTACCGGCGAACTTCCTAACCTCAAAACTATCGACAAACTAATTTGATACAATACTTAAATTTATTGGAAAGAAAAAGAAAAACTTATACGTACAATCTGAAACTAACTGTTTAAATAACTTATTAAACAAAAATTATACTTATAGGAAGTGAATCTATCTCAAAATCTTCTAAAAATTCGGGAGCTAACTTCACAGCTGTGTTGACACTAGAATCCAATATGGCGGACCAGATACTTATGGTATGATGTTCCATTCTTGAGATTTTTCGTACACACACACAAACACACACACACACACACACACACACCAATCGCTAAAAACATGTTTTCCGGTTCAGGGGGGTCTGAAAATATTTATATCTGGTGAAACCTCGATTTCGAAATATTGATATTTATTTCTAATAATATGTGTACGTTGCAATCTGTTTAATTCAGAACAATAAGCAACCCCATGACCCAATCAGATGAGGATGATGTGTATGACGTGTAAATGAGGTGTAGTCTTGTACAAACTCAGGCCGACCATTCCTGAGAAAGTATGGTTAATTGAACCCCAACCATGAAAGTACACCGGCAACCACTGTCTAGCATTCAAAAATATAAAAGTAACTACCATATAAAAATAATTACCTTTACTAGGATTTGAACCAGGAACCTTCGTCTCCAAAAATCAGCTGTTTAACAGCTGAGTAGCGGTGACAACTTTCCCCTAGACCAACCCGGTGGGTTGAAATATTCATATGAAACAATAATTTCCTTCCTTAAAATCGATATAGGCAAGAGCAAAAAGAAAATGAATTACACTTATTCAAATTCGTAGAACAATTTTCCATATTTGAGGAACATTTAAAATGATACGTTTCAGAGCTTTTTATTCTTGCAGACGTAGTATACAGCAGACCTTTAATAAATTAAAATAAATATTTGAAAATAGGAGCACATAAGCTATTTACTGTTTTAATAATATCTTCACCAGTATAGCCACCGCTGCAATTATGTACTTAGATTTTTTTCTATTTCAGTTTGAACAACCGTACATTGTAAATCAACACGAATTGTTCGCTTCAGAATTCAGGAGAGCTGCGGAACAACAATTTTCGGGAGACGAAATAAAAGATTTATACGAGTTCCTTGACAAAGAGATGAAACATTTTAAAAAGAGAATATTAAGACTTCAGAAGATGGCGAAACATTTGAAGAAATTCAGGCCGTTGTATTTCATGCTTATGTTTTTAACGATCTTATACGTTCCCCTCTGGTACTGTGCCGCTGCAATCGACTGTATCTCTAAATGTCTCCGGTATGCTACGTGCAAGAGGACAAGGTTAACATACTATTGTGAGTGGCTTTTTTTGACATTCGAAGGATTATGTAATGCAATATGTTGCAACGAAATTGGAACTGAATCGTATTTCCAAGATTTAACCGAACTGTAAATCGTAGCTACATGAGAATGGGAGTTGCCAGAATAAAGACACTGATTACTTGTTTATATATTTTTCTACTACCTTTATTTACACTCTAATATTATCAGATAAGTTTTAAATAGTTATTCGTATTTTCCAGATCTTGTAATCAGATCCTACCTTGAAATTCTCAAATCTTCCATATCCTGTTGGAATTCCTTTATCCATTTCAGGTTTTGTTGTTCTTTCCCCGTAAAAGTTGATGATTTGGTTGACAAGTCTGTTTTCTATTCTAAGTAGGTGCCCCAAGAGTGAAATTATTGTTCCTGTAGAAATTTTCATACCGGGGTTATAATCGTATGTATTTCTTCACTTCCTTCTACTATGTTCCTTCTAAGATCCTTCACTATCCTTCTACTATGTTTTTCGTGTTTATGAATATTCTTATTATCTTTCTGTCTATTTTTTTGTCAATGCTTTCTACCTATCCAACTTTATATGGCCCGAATGGAGTCTTGCTAGTGTATTGTACTTATATAATGATGTTCCAATCTCACACACACACACACACACACACACACGCACCAATTGCTAAAAACATGTTTTTGAGTTTAGGGGGTCTGAAAATGTGTAAATCTGGTGAAACCTCGATTTCGAAATATTGATATGAAACAATACTATCCTTCCTATAGGCAAGATCAAAAAGAAAATGAATTACACTTTTCAGAATTCGTAGAACAATTTTCCATATTTGAGGAACATTTAAAATGATACTTTTCAGTGCTTTTTTCCTTGCAGACGTAGTATACAGCAGACCTTTAATAAATTAAAATAAATATTTGAAAATAGGAGCACATAAGCTATTTACTGTTTTAATAATATCTTCACCAGTATAGCCACCGCTGCAATTATGTACTTAGATTTTTTTCTATTTCAGTTTGAACAACCGTACATTGTAAATCAACACGAATTGTTCGCTTCAGAATTCAGAAGGGCTGCGGAACAACAATTTTCGGGAGACGAAATAAAAGATTTATACGAGTTCCTTGACAAAGAGATGAAACATTTTAAAAAGAGAATATTAAGACTTCAGAAGATGGCGAAACATTTGAAGAAATTCAGGCCGTTGTATTTCATGCTTATGTTTTTAACGATCTTATACGTTCCCCTCTGGTACTGTACCGCTGCAATCGACTGCATCTCTGAATGTCTCCGGCATGCTACTTGCAAGAGGACAAAGCAAACATACTTTTGTGAGTGGCTTTGTTGGACATTCCAAGGATTATGTAATGCAATATGTTGCAACGAAATTGGAACTGAATCGTATTTCCAAGATTTAACCGAACTGTAAATCGTAGCTACAAGAGAATGAGAGTTGCCAGAATGCTGACACCGAATACTTATTTATCATTTTTTTTCAATACTTTTATTTAGACTTAAATATTATCAGATAAGTTTTAAATAGCTATTCGTATTTTCCAGATTTTGTAATCAGATCCTCCCTTGAAATTCTCACAACTTCCATGTCCTGTTGGACTTCCTTTATCCATTACAGGTTTTGGTGTTCTTTCCCCGTAAAAGTTAATGAGTTGGTTGACAAGTCTAGTGTTTTCTGTTCTAAGTAGGTGCCCCAAGAATGAAATTATTTTTTCCTATAGAAATTTTCTTACTGGGGTTATAATCGTAAGTATTCCTTCATTTCAGATCCTCCACTATTCTTTAACTCTGGTTGTTTTGTTTATGCATTTTCTTATTATCTTCCTGTCTATTTTTTGGTCAATGCTTTCTACTTCTCCAACTTTATATGGCCCGAATGGAGTCTTACTAGTGTATTGTACTTATAATATAATATTCCATTCCCACATACACACACACACACACACACACACACACACACACCGATCGCTAAAAATATGTTTTTGAGTTTACGGGGTCTGAAAATGAGTATATCTGGTGAAACCTCGATTTCGAAATATTGATATGAAACAATACTTTAATACTTTAAGCAAGATCAAAAAGAAATTGAATTACTTTTATTCGAATTAGTAGAACAATTTTCCATATATGAGTAACACTTAAGTTAAATAATATTTTTCAGAGCTTTTTATCCTTGCAGACATAATAAATAGCAACCTATAATAAATTAATATATGTATTTGAAAATAGAAGAACATTAGCTATTACTGTTTTAAAAATATCTTCACCTTTTTCACCGGTATAGCCACCCTTGCATTTATGTACTTAGATTTTTTTTCTATTTCAGTTTGAACAACTGAGAACGAACAGTGTAAATGATCGCGGTTGGTTCGCTCCACAATTCAGGGCTGCTGCGGAACAACGCTTTTCGGGAGACAAAATAGGAGATTTATACGAGTTCCTTGACAAAGAGATGAAACATTTTAAAAAGAGAATATTAAAAATGAATAAGTTGGCGAAACATGTGAAGAAATTCAGGCCGGTCTATTTTATTCTTATGTTTTTAATGGTCATATATGTTCCACTCTTCTACTGTGGGTTTTTTATCGACTGTTGCTCAACTTGTCTCTGGCATGTTACTTGCAGGAGGTCAAAAGAAACAGTCATTACTAAGTGGCTTTGTATCTCATTCGAAGGAATATGTGAGGCAATCTGTTGCGATCGTATCGGAAATGAAGCTCGCGAGTATTTCTGGAAGACGACTCAATTTTAAATCGTAGCTTTTAGGGAACGAAAGTTGCCAGGATAGTGACACCGATTATATTTACCATTTCTTTTTACTGCTTTTATTTACACTCTAATATTATGGGATAAGTTTTAGTTAGCTAGTCGCATTTTCCAGATCTTGTAATCAGGTACTCCCTTGAAATTCCCAACTCTTCCATGTCCTTTTGGACTTCCTATATCCATTTCAGGTTTTGTTGTTCTTTGCCAGTAAAATTTGATTATTTGGTTAGCAAGTTTGGTGTTTTCTGTTCTAAGTAGGTGCCCCAAGAATGAAATCCGTTTATTCTTGTAGAAATTTGTTACCAGGGTTATAATCGTATGTATTTCTTCAATTGAGATCCTCCACTATCCTTTTACTATGGTTTTCTTGTTTATGCATTTTCTGATTATCCTCCTGTCTATTTTTTCAATCCTTTCCACTTCTCCAACTTTATATGGCCAAGAGGGTGTCTCGTTGGTGTATTGTACTTATGGTATGATGTTCAATGCTTGAAAATTTTTATACACACGCACACACACACACACACACACAAACACCCCAACCGCTAAAAACATATTTTTGAGTTCAGCGGGTCTGAAAATGGGTATCTGGTGAAACCTCGATTTCGAAATATTGATATGAAACAATACCTTTCTTCCTTTAAATCCATTTAGGCAAGAGCAAAAAGAAAATGAATTACACTTATTCGAATTCGTAGAAAAATTTTCCTTATTTGACGAGCACTTAAATGATACCTGTCAGAGCTTTTTATCCTTGCAGACACAATATATAGCAAACCTTTAATAAATTAATATAAACATTTTAAAATAAAACACATTAGCTATTTACTGTTTTAATAATATCTTCACCTACTTCACCAGTATAGCCAAGCTTAGATTTACTTAGATTTATGTACTTAGATTTTTTTCTATTTCAGTTTGAACAACTGAGAACGAACAGTGTAATTGAACACAATCGGTTTGCTCCACAATTCAGGACAACTGCGGAACAATACTTTTCGGGAGACAGAATAGGAGATTTATACGAGCTCCTAGACGGAGAGATGAAACATTTTAAAAAGAGAATATTAAAAATGCAAAATTTGGCGAAACATGTGAAGAAATACAGGCCGGTCTATTTTATGCTTATGTTTTTAACGGTCTTATATGTACCACTCTTCTACTGTGGGTGTGCAATCGACGGTTGCTCTAGATGTCTCTGGCTTGTTACGTGCAAGAGGTCAAGGGAAACAATCACTCTTAAATGGCTTTGTGTTTCATTGGAAGGAATATGTGAGGCAATATGTTGCAATGAAATCGGAAATGAAGCTCGCGAGTATTTCTGGAAGACCACTCAATGTTAAATCGTAGCTACTAGGGAACGAGAGTTGCCAGGATAGTGACACCGACTACTTATTTACCATTTTTTTAAAATTCCTTTATTTACACTCTAATATTATCGGATAAGTTTCAATTAGCTAGTCGTATTTTTCAGATTTTTTAATCAGATCCTCCCTTGTAATTCTCAACTCTTCCATGTCCTTTTAGACTTTTTTTATCCATTTCAGTTTTGTTGTTTTTTTCCAGTAAATGTTGATTATTTGGTTAGCAAGTTTGGTGTTTTCTGCTCTAAATTTTGAGATTCTCCATATATTCTTTAACTCTGGTTGTTTTGTTTATGCATTTTCTGATTATTCTCTTGTCTATTTTTTCATTCCTTTCCACTTCTCCAACTTTATATGGCCAAAAGGGTGTCTCGCTGGTATATTGTACCTATGGTATGATGTTCAATTATTGAAATTTTTCACACACACACCAATCGCTAAAAACATGTTTTTGGGTTCAGGGGGTCTGAAAATGTGTATATCTGGATTGATATGAAACAATACTTTCTTTCCTTTAAATCCATATAAGCAAAAGCAAAAAGAAAATAAATTATACTTATTCGAATCGTAGAACAATTTTCCTTATTATTCAGGAACACTTAAATGATACGTTTCAGAGCTTTTTATCCTTCCATACATAATAAATAGCAATCTATAGTAAATTAATATAAATATTTGAAAATAAGAGCACATTAGCTTTTTCATGTTTTACTAATATCTTCACTTACTTCACGGGTATAGCCACCGCTGCATTTATGTACTTAGATTTTTTTCTATTTCAGTTTGAACAACTGAGAACGAACAGTGTAAATGATTGCGATTGGTTCGCTCCACAATTCAGGACAGCTGCGGAACAATACTTTTCGGGAGACAGAATAGGAAATTTATACGAGCTCCTAGACGGAGATATGAAACATTTTAAAAAGAGAATTATAAAAATGCAAAATTTGGCGAAACATGTGAAGAAATACAGGCCTTTGTATTTTATCCTTATGTTCTTAATGATCATATATGTACCACTCTTTTACTGTGGGTGTGCAATCGACTGTTGCTCTAAATGTCTCTGGCATGTTACGTGCAAGAGGTCAAATATAACAGTCATTACTATCTGGCTTTGTATTTCATCCGAAGGAATATGTGAGGCAATTTGTTGCAATGAAATCGGAGATGAAGTTCGCTAGTATTTCTGGAAGACAACTCAATTTTAAATCGTAGCTTTTAAGGAACGAAAGTTGCCAGGATAGTGACACCGATTATATTTTGCCATTTTTCCTTTCACCTTTATTTACACTCTAATATTATTAGATACTGCCCATAACAGACAGGTGGAGTGTCAAATTATTTACACTCAATCTGTTCGTTGCAGGGCTAAAATAAATAGTTCTGTTATTGTTGTTAATAGTTCTGTCATGGTCAACCAATAAAATGACTGACTAATTTAAGAACAGAAGAGGTAGAAGTGTTAAAGACACTAGTCAAAGTTACCTCGTCTTAAAGTAATGAATTTAATTATACAGCCAGACCCTGTGGTGAATGAAGTGAAGGTGTCATTTTCAGAGTGGAAAATATGTGCTTTTCAGAGGGCCCGGCGTGCTGATAAGCATACTTTTCTATTCAATGAGGAAGGCAGCTGTAAACCAACTCACTCCTCGTTATACTTAGTAAAACCTCTAAAAATTCAAACTAGCCTACAGCCTGATCAGCTAAACAACAACAATTATCAGATAAGTTTTAATCAGCTAGTCGTATTTTCCAGATTTTGTAATCAGATCCTCCCTTGAAACTCTCAACTCTTTCTTGTCCTGTTGGACTTCCTTTATCCTTTCGCTTTTGTTGTTTTTTTCCCAGTTAGCAAGTCTGGTGTTTTCTGCTATAAGTAGGTGCCCCATGAATGAAATTCTTTTTTTCCTGTAGAAATTTATTACCGTGGTTATTATCGTATGTATTTTTACTTTCTCTTGCCTATATGAATATATAGGAAGGAAAGTATTGTTTTCATGTCAATTTTTCGAAATCGAGTTTTCACCGGATCTATACGTTTTCAGACCCCCTGAACCCAAAAAACATGTTTTTAGCGATTGGTCTGTGTGTGTGTCTGTGTGTGAACAGAATATCTCAAGAACGGAACATCGTACGAACTTGAAACTTGAAACTTAAGTTACATACCACTACCAGACCCGACACAAACATTTTCATTAAAATCGGTCAACCGGAAGTAGTAGTTTATTCGTGTAATTTTTCACTTTTTTGCGATTTTCTCAAAAACTGGTCCTACGATTTTTTTTAAAATCGCTTGATTTACTCAATTTTTTATTCTCAACAAGATAGGGTAGGTGTCATGTTTGCTGAAATTCTAGGTGAGGCTGTTTTCACGTAAAAACAAAGTTTTTTTAAGATTACGGCTTTAATATGCAATTTAGCGAAAAAATTTATATAATAAAAGTAGTAGAAAATTTAAAAACCACAACTTTTATTTCAATCATTTATTTGTATAACGCTTAGTTTAGCAGTAATTAGCGATTTCCTATTTTTTTCTCACGAAAACGTGTGAAAAATCGATTTTTTTAAGATTTCGGCTTTAGTACGCATTTTATGACAAAAGTGTATATAATCAAATTTATAGGAAATTAAAAGATCTACAACTTTTATTTAGAGCATTTTTCTCTACAGAGCGTAGTTTAGCGTGAAAGAGTGATTTTCCATGTTTTTAAGCCAAACTGAGGTAGATTTTCATTTTGCGTCTTTCACTCATGATTAAAAGAAGGTTATGTTTTTTGAGGTTAGTTTTTTGTTTATTTCTAATGTTTTATTACTAATGTTAGGTTATATTGTTTAAATTTTTTGCACTGGCAAGAGAAAGTTGTGTGAGTGTTTCACACCAGATTTTTTCATTTGAGATCCTCCACTGACCCTCTATTATGTGTTTCTTGTTTATGCATTTTCTGACTATCCACCTTTCTATAGGGTGATTCAAAAAGAGCGCCGGTTTTTAAACGGCTGGTAAATTTTTGTTTATCGGTTGGCAACATTGTTTGACCTCCTTTCTATTTCGGAGAACATTCCGATTGACGATTCAGTTGTAGTTTCTCTTGTTCGCAGTGTAATACTCTCGCAGTCTCTGTCTAACCATGGAGAAGTTTACTATTGCGCAACGAGTGTTAATCGTCAAAACATTTTACCAGAGTGGAGAGAGTTATGCGGCTACTGTCAGGCGACTTCGCGGTACTCTAGGACGTATGAAGCACCGAATGAATCAACAGTTCGCTGGCTCATGAAAAAGTTTTTTGAGACGGGTTCAACAGTCGACCATAAAAGTTCTGGACGTCGTCGTTCTGGCCGAACTGAGCAGAACGTTGCGTTGGTTCGTGACAGTGTGGCTGTTAGCCCAGCAAAATCAATACGTCGCCGTTCTCAACAATTGGGTTTAAGATGTTCTTCTGTACGGAGAATTCTTCAGTACGATCTCCAATATCACCCGTATAAAATTCAGTTGACGCAACATTTGAAAGTGGCAGACCACCAGAAGAGACGACAATTTGTTGACTGGGTATTGAGAAAACGGCAGGATGATGACACCTTCGCAAACAAAATCATTTTCAGTGATGAGGCGCACTTCCACTTAAACGGTTTTGTTATTAAACAGGACTGCCGTATGTGGGGTTTAGAAAACCCCACATACGGAAACTTGTCCCACATAGTCGAAACTTGTCGTGCAGTAATATCCAATTTCATGGACAGAGTTGATGCGTGCCAGCGCAGTAGAGGAGGACACATGCATGACATCATTTTTCATACATAAAATCGGAAGGTAAGATGAACTTGTTGATGTATTTATTTTCAGTTTTTCAATAAAATAAATGTCTTAATTTGATATATCAAAACCGGCGCTCTTTTTGAATCACCCTATATTTTACAATCCTTTCTACTTCTCCAACTTTATATGGCTCAAAGAGAATCTCGCTGGTGTATTGTACTTTTGGGAGAACTACTATTTGGTAGTTTTTGTCGTTAGATTTACCATTTATTAATGAAAATTTATGCTATTTAGTTATGTGACATTTAAAAAGTCAGTTTATTTTTTAAAAAAATTGTTTATATCCTAATAAATCGCTTCATTCAGAGTCGCTATTTTGTATGTTAAGGTTTTGTTTTGTTCAGTAATTGTTTCTGATATCGTTGTAAATGAAATTCAGTAATTATTATTATTATTTCTGTTTTGGTCGATCGAAGTAAATTTCAATTGTTTTGTTGAAAATGAATGCGATTTATACATTTTGAATACTGCATTGAAAGTTCTAACTCTGTTCTGAAAATAGGACAGAATTTTAATGACTGTTTAATGTAAAAATATTGTATTCGTTTTATTATATAGTTGAGATTAGCTTAGATTGTGTATTATTTTGATTTTGAATCTCTCTCTCTCTTTCTGTCTGCCACTCTCTCTCTCTCTCTCTCTCTCTCTCTCTCTGCCTGCCTCTCTCTCTCTCTCTGCCTGCCCCCTCACTCTCTCTCACTCACTATCTCTCTCTGTCTGTTCCCTCTCTCTCTCTCTCTCTCTCTCTCTCTCTCTCTCTCTCTCTCTCTCTCTCTCTCTCTCTCTCTCTCTCCTCTCTCTCTCTCTCCTCTCTCTCTCTCTCTCTCTTCCTAGCAATATTACATTTCTTGTTGTCATAGGTTTTCCCGTTCTTGTAGCGTGGTGAGAGGGGTGAAGGGTTGTTGGCGTTCAGGGCGTTGGTTGTCCTCATTCACTAGTTTACTTAATTTTTTTTGGTGGTGATTACAAAAGTTTATACTTAGAGTTTGTAGTTTTCTGGATCAGTTGTAAATTGTTTTATTAGGGCATCCTTATAACCACCGCCACCTAGATTAATTAGTCCATCTATTTATCCATTTGTTTGTTTTTAGAAAATAATATTATCAATCTCTTTGTACAATTATTGTTATTGAATTGTCTGATCTACCTACTTTGTTAAAATCTGATGTGCGGGTCCAAGCTACGTTTAGTTGCGGGGTGAAGGGTACGGATGAGGTATAATGAATGAGTGACGCATGCTGGGAGAACGATTGTTCTATTACTCTGATACAAAACATTCGTTTTCAAACTTTCCGTATTTAACATATTTGTTTGTATTTATTACATTTATTTATTTACATATTTTGATATAGAATGGTAAGTTAAATATTATGAATCCGACCAAGTTAATAACCCGGTAGGTATTTGTTAAATTAATGTGCCAAATGATAAAAAAATTTTTTAGTCTAGTTAGTACACGCTACCAGTACAAATGCATCAGCTGTGAAACACTACTAACACTCATTCATTCTCTCACTACTATAAAAACGCACTCACTCCATTCCACAACAATTACACGGAGCAGCTGGGACTCAACCAATACTTGCTGTCAAACATTTCTGTATTTATTTTGTTATTCAACTAGTGTTAGTATGAATATTACTTTAACAATGAAAAATGTAGCTACTCTATTTTGTGTGGGGCTAGCCCCTAAAAACAAACAAATAAATTTATTATTATTATTTTTCTGCTTTTTTATTTATTTAAAGTGGTATCAAGTAGTTAGGTTAGTTATTAGCGACTACGGTGGGTAATGTATCGAGAACAGTGGGTTTTGACTTGTGAAAATTTCCAGACCCTGGCCGGGAATCGAACCCGAGATCTCCACGTATTAAGCTACTGTGCTAACTACTACGCTACGGAGGCAGCTGATTATCTATTATATAAAAGGACAACCATGTCCATGTCCATGTCCAGGGTGATTCATTTGTAGATCAACGCACAGCCGAAACTACTCACGCTAGAGACTTGAAATTTGGAAATTAGCTTTATTATGTTGTGTAAGCGCGCACTAAGAAAGGATTTTGCAAAATTTTGATTTTAAAGGGAAGAAACAGCAAAAATTCCCCCCACTGATGCGAGGATGAGAAATCAACGCGAAGCGCTACGCTTACGGCTGGTTCTCCAACACACATTTACCCCCTCCATAGGCATAGGAGGATAGCATCCAGTATTACGTTCTTATCGTACAGCAGAACAATTTTACAAAACTATAGCTATTTTCCCAGAAGTTGAATTGACTTCAACAACGATTTTAATCTTTTACTTTTTTCACTCCGGATGTTGTACATAGTGTTTAATCTTTTGACCTAACACTGGATTTACATTTTAGTCAGAATTAATTCCAGAATTGTTGTAATTAGCATAATAAGTGTTATGTTTTTTTATGCTTTATAGTATTATTACTTATTATGCAAAATACGAATGTTATTGCTTAAGTCACACAGTGTATTTGACTGACATTGTAAAAATGATTTTTGCAACCGAACAATTAAAATTTAATTTTTAAAAAATTTGTCTCAACCAATTCAGTAAAATGCATAGGATAAAGTTATTTCTTAAATCTAACTTAAGTTTAAATAAAACAACAGTTATTTATGTAAATTCAGGAAATATGCTAATCCTTCTCTTTTTCATTTTTTCACCATAAGGGTCGATTCACACACATCCGTCACGTCACGTCTCAGTTCCGTCATTCCGAGAAGTTCAGTCACAGAAAAATATTCTTTCTTGAAAAATTAATGACATTGTCTACACTGAGCACCGGCACCGTCCCGAATCCGGTGGGTTAGTCTTGTCGGCGTCACCGAACCGTCAAAACGATATTTTTTCTCGACGATATTTTGTTTTTTACGGACGTGTTTGTCTCTGTAAAATGACTGAATGGAGTTTGACGGAAGGAAAACTGACGTACATGTGTGAATACTGTCATCAATTTTGACTTCGAGTGGCCGTGCCGGTTCCGTTTCGGAATGGTGACGCGATTGATGTGTGTGAATTGTTCTTTATACGTAATTCCAAAAAATTATACTTGGGACTTAGCAAATAGGTTATTAGCAGATTATAAATCAGTTATTAGCAAATTAAAATACAGAATCATAGCCTTAAAATTGCATGGGCGAAGCCACGACGGGGCGCTATTCATTATATAAAAAGAGATATCCTGATTTATAGATCATTTTAAGTTTTATAAACTGTTGCTAAGAAAGGATTTTGCAAAATTTTTATTTTAAATGGTAGAATTCGCAAAAATACCTTCCCATAAGAAATACAGAGAGTATACTTAAACAGTTGATTCTTTGTTTACGTTTGTTTGTACAGTTGTATGTTTGTTTGGTTTGCGTGGGCGAAGCCACGCGGGACCCGCTAGTCTATGTATATTACTGACTAGCATGCCCCACGCAGCTTCACGAGCCAAACATGTGTAATAATTTTTTTTTAAATAAATGTATAAGAGAAATTGTGTAGCTGCTAAATCGAATGTATACTCCAACATCCGAGTGCGCGCGCACGTACAAACACACACACACAAAACAATGTTTTGATAATTTGCCCCGCGTAGGTCACTCACTATCATCAAACCCCTTCAACTACTTCAATAGAAATACCTACTCACATGTAAACACACACACACACACACACACACACACACACACATATTTATGGAAATTTTTATTAGGGCCCTTAGGTTTATCACTTTTTGAAAACTTAAAAATAAATCTTTTTTTTCATTCATTTATTTAACGTCGCATCAATTACAACGGTCATTAGCGACGATGTTGGGGTGAACTATATACAATGGAGGATGAAATAATTTTTTGTAACGTATGAAAATATGCCAAGCCTGAGTGGGATTCGAACCCAGGACCGCATGATGAGTGGCGAGCACAATACCAACTGCGCCAATGCGGCCGGCATTGGCGCAACAAACAAAAATAAATCTTGTTTTCAATATAAATGCTAGTATGCTGTCATAATTTCATAAAAATCCGTTTAGTTTTTTTTGGAAATTAGCCTGCACAAAAAAATATGCTTTGTCTTTGTAATAACGGGTTTTGATAATTGAATCGGGCGA
Source organism: Catonia carolina (assembly GCA_035578175.1). Classification (NCBI taxonomy): domain Eukaryota; kingdom Metazoa; phylum Arthropoda; class Insecta; order Hemiptera; family Achilidae; genus Catonia; species Catonia carolina. The sequence continues at coordinate 438,652,585 of JAQMRL010000001.1, read as the reverse complement.
TTATGAAAACACCGTGAGGAAGTTAAAAAATGTAGTTTAATTAATTTAGAATATACTAAGTAATACTTACATATTTAAATTTTTTTTAAATTACTTGAAAATCGTATTATAAAGGTATCCTTCATTTTGTCGCACACATTCCTGAACTCGTGTACGAAGGTTATTCATCACATTTCGTAATGTGGCTGTAGGAATTTGTGCCATTTCTTCCAGCGAGAACAGAATAAAGATCTTTATTCTGTTCTCGCTGATTTCTTCACGTATCCGTTCTTTAAGTTCCCGTACATTTCCAGGCGGTGGAGATTGGAAAACACGTGATTTTAAGTGTCCCCATAGAACGTAATCACATGCTGCGAGATCTGGTGATCTGGCTGGCCATAAAATGTGTCCGTTCTTAGAAATGACGCGATTGGGAAACAAGCGCCGTAAAACATAATTGAAGCCCTGGATGTGTGGCAGGTAGCACCGTCTTGTTGAAAAAACATGTTTTGGTAAACCGGATTACGAACTAATTCCGGTTGAAGACAGTTCTCCAACATTTTAACATAGCGCTGTGTATTCACTGTAACTGCACGTTCATTGTCATCCTCAAAAAATATGGTCCTACGATAGCCTGAGACTAAGCTTGGCTTAACTAAGCTAAGCAGCTTAGTTAAGCTGCTTGCTTAACTAAGTTAAGCAGGCAGCGGGAAAAATTATTGGTAAGTGATGAATTTATTATTGTGTTTGACTTTTAAATTTTTAATTTTGTGTAATATTTGATACAATGGGGTTAATGACAAGCCTACTGAAGTAAGCAGTAGCAGAAACAAATTTTTTGTGGTAAGTGATGAATTTATCATTGTGATAAACTTTTTGTTTAACAGTTTTATCTTGACATGTCCAAAAAAAATCTTGTTTTAGATGGGAAAATAAGTGAAGGAAATACACGCCAAAACTTCCTCTTTATTGGTTAATCTTGTGAACAACTAACTTTAAATATGAATTTTCAGTAGAGATTACCAAAAAGGTGCATCTTCATTCGTCAAATCCAAGTAAGCCTCTAAAATACTCCCGCTACATAATGTCTTACCGGACTCAGACCGCAATGATCTCAATTTTCTGAGTCGGAGTTTGTGTTCACGTATCACCCACACTACCTAAGGCAGTGTTTATCAACTAAATTTGATCAAGGTCAATTTAAATTTTTGATTGGACTGCCACAGTCTAGCATGTTGGTTAGGTCAACAGCCGAAAGGCTGGTTTGAACCAGTAGAGGTTTTGCTAAGTAAAACAAAGAGTGAGGTGGTTTACAATTGCCTTCCTCACTGAGTTGAAAGATTATGCTTATCAGCATGCCAGGCTCTCCAAAAAAGCATCCACTTTCCACCCTGCAAATGACACCTTCACTTCATTCACCACAGGGTCTGGCTGTATCTGTATAGTGAAATTCATTACTCTCAGATGAGATAACTCTGATTAGTGTCTTTTACACCTCTACTTCTTCTGTTCTTAAATAGTTCAGTCATAGAATTGGCTGACTATGTGATAAGAAACAGAACTTTTTTTGTAGCCCTGGAACCAACAGATCGAGTGCAATTAATTTAACACTCCACCTGTCTGTTATGGGCATAAAATCAAACATGGCAACTGTAAAAATTTAGATATGGAAATCAAAGGGGGAAATTTACGGGGGGATAAAGGGGGAAGCAATGGTTTTTTCCAAGGAAGAATGCATGTTATTGTACAGACTTACATAGCGAGTAAATCTTACAAATGTGTACAAGATAAGTTTCAGTTGAAATTTCCCCGTTCTGCCCGTTCCGAATAAATCGTCAATATTGCGTTTGATAAATAAATTCCGTAGAATTGGGAGTGTACTCGATGAGAAACCACCTCGCCAGCCAACAAAGTTAACCGCGGAAGTTCTCGAAGATTTGAAAAATCGTTTGACTAAATCACCAAAAAAATCGCTAAGAAGATTATCATCGCAAGCTGGGCTAACATTAACTACTGTTTTCAGAGCTACGAAAAAGTTACATTTGCATCCTTATCGCGTTGGCGTAACTCATGAACTGAAAGCTACAGACCATTAGAAACGATTACAATATTGTCGGTGGTTTCGATCTTTGGTTGAAGAAAATGGTATTCAAGTGTTGGATCATTTTTATTTCAGTGATGAGGAACAAAATTTGACACAGCTCAAAGAGAATAAACTCACGCTGCCGTACCTATACCGGTTGCACACATTTGTAAGATTTACTCGCTATGTAAGTCTTTACAATAAACACGCGTTCTTCCTCGGAAAAAACCATTGCTAACACAATATAACGAAACGTCTGCTGTCAACACTAATGCTTGACTGGAACATTTTAACTGTCATAGGTAGTTGGCCTTGAGTACACTGTTGCCAACATACCGATTGGGGAAGGACAGAAAATTTACCGATGTATTACTTCTATTTTCTTTTAATCAGGGTTGCGTCCTTAATAAAACACCCGCTAGTACGACTGAAAATTTTAATTTTAATTGGAATTAAATGATAAAAATTTTTAATTATATAAGAATTACTGAAAAAGTGTCCGTTAAAATACACCAAGCATAACACGTTTAGTAATTTTTAATTGTTGTAATAATTACCATAGAGATGGATTTATGTATTATAATTTAGTTTACTTTCGGCCGTGTTAGACGATGGACGTCTAAATGTTTCCTCACTGAGTGAAAAAATACGCTTATCAGCATGCCGGGCCCCTCTGAAAAGCACATATTTTCCACTCTGAAAATGACACTTTCACTTCATTCACCACAGGGTTTGGCTGTATAACAAAATTCATTACTTTCAGAGGAGACAACTCTGATTAGTGTCTTTTGCACCTGTACCTCTTCTGTTCTTAAATGGTTCAGTCATTTAATTGGCTGACCATTGTGATGAGAAACAGAACTATTTATTTTAGCCCTGCAACTAACAGATTGAGTGTAAATAATTTGACACTCCACCTGTCTGTTATGGGCAATTTTATTACATTGCATATTAGATTTCGTTCAGAGCTGTGAATAGTCTGCCCACGTTTTCGAGAAACTAAAATTTCTGTTTACGGTAACAAATAGTTATATTGGTACAATTAACCTATAAAAGGTTCCGCGATTTACTGTACATGCTCTGGGTACATTATGAACTGTTGTGTTTGTTGTAATGAAATAAAAGCAGTCGTGCATGCGCACTGATGCTATTCCCCCTTTACCCCTCGTTGCAAACAAAGGTCACTTATAGTGGTGATGGTGGGCGGGGGGAGCTCACATCAGTTTTGAAAGGGACACAGTGCCTGAAAGGTTGAGAACCACTGTTTTAATGTATGTTCATTGTTCTAAACTTTACAATTTGTGTCAAACAATGCGTATGAGCGTCTAAAACCAGTTTGGTTTAGTCACTTGAGTCACAAGTTTGCCCTTGTTTGCAACGAGGGGTAAAGGGGAAAAGCATCAGTGCGCATGCGCGACTGCTTTTATTTCATTACAACAACAGTTTATACTATACCCAGAGCATATACAGTATATCGCGGAATCTTTTGAAGGTTAACTGTACGAATATAACTGTTTGTTATTATAAACAGAAGTGTTAGTTTCTCAAAAACGTGGGCAGACTTTCTTTTTCTTTTTTGCGTCCAGGAGACTCCAGGAGAACTATAGGACATGTCAGCTATAACACCTGAAATACATTTAAGAATCACACAATGTCTCACTACTATCAAGAAAGAAATTCTTGTACGCTATAAAAAGTTTCACCGATCAAGTAATTTTTCAGATGTTTTTTAAAGGAATTCAAATTATCACAACATTTTAAAAATTGGGGTAATTTATTCATGAACTTTTTCCTGCATAAGTAGGTTTTTGTTCGAACAATTTTGTGGAGTGATTAGCTACATAATAATCATTTCTGTTTCACAGAAATTAGTCTGTTTCACAGACTAATCACAGTGCTAAACGAAATCTAATATGCAGTGTAATAAAGTACTGTGAAGTTGAAGCTAAAATAAAAAAATGCGTTTCCCTGCCTCTTTTAACAAAAGCCTGGAGCAAGTGACTAACTACTGTAATGTTTCTCTTTCCACAATTCGAAAAATAAAGAAGGAAATTAAAAACGTGAAGAAGTTATTCTTCTTCAACAGTTTTGTTGACAACTGGTAAGAAAAAGAAACGGTTAGGTAGATACTAAGTGAGACTGATAGTGAAGACGCCGGTGACAGGAATAGTAAAAGAATGCGATTCATTCGTAGAAAATTTTGTCCCAATAGAATAAGGTAGCTGGTAATTACAGTAAGTCAAAAATTTCTAGTCATGTACTTAATCTATAGGAAATATTACAGGTCACATTTATTTATTATAAGGTTTATGAAGTGACATTTTCTCTGAATAAACTACAGCTTTTAAAATTTATGTAGAAACTGCACGGTAGTGTCTCACTGTTGAGGTTGGCAGCACTGCAAATTTTCACATTCCTTCCTCACAGCCCATCCATACGCAAAAGGTAATCTCGTGACTTCAGTATCTATACCAGGTGTTCGAGTACGCCACGCTACCAGTGCGGATTTTAAAAGTCACGCAATTCATCTTGTATTGCAGTTAATCGTTAACTAACGAGCGTTGTCCAGCTGCGTGGAAAACGTTTAAATTTAACTGAAAAACTAACGGGTGTTTCAAAAAGGACGCACTTCGAAGTTTGAGAACGCTAATTTATTACATTAAGTAATTACAAATTATACGGTATGAAATTATTACCTTTATAACATTCAGATTACCTTTAAAACTTCACAATAAATGTTAAAAATGACTTCCTCCACTTGTAATGCAAGTTCGGACACGTTTCATAACATTTGCAGCCACTTTTCGTAGTGTTTGCTCATTAAAGTTTGTAATTTCACTTTCAATATTAGCCTTCAATTCTTCAATTGTATGAGGATTGTTTTTAAAAACCTTACTCTTTAAATTCCCCCAAAGAAAAAAATCCGCAGGAGTAAGATCTGGGGATCTTGGTGGCCACAATCCTTTTGATATTACACGATGGCCAAAAAATTCTCGTAACATATTCAGCGTTTCAGTAGAAGTATGGCACGTTGCGTTATCCTGCTGAAACCAACAATCTAAATCGTGTAATTCTAACAACGTTATAAATTGTTCAGTTAAGTTGCGGTACACCACACCATCTACAGATGTGTCAAAAAATAAAGGCCCAACAATACGACGCCGGGAGATCGTACACCAAACACCAATTTTACGTGCGTGTAGTAGACGTTCATGAAATGTGTGAGGATTATGAGCGCTCCATATTCGGCAGTTTTTGCTGTTGATGTAACCATCCAAGTGGAACCATGCTTCGTCACTGAAATAAACACGATCCAATATTTCAACACCGTTGTCATTAACAAGAGAACGTATCCAACGACAATACTGTATACGTTTCCCATGGTCAACTTATTTCATTTTATGAACCACACCGATGCGGTAAGAATGCAGATTTAATTTTTTGTAGCCCTTAAAGCGGAAGATAGTGATAATCCAGCCTGTGAAGATAACTTTCAAAGTGATTTGCCGGGTGAGGTAGTCAAACGTTGTTTCACATCGTCCAAAACTTGTTCTGTTAACACTGATGGTCGACCTGTGCTTTTCCGATCCTGTACACTGCCAGTCTCACGAAATTAATTAATCAGACGCGATATTGTGGTGTTATTAGGTACTTCAGAATTGGGAAATTTTAACTGGAACTCGTCTTTCACTCGTTCGTAAGATTTATATGCGCAATAACTTTCAATAATAAAAACACGTTCATCCTTTGAAAAAACCATGTTTGAACTTATACAGACACAAATGAATACTGGGATAGCACTAGTACATGTCAGTAGTACACAATGGGTCAACAATGAGTACGGTAGTGCCAACTGTTATTTGGGGGGAAAAAATATTCCCTATGCAGAAAATATTAACCCTTAAACTTCGAAGTGCGTCCTTTTTGAAACACCCGTTATTTAATAAATCTAATTTACTACTGAAAACTGTCACTACAAATAAAGAAAACGAAATGCCAGAGAGAACGAAATTGTATTTATTAAAAATATTAATGTTTAAATGAAATTATTTACTACATGAAAAATAATTTTTATGAATGTTCGTGACGCGTCCGGTAGTGGTATGTAACTTAAGTTTCAAGTTCGTACGATGTTCCGTTCTTGAAATATTCTGTTCACACACGCACACGCGCACACACACACACACACACACACACACAAACCAATCGCTAAAAACATGTTTTTTGGTTTCAGGGGTCTGAAAACGTGTAGACCCGGTGAAAACTTGATTTCTTAAAATCGACTTGAAAACAATACTTTCCTTCCTATATATTCATATAGGCAAGAGAAAGTAAAAAACAAATTTGGAGAACTTCGTTAAGGAGAGACCTTTGTATCCCGTCAATGTTAAATTTGCTGTTTCTAGGTACATTTTTCATAGGATTGGTAAAAGATAGGGAAATTAAACTTTACACACTATAGGTGTCAGGTTTCTTCTCGAGCTACTGACATTTTTCAATTTAATCTTTGGACCATATCATTTTTTTTAAATATGATTAAAAAAAAATTTTACAAAATGTTTTCTACGTGTTTTGCGTATTACTAATTTTTGAAGCACCTGAGGAAGTCATAAAATGTCGGTATATGTGGATATAAAAGATAATTAACTGGTAAAAATTTCATCCTGATAGGTTTGTTGGTTTCTGAGAAAAATGTACCTAGTATTAAAAATCTAAATTTACGGGAAAACGCAAGAAACAAGAAGGCACAATTCAAAAAAAAATTTACACAAACAAGTAAATTCCCCATCAACAGTTGTTTAGAAAGCTGAACCAAAAGCTGAGAATACAAAAAACAGTGATGCAGATATTTTAAAAACTAAAATTCTCTTTGCACCAAAACGAGCAGTATAAAATTGTGAAAAATATTCGTTCTTGGTAACATGATAATTTTTCTGTGTAAACTTGATAAAAACTTAATTTTTTTATAAAAAAATAATTTTTTTGACGTAATTTAATGTTTTTACTTTCTCTTGCCTATATGAACATATAGGAAGGAAAGTATTGTTTTCATGTCGATTTTTCGAAATCGAGTTTTCACCGGATCTATACGTTTTCAGACCCCCTTAACCCAAAAAAACATGTTTTTAGCGATTGGTCTGTGTGTCTGTAATTTTTAAGGAAGTTAAAAGATCTACAACTTTTATTCAAATTATTTTTCTCTACAGAGCCTAGTTTAGCGTAAAAGAGTGATTATCCGTATTTTTAAGCCACACTGAGGTAGATTTTCATTTTGCGTCTTTCACTCATGATTAAAATTAGGTTATTTTTATTGAGGTTAGTGTTTTGTTTATTTCTAATGTTTTATTACTAATGTTAGGTTATATTGTTAATTATTTGCATTGGCACGAGAAAGTTGTGTGAGTGTTTCACATCAAATTTTTTTTCTATTAGATCTAGGCCTAAACTACGTACCATTGAAAAACATAAAAAAAACAAAAACCGAAATTTTGAGTAAAAACCATCGTGCCATCTTCCCTTAATTGAATTGCATGCCGGCCGCATTGGCGTAGTTGGTAACGTGCTCGCCTCTCATCATGCGGTCTTGGGTTTGAATCCCATTCAGGCACGGCATATTTTCATACGTTACAAAAATCATTTCATCCTTCACCGTCTGCATTAGCAGTAATTGCGGAACAGCCGGACGTTAAACAAAAAAAAAAAATCTCTTAATTGCAAGGATGAGTAAGTGCTGTCATAGTTTGGTAATATTTTTTGGTACCGATCTCGTTACGGCATACAGCAGCAAATAATGCTCGGCTCCCCGAATTAAGAAACGGGACAAAAGATGTAAAATCGGTACAGTCATTGGTAGCACACGAGAGACATCCACTTAAAAAATCGATCATGCATGAGCATCCCCAAAGAAATACATAAAACACCATCAAGAAACTGAACATCAAATACAGCCACCTAAATTTCTTCAAATGGTCCACAAACTTTCTCATTTTTATCGTTCTCTTTACAAAACGATTAATCTCTTTGTGTACGAACTCGTATACATGTAATCTCTTTTCTTCTGAAATAGAACGTTCAACAGTTTCTTTAAATGATGTAGCAAATATATCTTCTTTTTTCACGAAGTTCGTTGTCAGGTGTTCCAACTGAAATAAAATAAAAAAAAATAATAATTTCTGAGAAATTTCGTTATGTTGCAAGGATATAATACCGGGTGATTCACGAAGATATGCAGAAACTTAAGGAGCTCATTGTACATGTAAAAATAATGAAAAAAGTTTATATAAACATGGGTCCGGAAAAGCTTCGTTTCTGAGTTACGGCTAGCGAAAGTTTCGCCCAGATTTCAGCTCACCAGGGGAAATGAGGTCTTTCTGAAATTCTGGTAAGGTAGATTAAGAGGAAAATTCAATCATTTCTTATGGTTTTTGACCTGATAAATTGAATAAAATAGGTCCCAGAACTGTAAGTTAAATAGTTTTTAAGAAAACCAGTGTTAAATGCAAAAAATGGAGTGAAAACACATTTTTTCATCTTTGGGCAAGAATAACTTTGTTATTTCACTAAGAAACAGTTAAAGTTTTTGAAAAAAACATGTAGAAAATTTTATTCTGAAGAAACCGTTGTAAATAAAGTACACAGAAAGCGAATAGATCTTTGATTAAATGAATTTTTATTCATAACAGTACAAAGTAAAATTAACCGGAAAAACAAAGATGAAAAATTGTTTTTTTTTCACACTTTTTTTGTATTTGACACTGGTTTTCTCAAAAACTATTTAACTTACAGTTCTGGGACTTATTTTATTCAATTTATCAGGTCAAAAACCATAAGTAAAAATTGAATTCGCCCCTTAATCTACCTTACCAGAATTTTAGGAAGACCTCATTTCACCTGGTGAGCTGAAATCCGGGCGAAATCTTTCGCTAGCCGTAACTCGGAAACTAAGCATTTCCGGACCCATGTTTATATAAACGTTTTGCAATATTTCTACATGTACAAATGGCTCCCAAAGTTTCTGCATATCTTCGTGAATCACCCTGTATTATGTTATATCTATACTAATATAATAAAGAAGAAACGTCTGTTTGTTTGTTTGAATGAGGCAATCTCAGAAACTACTCAACTGATTTAAAAAAATCTTTCATTGTTGCATAGCTTAGAGCTTCCTGATCAATATAGGCTATTTTGCAACTTTACGTAACTTTAATTAAGTGAGTAAAGCAACTTAAACTGTGACGATGTCACATGTTTTAATTTATCGGGTGCATAGCACTTTAATTTTTTCAAAGTCCTCTGGATGGTGTATTTTTTGGGGTAGAAGCAAGATTCAATTTTTATATTTCATAGAAAAACGTGAAGTATAACATTCGATTCCAAAAACGTTAAAAATTCGAAAATATTCAAAATTTTTATTTTTAAACTGTATTTTATGAATTTGTTTTCATTCGACAGGTAGTGAATGAGTGATATATTTCCAATTACTCTGCGTACCGCGCCCACCTATTACTGTCCCTTATTTCAGCCATATCAACTGTCTCTTTCTTTTCCATCGGTTTTCTTCTATGCATTCTATTCAATTCTTTTAAATCGCAGGGATAAACATTTAAAACGGTGGCCATCGATTTGAGACAAGAGTGCTTCCATCACTCATGGAGAACTTTATGTCAGACTTTCTAGAGCTGGAAGTGCAGAAAACAATTTATTTTCCTGCCACTGGGCAACATTAGTTGCTGTGAAGCGAAGCGAAGCGAGCGGGGGTTGCTAGAAATATATAACATTGAATTGCGGTCATAGTTCTATTTCTTATCACATGTTCAGCCAATTATAATAATATGACTGAACCATTTAACAACAGAAGGAGTAGAGGTGTAAAAGATACGACTATAGTCACAGTTATTTCCCCGAGAGTAATGATTTCATCATTATACAGAGTGATTTTTTAGTACTGTTACCCAATTGTTAATGTCTGGTAATATTTTTCTAAAACAAAATAAATTTTGTTTTGTGACACTAAGTTGGTAGCCCTACTCAACCAGTATGGATATGGCAGTGTGAGTTGATTCTCCTTTAGCTGTGTAAAATTTTGTGCCATTTCCGGTCGTGCTACGAACAGAATGTCTTTTATCCTAAAACAATCTCTTGTTTAAATCTGGAGGCTGAAGCTCTAGAACTAATCGTATGTGATACGGATACAATTTCAATTTTTTAGCAGCTTTCTGAGCACTCGAACATGACAAATCAACATGCGAGGAAAGTTTTTGTAAACTTTTCCATGGAGAATTGAGCAATCTTGTTTTCACATTCTCTTAACGTCATCTGTCAAGAGAGTTGGTCGACCACTACGTTTCCTGCTGCAAACAATACCTGCCTCTAAAAATCAGTTAGTTAGCCTAGAAATTGACTAGAATAGAGTGGAGGAACACCAAAAAATTTAATTTGAAATGATTCTTTTACACTCGCATACGATTTTGTAGCAAAATATTGTTCGAGAATGAAAACCCGTTGTTCTAGGGTAAAAGACATTCTGTTCGTAACACAACTGGAAACAGCACAAAATTTTACGCAACTCAAGGAGAATCAACTCAAACTGTCGTATCTATACCGGTTGAGTAGGGCTACCAACTTTGTGTCACAAAACAAAATATCCCTTTCTTAGAAAAAAATTACCAGACATTAACAATTGGGTAACAGGACTAAAAAATCACCCAGTACAAATGGACCCTGCGGTGAATGAAGTGAAGGTGTCATTTGCAGGATGGAAAGTAAATGCTTTTCAAAGGCCTGGCATGCTGTTAAACATACTTTTACACTCAGTGAGGAAGGCAATTTGTAAACCATCTCGCTCCTTGTTTTACTTAGTAAAGCGGCTGGAGGTTTAAACCAGCATTTCGGCTGATGACCTTAAACAGCACAGTCCTTTCATATGTTCCGAAGTTGGTAGAGCAAACAGCTGTACATATTCTTTCGGAGCAAACAGCTGCACATATTCTTTCGGAGCAAACAGCTGCACATATTCTTTCGGAGTAAACAGCTGCACATATTCTTTCCAACGAAAACGGAAACAAACAGACAAAAATGTGAGACCGAACGCGTAACAAGTAACGGGTGTTTTTTTTTAGAGGTAACACAGAATAATCGAACAATTGAAGTGGAATTGGTTTTTTTTTAAAGATAATTATTTGCCATTTTTATTTAAAAATAATTTCCAGCATGTGGCCGCCGCGGCTGGCTCGGACGTGATCCAACCGAGACGTCCAATTCGTGACCGCTTTTTGCAGCATTTGAGGCCGTATATTGGTAACAACGCGGCGAATGTTGCCTTCCAAGTTGTCAATTGTCTGTGGCTTATTGGCATAGACAAGCGACTTCACGTACCCCCACAGAAAATAGTCTAGCGGTGTTAGATCGCACGACCTTGGAGGCCAATTTACAGGTCCAGAACGTGAAATTATGCGTTCACCAAACGTTTCCTTCAGTTAATCGATTGTGGCACGCGCTGTGTGACATGTTGCACCATCTTGTTGAAACCACAGCTCTCCAACATTAAGGCGATTCAATTCAGGAACAAAAAAGTCATTGATCATGGCTCTGTAGCGGTCATCATTGACTGTAACATTCTGCCCGGCATCATTTTTTAAGAAGTAAGGACCAATGACTCCACCAACCCATAAAGCACACCAAACAGTCACGTTTTCTGGATGTAAAGGCTTCTTAGCAATATTTCAAGGATTACCTTCACTCCAAATGCGTCAGTTTTGTTTATTCACGTAGCCATTCAACCAAAAATGGGCTTCATCACTTAACAAAATTTTCATGTGAATTTTCAAAATAAATCTGCACAATTTGCAAGCGTTGTTCAGGCGTCAGTCTTCTATTCATTATAAAATGGCAAACCAAACTGAACATAAATTACAAAACAGTTTTCAAAATGGCCGCCATGGAAATCAGTACTGCCAACTTGAAGTTCTATACCTCTAAAAAAACATCCTTATAATTCCAGAGACAACAAGCACAATAGTCAAGTATGTTTACAAAATTCCTGAGATATATGAATTAGACCAGCAAGAAACTGAACAACCCGAAAAATTTAGATATTTAAGGTCAGAGGCAATGCCAACATAAACCTTTCTTGAGAAAAAGCTACTCAGCATAAATCTTTCATTAGACAAATTAGATTAGAAAAAACTAAAAATCTGGTGCGAAACACTTACACAACTTTCTCTTGTCAATGCAAACAATTAACAATATAACCTAACAGTAGTAATAACACATTAGAAATAAACACAAACTAACCTCAAAAAACATTATCTTATTTTAATCATTAGTGACAGACGGAAAGCGAAAATTAACCTCAGTTAAACTTAAAAATACGGAAAAATCACTCTTTCACGCTAAACTAGGCTCTGTAGAGAAAAATGCTCTAAATAAAAATTGTAGATCTTTTAATTTCCTACAAATTTAATTATACTTTTTTGTCATAAAATGCATAATAAGACTGAAATCTTAAAAAATCGATTTTTTACACTATTTCGTGAGAAAAAAGCAGAAAATCGCTGATTACCGCTTAACTAAGAGTTATACAGAAAAATGTTTGAAATAAAAGTTGTAGTATTTTGAATTCTCTACAACTCTTACTGGATAAATGTTTGCGCTAAAATGCATATTCAAGTCGCAATCTTAAAAAAAAAATTACGTAAAAACAACCTCACCAAGAATTTTAGCAGACATGGCGCTTACCCTATCTTGTAGAGAATAAACAATTTAATAAATGAGGCAATTTTTAAAAAAATCGTAGGAGCCGTTTTTGAGAAAATCGCAAAAAAGTGAAAAATTATGTGAATAAACTACATTCGGTTGATCGATTTTGATGAAAATGTTCGTGTCGGGCCCGGAAGTGGTGTCTAACTTAAGTTTTAAGTTTCAAGTTCATACGATGTTTCGTTCTTGAGATATTCTGTTCACACACACACACACACGCGCGCGCGCGCACGCGCGCGCACACACACATACGCCGGCTTGATTTGGCACGTTAAATGATTAAATTACTTACACTTGTTTGAATCTTATTTAGGGCTTGTACAACTTCTTCAGGTGTGTATTGAAGAAACAATCCGGACAAGCATTTGCTCAAATATAAGCGACCGATCTGTAACAATAAATTCAAATTAAAAAAAACGAGTCAATAATAGTTTTTTTCAGAGAAGCCGGCTTTTAAAAAACAATTTTTTTATCGCCGATTCTGCTATATCATTTTGCCTCACCATTCTGATATAGACAGCCTGAAGTTAATAACATTTTCAATAGGTTTGTAATTTTCCAACACAAGAATAAATCTCTTGAGGTTATGGTTCTCAAGAGACCATGGTGACCACAATGTTCAACGTACTGTATCTCTCTCTCTCATTCTTCTCTCTCTCACTCACTCTCTCTATCTATCTCCCTCTTTCTTTCTCTCTTTCTCTCACTCTCGCTCTCTCTCCCTCCCTATCTCTCTCTCTCGCTCTCACTCTCTCTCTCCCTCTATCTATCTATCTATATCTCTCTCTCTATCATTCTCTCTTTCTCATTCTCTCGCTCTCTCTCTCTCTCTATCTCCCTCTTTCATTAATTCTCGATCTCTCACTCTCTCTCTCCCTTTTTCTCTTTCTCTCATTCTCTCTCTCTCTATCTCCCTCTTTCTCTCTCTCCCTCCCTCCCCACTCTCTCTCTCAATGTTTTTCCGATTGACTAGTGTGTTATGGGAGGGCTATATGGAGTTCTATTTATATTTTCACTAAAATTATTCGATATACTGAAACATTTTTTCATTGAAATTTCACGTGACTAGGAAATATTTCAATATATAGAGAATTTCGATATATACAAGTTCGATAAATGGAGATCCGACTGTAGTTTGAAAACCAAGCCAATGCGTGCGGTGCTGTATGACGCGCCCGCCCGCCCGCCCGCATCGCACGCACCACGAACTTTACATTTTTCAAGGTGCACGAGCTCTAAATGTATGCATTGCCCCTTACCCACTTTATAGCTAGCCAATCACTTGCCACCAACAATGCCAATACTTGCTCTTCTAGCTTTATTAAATATTTCTTCAGCCATTTTCTTGAAACCCACCGGATTGGTCTAGAGGTCAACTCGTCGCCAAAATCAGCTGTTTAACAACTGATTTTCGGAGACGAAGGTTCCTGGTTCAAATCCTAGTAAAGGTAGTTACTTTTATACGGATTTGAATACTAGACAGTGGTTACCGGTGTACTTTGATGATTGGGGTTCAATTAACCATACTCTCTCAAGAGTGGTCGACCTGCGTCTGTACAAAACTACACCTCATTTACACGTCATACACATCATCCTCATCTCATCGGGTCATGGGGTTGATTATTGTTCTAAATTCAACAGATTGCAACGTACACATATTAGGAATTAAAAAAAAAAATCTGGTGTGAAACACACACAACTTTCTCTTGCCAATGTAAATAATTACCAATAAACAAAAATCCAACCTCAATAAACATAACCTTATTTTAATCATGAGTGAAAGACGCAAAATGAAAATCAACCTCAGTTTGGCTTAAAAATACGGAAAATCGCTCTTTCACGCTAAACTAGGCTCTGTACAAAAAAAAGTGCTTTGCATAAAAGTTGTAGATCTTTTAATTTCCTATGAATTCTATTATATACACTCTTGTCGTAAAATGCATACTAAGGCCGAAATCTTAAAACGTTTTCGTGAGATAAAAACAGAAAATTGCTAATTACCGCTAAACTAAGCGTTATACAAAATAAAGGTTTGAAATAAAAGTTGTAGATTTTTAAATTTTCTACAACTTTAATTATACATTTTTGCGCTAAAATGCATATTAAAGCCGCAATCTTAAAAAACAATTTCTTTACGTGAAAAACGCCTCACCGAGAATTTTAGGAAACATGACGCCTACCCTATCTTGTAGAGCATAAAAAATTTAGTAAACCAGGTGATTTAAAAAAAAAACTGTAGGACCATTTTTTGAGAAAATCGAAAAAATGTGAAAAATGACACGAATAAACTACTACTTCCGGTTAACTGATTTTGATGAAAATGTTCGTGTCGGGTCCGGCAGTGGTATGTAACTTAAGTTCTAAGTTTCAAGTTCGTACAATGTTCCGTTCTTGAGATATTCTGTTCACACACACACACACACACACACAGACCAATC
Organism: Catonia carolina; assembly: GCA_035578175.1. Classification (NCBI taxonomy): domain Eukaryota; kingdom Metazoa; phylum Arthropoda; class Insecta; order Hemiptera; family Achilidae; genus Catonia; species Catonia carolina. The sequence goes on along the minus strand of JAQMRL010000001.1, from coordinate 438,637,327 downwards.
GCTAAAAATATGTTTTTTGGATTCAGGGGGTCTGTTTACGTGTAGATCCAGTGAAATGTGTATTTGTTAAAATCGACATGAAAACAATACTTTCCTTCCTATATATTCATATAGGCAAGAGAAAGTAAAAGAAATTTATTTAGTTCAGTAATGCCTTATTTATAATCTTCGCACATTTTTCATAATATTGTTTCGTTTACCAACAGATCAAGTAACTTTTAATAGAATTTTTTACAAATGATTAATTTTACAGTTTTGCTCTTAAGTGCTTTTTTGATATGTGGAAGTTCGGTCTCCAAAAGTTTGAGTATTGTTCCTTGAACTGGATCCAATTGGGCCTGTAAAAATTTTATTAAAATTACCAATCATAATTTTCTTGTTATTAAAAACTATAGTCGATCTACTGTAAGAGTACTCCGCGCGAAGCAAGCGCCTATAGTCCAGCCTCTCTTAGTTTGCTCCTAATGTAAACAAATAATGACGTCACTGAGCATGCGCATTATATCAAAATGTGTACACGCTGATTAAAAAGTAACAACAAAATACTTTCAAAAGTATTTAAATAGAAAATACTTTTAAAAGTATTTTTCTAAATTAAATTGTTAGGCCTACTTCATATCATGACTGATGTTTTTAGTACTTTCAGTACTTATAATTAAAAAAATAGTTAACTTAATAGGAATCCGACATCCGGAAAGTCGTAGACTCTAGCGTGCACCCTGTAGTAAGTGGCTTTCGTTTGTTGACTGTAGGAGCAAACTAAGAATAACTCAACTGTATCTATACATAAATAGCGAGCAGGTTTTTTTTCAACACGATTTTAACCACCTGAACCTTCACCGATATTCCCCGAAGTGGGCTCAAATGAATCGTCTGTTCGAGTAGATTTGCAGAAAACTATCCAAAATCAAATATTTCAATTTATGACCGTAAAATAGGAGGTCTAAAATATATTGGAGACCCCTCTCCAATATATTTTAGACCTCCTATTTTACGGTCATAAATCGAAATATTTGATTTTGGATAGTTTGGATAGTTTGGGGGCAAGTTCAACGAACTGAAGTACTGCCTCACCCTTTCTTTATCTATCCCTCCCACATCTCGCACAGCTATTTCAGTTTGGAGAGGGGGCTACTAACACTATTTTCTTCAAGCAACCACACTGATATCATTTTCTTCATTTTAATTGGCCTGCCTACTCACATTTTAAAATTAAAGGTTGGTGCCATAGTAATTCTGTTACGTAACATCAACGTAATCAGTGGGTTAATGAATGGCACAAGACTGGTGGTGAAAAGAATGTACGAAATTTTTCTTGATTTAGAAGTCATAACAGGGGCAGCCAAAGGTAGAAGGGTTTTACTACCACAGTTAGATCTAACCCCTTCGGATGGTACTTTGCCATTTACATTTAAGAGAAGATAGTTCCCCATCCGTTTAGCATTTGCGATTACAATAAATAAATCCCAAGGCCAAACATTCAACAAAGTTGGCCTTTATCTGCCACAGCCGGTATTTTCACATGGACAATTGTACGTTGCTATGTCACGTATCAGATCATTTGATAGCCTAAAAGTTCAAATAAAGCCACACCACAATAAAAAAAATGTAATTGTAATGTAAAAAAATGTAAAAAAATGAAATTAATGTTACACCACAGTAAAAAATGTTGTTTACAGAGAAGTTCTATAAAAACAAATTTACACTTATGTGCGGGTTTTCCCGCACAGGTTCACCTAGTAGGTTGTAAACGAAAGTTTTACACTAGTTGGCGCGTATCTACCTCTCCGCCTGACAATTATCTTGCCCTACGTTCCATCACAAAAATATCTACATCCAACTAATAAAATAAACATTATCCTTTAAGCGTTTTCAATTATACCGTTCAGATTACTTGTAATTATTGAAGTTTCATAAAGAATCCCTAATTAATTATTTTAACCATTACATTAAACAAAACAATTTTTGTCTACTTTTGAATGTTTACCGCTTTTATGTTTCAAAAACTCAACACATTCACTATCACACATATTAACAAAACACAGTTTACAATACTTTTCAACTTCAGTCTACGAAGAAAATCGAAACGAACCGATACAATACCAAAAGATAGATAACTGATGAAACTAAAAATGAGTTAAACACGGGCCAGTCAGTGCAAACAGTTGTATTAAACTAGTCATAGACCTTAATTTTAATGATATGAAGTAAACAATCTGAAATGATAAACAACGAATCTTTGGAATTGTTTACTCTTCTGTTCTGCCCATAACAGACAGGCGGAGTGTCAAATTATTTACACTCAATCTGTTCGTTGCAGGGCTAAAATAAATAGTTCTGTTTCTTATCATAGGTCAGCCAATTAAATGACTGAATCATTTAAGAACAGAAGAGGTAGAGGTGTACTGTGACACTAATCAGAGTTATCTCCTCTGAAAGTAATGAATTTCATTATACAGCCAGACCCTGTGGTGAATGAAGTGAAGGTGCCATTTGCAGAGTGGAACGTGCTTTTCAGAGTGCTCGGTATGCTGATAAGCATACTTTTCCACTAAGTGAGGAAGGCAATGGTTAACCACCTCACTCCTCGTTTTACTTAGTAAAACCTCTACAGGTTCAAACCAGCCTTTGGCTGATGACCTAAACAACAACACTCTTCTGTTATAATTCAAGCTCATTAGTCTTATATTACTTGTGACCAAAAATAAAACTGAGTCTATAATAAAAACCCACTAATAATAAATAATGATGTAATTATAGTAAATAATGTAACGAAAAATAACAATGTAAGAGTAAAAAAAGTAAAAGTATTAGTTATTAATGGTAAACTAATGTTCGATTTATGAACATTTTCTAACAAATGAATTGAACGTGTTTTTATTATATTAAGCTTAGAGTGAATAATTAGTGTTGTATGAAATTTTGTTTTTTATCATGCTGTGCGTATTTTTAATTAATGCGCATGCTCACTTGTATTGCTGGTTGCCTACGTCGGAGTACTCTTAGGCCGAGTACATACCAAAAGCAACCGGTGATAGCAACGCAGCAGCAACTCAACTCGGTCAACTGTAGGTTTACACCGCGTGTACATTCAAAAGAAACCCAAGTTGACAAGTTGTCCAGTCACTTGTACCGATGTCTTCGTCCAAGGAGGAGGCACTTCTTCTGTATATACTTAGAAAAAAGAAAACCTTACATAGACGGTTTAGTGTGCATCCATATAATGGCAGCAATGTACACAGAAGCCAGTGGCATGCCTTACAAGAATTGGAAGAATATCCCGAAAAGTTTTTCAACTATTACAGGATGAGCAAGGCTACCTATGATATGTTGCTGGATTTAGTGACACCTCTACTGCTTGCCCATCTGCCACAGCTTGCCAAGCTTTGTCTGTCACCACCCTGTTGCTGCATGACTTGTTGTTATGGTCATATAAACAATAAAACTGTTCAATGAACTATGCAAACTTAATATTTTCTTGTTGTTCAGTAGCCATATTTACGTACGCTCTGCATTTCCCAAGAGCAACTGCGCAACTGTCAACCCGAGTTTACAGCATGTCGTGACTTGAGTTGCCTGCGTTGCTCAGTCAAGTGACCGTTGAATCACCGTCGCATCACAGTCGCTTTGGTATACACAGGCCCATTAAACTGCGTGTGTTATTCATAGGCAACTCAAGTTGCCGTTGCGTTGTCGTTGCGTTGCAATCACCGGTTGCTTTTGGTATGTACTCGGCCTTAGACTCGTAGACAGACTCAGAGTCTGTCAACGCTATGTTTTATAAATGTTTTATAAATCGAACATTAGTTCACCATTAATAACTGAAATTTTACTAATGTTTTCTTATATTATTATTTTTCGTTACATTATTTAGTATTATTACATTATTATTTATGATTAGTAGGTTTTTATTATAGACTCAGTTTTATTTTATTTTTGGTCACAAGTAACATAAGACTAATGCTCTTGAATTGTAACAGGAGAGTAAACGATTCCAAAGATTCGTTGTTTATCATTTCAGATTGTTTATTTCATATCATTAAAATAATTAATGTCTGTGACTAGTTTAATACAACTGGTTGCACTTGCCCGTGTTAACTCATTTTTATTTTCATCAGTTATCTTTTGAAATTCTATCGGTTCGTTTAGATTTTTTTGCATAGACTGAAGTTGAAAAGTTTTGTAAGGTGTGTTTTGTTAACATGCGTGATAGTGAATTTGGTGAGTTTTTGAAACATAAAAGCCGTAAACATTAAACAGTAGAAAAAAATTGTTTTGTAAATGTATTGGTTAAAGTAATTAATTAACACTTTCGAGACGACAGCCGTACGTGATACGGCCGTGATGATATACACCGAGTGACGCCAAACGTATCTCATACGTTTGCTACTTTTACATTGTTATAAATGTGGCTACCCGTATGCTATCCGTTTCCCGTTTTCACTGTCATTTTGTATACTTTGTCCTCCATTTACCTACAGCGATAGTTGATCGAATCGATTAGTATTTTCTGATATATCGACAAAACTATCGACCGCTACTTACTGCGCGAGATCGAACCATAGCGTCTACTACCGAGTACCGACATAGCGTGTTACAAGGCCACGCTGTTAGCAGTGTATGCGTCTTACTGTCATTGTGCTATTATATATTTCATGAAACGATGTCTAGAGATGTTTAAGATTGTTTTGCAGAAGATTCTGGGTCGTAATTAGATGACACGGACATTGATGAATCATACGACCCTGCGGAGAATGAAAGCGATATTAATATAAATGTTTCATATAAAATTTTTCGAAAATGTGTAAATTAGAGTAATGTAAATAGTGTTATTTTATAAATAAATTAATAATTGACTTAATCTAAATATATGGTTAAAAAGAGCAAATTTTAAACTTTATTTTCATATAATACCCTTGTTGATAAGAACTGAAGTGACTACACTCTGATTTTTTGAAAAAGTTGAAAAAACGTCAGTCTACGGTGCTAGATACATTAAATTTACTTTAGTCTGTGGTGCATGGTCGTGAAAAAAATGGTAGACTGGAAAGTTTTAAGGAGTCTTTATGAAACTACAATAATTACAAGTAATCAGAACGGTATAATTGAAAACGTTTAAAAGTATAATGTTTATTTTAACTGGATGTAGATATTTTTATGATGGAATGTAGAGCAGATAACTGTCCGGCGGAGAGGTAGATACGCGCCTACTATAGTCCATGTAATTTCAATAGAAGCTTCCGTAATAAGTATTTTCACTCCCACACATGTAAAGTGGTTGCAGCAGTTTGTATAGTGTGCATTTGTATGTACAAATAAACGTACTACTACTTCCATACTCTTGATTATAAACAAATTAGTAATAGGCACAAATCACCATCTATTTTTAATTTTTACTTTTATTGATATATTACTTTAATGTCAAAATAAATACTTTATAAATCAGAATGTCAAATTCTTTTAGTTAATTAATTACAGATTGTATTATACTCTGGAGTGTTTGCTTTTATTACTGTCAACACAAAATGTAAGGCTGTTTCTATTTTAAAGACATATATAAAAATATACAGTCTTTTATAAATGTACATGATTATATTATAGTACAAATAAATTCACCAGTTCAGTTTGAGTTTCCGTTCAGTGCACAAGAGATTAAAGTGTACGCAGTACCGGTCAACGATGAGTGAAAAACGTGATTTACGAAGCCAATCCAGAAACATTATTTACAGTGTGTATAATGACTTTAAAGAACTTCTGAATAGTAATCCTGAAGCAACAATTCGTAAAATGTTTTCATCAACCCAGGAAGTGACTGCAACTGCTTGTTCATGTAGTCGCAGCACTGTGCAAAGAATATGTGCCGAAGCCCGTGAGAACATAGCTGCATCAGCTGCCATTAATAAAATCTGTGGGACCAATGAAGAACAACACGTGTCGTTTACGTCTCCTCATAAGAAGATACCTCACAAAAAATGGGTCACCGGTGTTGACAGTTTCGATGAGCAATGCATTCGCAGAACAATAACCGAGTTTTTTTAACGTAGGGAGTACCCTCCACGCGAAAAAGTTAGAAAAATTTTAGAAGAAAAAATAGGGTACACGGGGTCCGTTAAGTCTACATGGTGAATAATTAAAAATTTGGAATACTGTTACAAGAAAGGTAATGACGGTAGAAGGTTTTTCATGGAGCGTGCGGACATTGTGTCATCTCGGAATAAATTTCTTCGGAAGATGCAATCAATACTAAAATAGGATTATACAATTAAACACAATAAATTACTTTAAAAGAATTAAATTCATACGAAAGTATTAAACACTGGTAACAATTTAGAGGCATACTTTTCTAACAACCAGTACATATGGTGACTACTCGGAATAAACGGAGGAGGCAAGTAGAGGGAGAGGGAACGTGTACAGTGCAAGCTTCTATTGAAATTACATGGACTATAGTGTAAAACTTTTGTTTACAAAGTGTAGGCGCTTGCATCACGCGGAGTACTCTTACAGTTGATGGACTTTATACTTTACATAATCTCCATAAGTAATAAATAGAACGGTCTACGAACGTTCAATATTTCTTGAATGAACGGTGTAATTAGTTATATGAAAAAATTGTATTGACTACTTCATTAACATATTCCACTCCACACTGAGCAATTACGAGGTATAAATAAATTAGATTGGGAGTAACAGCTGATCATTATCAGCTGTTACTCCCAACCTACATATAATGTTAATGTTTTATGCAGTTAAGAATGTGCTTAGAGGTAAAGTCGCCGCCAAAATCAACTGTTTAAAAACTGATTTTCGGAGACGAAGGTTCCTGGTTCAAATCCTAGTAAAGGTAGTTACTTTTATACGGATTTGAATACTAGACAGTGGTTACCAGTGTACTTGGATGGTTGGGGTTTAAGGTTTAATTAACCATACTCTTTCAGGAATGGTCAGCCTGGGTCTGTACAAGACTACACCTCATTTACATGTCATACACATCATCCTCATCTAATTGGGTCATGGGGTTGCTTATTGTTCTGAATTGAACAGATTGAACGTACACAAATTAGGAATAAAAAAAAAGAAGTGCGTTTTATGTGCGTCTGTTTTGATTTTAAATAAAGCGAAATTTCAATATCTATTATTAATTTTTTCGTGAGTATTTCACATGAATCTTTTCAGAATTAAATTTTCTAGAAATTTATTTAAGAAAATATACACCTTTATTTACCATTTATGGAAGTAATCTTACGTTAAACACAAAAATGTATTATTTCTTTGCACCAATTCTTGTGTTTTATGTAAGATATCTCTGAAAGTATTGTATTTACAGCTCTGAAATCATTTTTATTCAATTTTTCAGATTAAAAAACATAAGAAACAATCGTATTTGTATCTTTGTAACTAGCTTAAACATTTTTATACGGCCTTACTTCACCGAGGGTACAGAGTTCTAGGTGAAATTTTACGCTAGCCGTAACTCGCTAACTAAGCGTTTTCAGGCATATGTTTACATGAACTTTTTTTCTTATTTTTACTATAGAATGAGATCCCAAGAGATTGCTGTATAGTTTTGAATCACGCTACCTATATATTTATATAGGCAAGAGAAAGTAAAAATTAAAAATATGAAAACAAAGTAATGATATAATACTCACAGGATCGTTTGATGGGGGAGGTGACTCAGTTGTGATAGTTTTAACCATATTTGGAACTTCTGTAGACAAAACTTGTTCAATCGTATTTGGAATTTCTGTAGGAATAACTTGTACCTTGATAATATGGTCCAACTCATCATTGTCCTGCGTTTTCATTGTATTTACCTGAAAAATGATACGTTTTATAAATTTTTGTTAAAAAAAAGAAATTAATAAAATAATACTTTTTATGGTAATAAAATGGTCGAAAAATCTCTACTATAGTCGATCTACTGTAAGAGAACTCTGCGCGAGGCAAGCGCCTATAGGTTGTATAGCTACGCCCGTGTAACAACTGGGCTGAATGACCGTTACAATCAATGAGAAAAAAAGGAAGAGAGGTATTTTATGACTATAGTCGGTCTACTGTAAGAGTACTCCGACGTAGGCAACCAGCAATGCAAGTGAGCATGCGAATTAATTAAAAATACCAACAGGATGATCAAAAACAAAATTTCATACTACAACAATGATTCGCTCTAAGCTTAATATAATAAAAACACATTCAATTCATTTGTTAGAAATGTTCTTATAAATCGAACATTAGTTTACCATTAATAACTAAATTTTACTATTGTTACTCTTACATTGTTATTTTTCGTTACATTATTTACTATTATTATTTATAATTAGTAGGTTTTTATTATAGACTCAGTTTTATTTTATTTTTGGTCACAAGTAATATAAGACTAATGCGCTTGAATTATAACAGGAGAGTAAACAATTCTAGTGATTCGTTGTTTATCATTTCATATCATTAAAATTAATGTCTATGACTAGTTTAATACAACTGTTTGCACTTGCCCGTGTTTAACTAATTTTTAGTTTCATGAGTTATCTTTTGGAATTGTATCGGTTCGTTTCGATTTTCTTCGTAGACTGAAGTTGAAAAGTTTTGTAAGCTGTGTTTTGTTAACATGCGTGATAGCGAATGTGTTGAGTTTTTGAAACATAAAAGCGGTAAACATTAAAAAGTAGAAAACAATTGTTTTGTAAATGTGATGGTTAAAATAATTAATTAAGAAGTCTTTATGAAACTACAATAATTACAAGTAATCAGAAAGGTATAATTGAAAACGCTTAAAGGATAATGTTTATTTTATTAGTTGGATGTAGATATTTTTATGATGGAACGTAGTGCAAGATAACTGTCCGGCGGAGAGGTAGATACACACTCTAACTAGTGTAAAACTTTCGTTTACAACGTATAGGAGGCGTTTGCCTCGCGCGGAGTACTCTTGAGACAGTAGATGGACTATAGTTGGCGCGTACCAACCTCTCCGCCGGACAAAATTATCTTGCACTACGTTCTATCATAAAGTATCTATATCCATCTAAAATAAACATTATCCTTAAAACGTTTTCAATTATATCTCTCAAATTACTTGTAATTATTGCAGCTCGGTAAAAAGCAATTTTAAGCTCCGTATTGCAGCTCTGTAGTAAAGCAACTCCGTAAAAAAAATTTTATCCATTACATTTACAAAGCTTTTTTTCTTACTTAGGGAATTAGACATTTAGACAATTTTTTATACTTTTTAACGGTTTACCGCATTTGTTTCAAAAACTTAACACATTCACTAACATACATGTTAACAAAACACAGCTTACAAAACTTTTCAACTTCAGTCTACGAAGAAAATCGAAACGAACCGATACAATTCCAAAAGATAACTGATGAAACTAAAAATGAGTTAAACACGGGCAAATTTTAGTATGACCCACTTAACAAAATTTAGAGTTGCCACATTTTTATTCTGCCCTGTATTCCTCTTATTTGCCCATGCCCCTCCTACTTGTATGACTCACTCCCCCCAGTTGGTAGTTGTCCCCATGTTCCTATGCATAATCACTCCACTACGGTGAAAAGAGCCGCCATTTTAAATTAATAAACACTCAGAAGATAAAAAGGCCGGTGATTATGCCAAACTCTACCCTTTCCGTCTCCCCTGAAATCATAAACTAACCCCTACCTTAAATTATACCTTTAGTCCACGTTCAGTAAAATGCATGCCTTCCCCTCACCAAGATAATAGCCTTCCACAAAACTGAAAAAAGGCCACTGAAAAATAAAATAAAATAAAAGAGCCGCTCTTAAACCCACTTGTCCCTTAATTAAAATTTTCCACAAATAACTTCTAGAAATAAATTACCTCCTTTCAAGTCCCAGTTCCAATGTCCCACGAACCAGAATCCTATTTCCTATTTAAACTATAAAATTCCCCCTAAATTTCTTGAGGTTGCAATTATTCTGTTATATTGTTCCCCGAGCGACCAGGTGTTCCTTAACACGATGTCGCCATCATAGGGCTTCTTAGCCCTCTCAACCAGGATTCAGGATTCAGGATTCGGGCAAATGCAAACAGTTGTATTAAACTAGTCATAGACATTAATTTTAATGATACAAAATAAACAATCTAAAATTATAATCAACGAATCACTGGAATTGTTTATTCTCCTGTTATAATTCAAGCGTATTAGTCTTTTATTACTTGTGACTAAAAGGAATGAGCTAACAGAAGATGACTTCCAGCACCGTTCCCAACCATTGAAAACTGGCATGAAGCGTTGTAGGGATAGAGAAGAAGTGTATATTGAAGGTGACAATAAGTGATTATGTATAAAATTAAAATAACATTTTTTACAACGTCAGTCTCGTTATTTAACCCTTTCAATCCCAAATTTTTTAACTTTACAGAAACAAATATGTGAACATTGTTTCATACACTTTACTGACATTTAAGTGAAATAAAATCACTTTTACACCTTCAGCCTTTTTTTGATGGCGTGACAAAAACGTGTGACACATATCTCACATTGGGCTTGATGGTATCAAAGTTCCCAACAATATGAATAAGTAAAAATCATGTTCAGCCTTCCTAAACAAAATTCTTTTGCTTAGATTTGTAGCAAAGCATTATTTAATACTTAAAGAAGGTTACAATTCAAAAATATTGGTAAAATGGACAAAATCAGAATTTACAGCCTAAAAAATATACTTGTATGTGCATTCAACATACTCGAAGAAATGCTACTTTATTTTAGTAAATGAACACGAATATTTAAGGCTGAAACTAACTTCAAAAAGAAACTAATGGTCCCGTTCGTGGCGTAGTGGTCAGCGTCTTACACTGCAAAGCGGAGGTCTCAGGTTCGATTCCTGGCTAGGGTACAGAAATTGTTACACTTCACATCCAGCGCTCTTTAATCAAAAGACAATTAAAGTTTTTATGTCTGTTATTTCACTCCAATGTGACTTCTATGCCACCGCACTGGGTAAGAAAGGGTTAACAGCCGCACCTCGTAGACTGTAGATTTTGCTGTAATTACTAAAATAAAAATCTGGTGTGAAACACTCACACAACTTTCTCTTGCCAATGCAAATAATTAACAATAAACCTAACATTAGTATTAAAACATTAGAAATGAACAAAAACTAACCTCAAAAACATAACCTTATTTTAATCATGAGTGAATGACGCAAAATGACAATCGAACTCAATTTGGCTTAAAAATACGGAAAATCACGCTTTCACGCTAAACTAGGCTCTGTAGAGAAAAATGCTCTAAACAAAAGTTGTAGATCTTTTAATTTTCTATAAATTTAATTATATACACTTTTGTCGTAAAATGCATACTAAGACCGAAATGTTAAAAAAATCGATTTTTCTCACGTTTTCGTGAGAAAAAAAACAGAAAATCGCAAATTACCGCTAAACTAAGCGTTATACAAAAAAATGTTTGAAACAGAAGTTGTAGGTTTTTAAATTCTCTACAACTTTTATTATATAAGTTTTTGCACTAAAGTTTATATTAAAGCCGTAATCTTAAAAAAACAACGTTTTTACGTGAAAACAGCCTCACCGAGAATTTCAGCAAACATGGCGCCTACCCTATCTTGTAGAGAATAAAAAATTGAGTAAAATAGGCGATATAAAAAAAAATCGTATGACCAGTTTTTGAGAAAATCGCAAAAAACTGAAAAATTATACGAATAAACTACTACTTCCGGTCGACCGATTTTGATGAAAATGTTCGTGCCGCGTCCGGTAGTGGTATGTAACTTAAGTTTCAAGTTTCAAGTTCGTACGATGTTCCGTTCTTGAGATATTCTGTTCACACACAGACACACACACAGACACACACACACACAGACACACACACAGACCAGTCGCTAAAAACATGTTTTTTGGGTTCAGGGGGTCTGAAAACGTATAGATCCGGTGAAAACTCGATTTCGAAAAATCGACATGAAAACAATACTTTCCTTCCTATATATTCATATAGGCAAGAGAAAGTAAAAAGTGAAGAAATATTGTCTTAAGTTTAATTTTTCGGATTTTTTTTCTATCTAAAACTAAGAGAATTGAATTAGAATATGTTCTAATTTGACTAATTTTACTTACCGTAATTGGAGAAGACGTAACAGGAACACTTTTAAAGTGGCTGCGATAACTGGGATAACTGGTACCAAATTGCTGCAAAATATATTAATTATAACTTATTCAGATTCAGGGTTCAAGAGCCGTGAAGGAAGACCAGTTAAAGTTAAAGGTTCGAAAATAAATTATAGAAAAAGGAGGATGTGTTCTCTGAGGATTAAGCTTTAAAGTTCAAAAAGAAATTATAGAATTAAGAGGATTTAATATTTAAATTAAAGAGGATTGAAGAGGATGTGAGGATTAAAGAAGGATAAAACAGGTGAGGCTTAAAGGATTAAAGGCGGATTAAGGAGGAGATCCTCTTGTATGGGGTAGAGGCGTGGACACTCACCAAAGAATGTGAGACCCGTCTACAAGCGTTTGAAATGTGGACCTACCGGAGGATGCTTCGAATACCGTGGACGGACAGGGTTACAAATATGGAAGTCCTCAGAAGAATGGGGAAAAAGCTGGAAATCCTGCAGAGTATAAAGATAAGGAAACTGACATACCTTGGACACATCATGAGGGGGCCTAAATATGAGATTCTGCATCTCATAATTCAAGGGAAACTCGTTGGTAAACGCTCGGTGGGACGGAGACGAATATCCTGGTTAAGAAACCTGAGAGAAGTGTCTAACTGGTCGTCGCATGACCTTTTCAGAGCAGCAGTGGACAAGGTACGACTGACCATGATGATAATGATAGCCAACCTTCGTAATGGAGAAGGCACCTGAAGAAAAAGAAGTGATACGCGCATCTGATGTGACTTCAACGTATAATCCACGCACGTACTGCCTTCCAGTTTCAACTTCATGCGCAACTATTGCAATCGGACGTATTCAAGTAAGTTTTACTACAATTGTTATAGTTTTAGTGCAACTAACTTGGATCTTCTCTGTTATATGCCTACCACTATTAACTCCAGTTCCCCTTGTGCCATAGTTCTCCCACTGCTAAATGAAGGTTCACATTACACAGCACGTGTTCTTCTCACACGCAGTCAATATGTGAGCGTATGCACGCACACAACCACTGAGCATAAATGAAACATTTCTGCTGTTTTATTCGTTTCTAAGAAAATCACAAAAAAGTGAAAAATGACACGAATAAACAACTACTACTACTTCCGGTTGACCGATTTTGATGAATATGATCGTGTCGGGTTCGGTAGTAGTAGTATCTAACTTAGTTTCAAGTTCGTACGATGTTCCGTTCTTGAGATATCTATTCACACGCATGCACAGACCAATCGCTAAAAACCTGTTTTTTGTGTTCATGGGGTCTGAAAACGCGTAGATCCGGTGAAAACTCGATTTCTAAATATCGAAATGAAAACAATACTTCGTTATATTTCTATATATTCATATACGCAAGAGATAGTGAAAATATAAGACTGTAATAGGTCAACGCAGAATGAAATGAGTTAAACTTTCATGTTAAGTAGCCTACTCGTATGTTGAAATCCGGCTAAACATTTTGGAGATGCAACAATTCAAACTCGGGTTTATTTAATTAGGAAACCGACAGTAGTTAAGTTGTGCAATTTTTACTTTCTCTTGCCTATATGAATATATAGGAAGGAAAGTATTGTTTTCATGTCGATTTTAAGAAATCGAGTTTTCACCGGATCTATACGTTTTCAGACCCCCTGAACCCAAAAAAACATGTTTTAACGATTGGTCTGTGTGTGTGTGTCTGTGCGTGTGTGTGAACAGAATATCTCAAGAACGGAACATCGTACAAACTTGAAACTTAAGTTACATACCACTACCGGACCCGACACGAACATTTTCATCAAAATCGGTCAACCGGAAGTAGTAGTTTATTCATGTAATTTTTCACTTTTTTGCGATTTTCTCAAAAACTGGTCCTACGATTTTTTTAAAAATCGCCTCATTTACTCAATTTTTTATTCTCTAAAAGATAGGGTAGGCGCCATGTTTGCTGAAATGCTTGGTGAGGGTGTTTTTACGTAAAAAAGTGTTTTTTTTTTAAGATTACGGCTTTAATATGCATTTTAGCGCAAAACGTTATATAATAAAAGTTGTAGAGAATTTAAAATCCTACTACTTTTATTTCAAGCATTTTTTTGTATAACGCTTAGTTTAGCGGTAATTAGCGATTTTCTATTTTTTCTCACGAAAACGTGTGAAAAATCGATTTTTTTTAAGATTTCGGCCTTAGTATGCACTTTACGATAAAAGTGTATAATAAAATTTATAGAAAATTAAGAGATCTACAACTTTTATTTAGAGAATTTTTCTCTACAGAGCCTAGTTTAGCGTGAAAGTGTGATTTTCCTTTTTTTTAAGCCAAATTGAGTTCGATTTTCATTTTGCGTCATTCACTCATGATTAAAATAAGGTTATGTTTTTGAGGTTAGTTTTTGTTTATTTCTAATATTTTATTAATAATGTTAGGTTTATTATTAATTATTTTCATTGGCAAGAGAAAGTTGTGGGAGTGTTTCACGCCAGATTTTTTTGTTCAAATTAATATCCCACCGAGATCCATTGAACCCACCGGGTTGGTCTAGAGGTAAAGTTGTCGACACAATCAGCTGTTTAACAGCTGATTTTCTGAGATGAAGGTTCCGGGTTCAAATCCTAGTAAAGGTAGTTACTTTTATACGGATTTGAATACTAGACAGTGGTTACCGGTGTACTTTGATGGTTGGGGTTTAATTAACCATACTCTCTCAGGAATGGTCGGCCTGGGTCTATGTATGTAACAGAATTATGAGAGTGTCAAACTGGCGGAGGAGGGCCCAGGAACGCGATATCTGGAGGCGACATGTAGAGGAGGCCAAAGTTCACCCAGGACTGTAGAGCCGAATAAAGTAAAAGTAAGTAAGCAATCCCATGACCCAATGAGATGAGGATGATGTGTGTGACGTGTAAATGAGGTGTAGTCTTGTACAGACCCAGGCCGACCATTCCTGAGAGAGTTTGGTTAATTTAACCCCAACCATCAAAGTACACCGGCAACCACTGTCTAGTATTCAAATCCGTATAAAAGTAACTATCTTTACTAGGATTTGAACCAGGAACCTTCGTCTCCGAAAATCAGCTGTTAAACAGCTGATTTTGGCGACGACTTTACCTCTAGACCAACCCGGTGGGTTCTGCAGGTTAGGACGGGGAGTGGCTTTAAGAAGTCAAACTAAAGTCCAGCCTCTCTTAATTTGCTCCTAATGTAAACAAATAATGACGTCACTGAGCATGCGCATTATATCAAAATGTGTACACGCTGATTAAAAACTAACAATAACATACTTTCGCCGGCCGCATTGGCGCAGTTGGTAACGTGCTCGCCTCTCATCATGCGGTCCTGGGTTCGAATCCCACTCAGGCACGGCATATTTTCATACGTTACAAAAAATCATTTCATCCTCATCACACACAGTTACACCCCAACGTCGTCGCTAATGACCTTGATGTTGATGCGACGTTAAATAAATTAAAAAAAAAAAAACTTTCAAAAGTATTTAAACACAAAATACTTTTAAAAGTATTTTTATAAATGACATTGTTAGGCCTACATCATATCATGACTGATGTTTTTAGTATTTTAAGTACTTATAATTAAAAAAATAATTATCTTAATAGAAATACGACATCCGTAAAGTTGCAGATTCTAGCGTGCACCCTGTAGTAGGTGGCTTTTGTTTGTTGACAGTAAGAGCAAACTAAAAACGGCTGAACTGTAAATGTGTAATTATGAATGTTTACAAAAAGATTACTGAAGAAAATTCAGAAAAGTTTTATTACTATTGTTAGGTTATATTGTTCATTATTTTCATTGGCAAAAGAAAGTTGTGTGTGTTCCACACCAGATTTTGTTTTTATAATCTTGTCGAATGATTAATAAAATAAAAATTTTTTTTTTTCTAAAATGCATAATGAAAAATTTTGGTAATAACCATTGAAAGTACTTACTATAAAAATAGTTATTATGTGGAAGAGGATTGTAAAATCCCAAAAGGATTTTGACGCCATTTGTCTGTCTTTGGTACAATCTGAAAGAAACAAATCGCATTAGTGATTTGATTTTTTGTCGCCACCGGCTTGTAGTAGCACAATCTGTAGAGCTGTTGTCGCAACCGGCTTGTAGTAGCATAATCTGTAGAGCTGTTGTTATCATCGGCTTGTAGTAGCACAATCTGTAGAGCTTTTGTCGCCACCGGCTTGTAGCAGCACAATCTGTAGAGCTGTTGTCGCCACCGGCTTGTAGTAGCACAATCTGTAGAGCTGTTGTCACCATCAGCTTGTAGTAGCACAATCTGTAGAGCTGTTGTCGCCACCGGCTTGTAGTAGCACAATCTGTAGAGCTGTTATCACCATCGGCTTGTAGTAGTACAATCTGTAGAGCTGTTGTCGCCACCGGCTTGTAGTAGCACAATCTGTAGAGCTGTTGTCACCATCGGCTTGTAGTAGCACAATCTGTAGAGCTGTTGTCGCCACCGGCTTGTAGTAGCACAATCTGTAGAGCTGTTGTCACTACCGGCTTGTAGCAGCACAATCTGTAGAGCTGTTGTCTACACCGGCTTGTAGTAGCACAATCTGTAGAGCTGTTGTCACCATCGGCTTGTAGCAGCACAATCTGTAGAGCTGTTGTAGCCACCGTCTTGTAGTAGCACAATCTGTAGAGCTGTTGTCACCATCGGCTTGTAGCAGCACAATCTGTAGAGCTGTTGTCGCCACCGGCTTGTAGTAGCATAATCTGTAGAGCTGTTATCACCATCGGCTTGTAGTAGTACAATCTGTAGAGCTGTTGTCGCCACCGGCTTGTAGCAGCACAATCTGTAGAGCTGTTATCACCATCGGCTTGTAGTAGTACAATCTGTAGAGCTGTTGTCGCCACCGGCTTGTAGCAGCATAATCTGTAGAGCTGTTGTCGCCACCGGCTTGTAGTAGCACAATCTGTAGAGCTGTTGTCGCCACCGGCTTGTAGTAGCACAATCTGTAGAGCTGTTGTCGCCACCGGCTTGTAGCAGCACAATCTGTAGAGCTGTTGTCGCCACCGGCTTGTAGCAGCACAATCTGTAGAGCTGTTGTCGCCACCGGCTTGTAGTAGCACAATCTGTAGAGCTGTTGTCGCCACCGGCTTGTAGTAGCACAATCTGTAGAGCTGTTGTCGCCACCGGCTTGTAGTAGCACAATCTGTAGAGCTGTTGTCGCCACCGGCTTGTAGTAGCACAATCTGTAGAGCTGTTGTCGCCATCGGCTTGTAGTAGCACAATCTGTAGAGCTGTTTTCGCCACCGGCTTGTAGTAGCACAATCTGTAGAGCTGTTGTCGCCACCGGCTTGTAGTAGCACAATCTGTAGAGCTGTTGTCGCCATCGGCTTATAGTAGCACAATCTGTAGAGCTGTTTTCGCCAGCGGCTTGTAGTAGCACAATCTGTAGAGCTGTCATAGGACCGGTCAGAGCGGCAGGGCATCCGGCGGCGTCCTTCAAAAATAAAGAAAATTGGTTGGTGAAGCCTTCGTTGCTACCTCAAAGAGGAGCAGCCGCTGGCAAGCGAAAGGGAGGTCGTCTGTACCGCTGCCTAAACGATTAGAAGCAGTCGCCGACGCAGCGAACACCTTTTAGGTCGGGCGTATACTGGAGCGCAGGTGGCGTAGTTCATGACAGGCAGGGCAGGAGTGAAAACTGTGCACCCATTGTTGCCAGTAGCGTACCGTATATTGGGAGGCAGACATGATAGTGTGGCACAGCAACGTGTCTGTGTCTGTGTCGAGCAGCCACAGTTTGTAGTCGAGGCACAGTTTTAGTACACACTTTGAGCAGGAATCATGTTGGTCTAAGAGAAGCTAATAAAATTTTTGCTGATTACGTGAAAAACTCTTCAGTTGTAAACCTAGTATAATTCTTGAATTTAGTAACGTCAAACTTGTTTTAACGTGAACTTACCAAGCGTTTTACGTTTTTTGTTATAAAGTCACTTTGCCATGAAATTTTCTCCCTTCGCTTTGAAATACAGTACAATATTAAGTAATTCAATACAATACAAGTATAATTAATTCTTCTATACCGGAATCAGACGAGACTGATCGGAGCGCAGGTGGCACAGTGCGTTCGAGACGGACACGAGCAGGGCAGGGCAGGCAGAGCAGATATTTTCTACCAGCGTATACTGGAGACGCAGGACTAGCGAGTATTTTGATACTGTTTTAACTTGTACGCCGGTCCGTAGTTCATATTTTGCCCACTGTTGGCGCTGTGATGGGGTTGCTGCTGCTGATAGAATGCGCCAGCGGTCATACCTCTCACAGCGCATGTACCAAGTGGCAACATATAGTGTCTACGCACTGGCGATGCAAAAGTCGAGAAGGTGACAGTATCGATATTCTCTGTGTGCGAGAATCGATACGGAGAGTTGACATCTCAACATTGAGTATTCTTTCCGTCATCTGTACCTCCATCCCCTACCCTCGCTTCACCGGCGACTGCTCCCCTTTAAAGGCAGCGGTAAAAGGTGCACGCTGCGTCGGCGACTCGCTCCTATTAGATTAGGTAGCGGTACAGACGACCCCGATTCACTTCACCGGTGACTGCTCCTCTTCGGAGGCAGCGGTGAAAGGTGGTCGCTGCGTCGGCGGCTGCTCCTAATCTTTTAGGCAGCGGCGAAGACGACCTCCCCCTTCGCTATTTTACTATTGAACTACGCCGCTGATGCCCAGCCGGTCCTATGATGAGCTCAAACGACTGCGCTACTACAAGCCGGTGGCGACAATTTTTTCAGGTTCATAAATTAGCTCCTGTTTGGCCATTTAGTGGGTTGGATCATTAAAGTGAGAGCGATAGGTTAGTATCGGATTCGTCCGATTCCGGTATAAAGTGAAAACAGCCTCACCGAGAATTTCAGCAAACATGGCGCTTACCCTATCTTGTAGAGCATAAAAAATTAAGTACCTAAATGAGGCGATTTTTTAAAAAAATCGTAGGACCAGTTTTTGAGAAAATCGCAAAAAAGTGAAAAATTAATCAAATAAACTACTACTTCCGGTTGTTCGATTTTGATGAAAATGTTCGTGTCGGGTTCGGTATTGGTATGTAACTTAAGTTTCAAGTTTCAAGTTCGTATGATGTTCCGTTCTTGAGATATTCTGTTCACACACACACACTCACAGACAAACACAGACCAATCGCTAAAAACATGTTTTTTGGGTTCAGGGGGTCTGAAAACGTGTAGATCCGGTGAAAACTCGTTTTCTTAAAATCGACATGAAAACAATACTTTCCTTCCTATATATTCACATAGGCAAGAGAAAGAAAAAATGTGTAGAACAACTTATCTTAATTTTATATCAGCATAAATGCTTGCTTTACCGTAAAAACTAGAATTTTCTAAGCACTGTACAAAAGTAACATCAAAACAACACTGTAGTGTACGCTGGTATGGATCCTTGCTACATTCGAGCAACTCATGAAGAAAATGGTCGCTGCGCACTAATTTCAAAATGTGGATAGCCTACTTACTAGAGAACATCTATAAAACCATAAAAGGCCAAAGAGGTTCAACTACATAGCTTATTCTTAAATAAAAACGTTAAACCAAAAAAAAACAAAAAAAATTACTCTTAAATTAAGTCGACCTTATTGCCAGTGGTAAGTATACTTACCAAAGTCCTTGTTGTTTGTTTAGGTCATCAGCCGAAAGGCTGGTTTGAACCTGTAGAGGTTTTACTAAGTATAACGAGGAGCGAGGTGGTTTACCGTGCCTTCCTCACTGAGTGGAAAAGTACACTTATCAGCATGCCGGGCCCTCTGAAAAGCACATATTTTCCGCTCTGTAAATAACACCTTCACTTCATTCACTACAGGGTCTGGCTGTATAATGAAATCCATTACTTTCAGACGAGATAACTCTGATTAGTGTCACAGTACACCTCTACCTCTTCTCTTATTAAATGATTCAGTCATTTAATGGGCTGACCATGTGATAAGAAACAGAACTATTTATTTTAGCCCTGCAACGAACAGATTGAGTGTAAATAATTTGACACTCCACCTGTATGTTATGGGCATACCAAAGACCTATAAAAGGTTAAATTAAATAGTAGACTCAATAGTTTTTCGTGTAAAAGTATGCAACGGCATAAAAGGTACGAGCGAACTTAATGTAAGCAAAAATTTTTGAACACTCTGTTCTGTTCATTTCACTCGCCCGGTGGCTTGTTTACGCAACCGTTTACTCAACTAAGAAAAAACGTACTTTACATACACTTGGAAACTCAATATAAAATTAAGAGACGTGTCAGTTGCATTCGGTAAGGCAATTTAAATTTATTCTGTAAATTTTAAAATTAAATTTGCAACCCACCGGGTTGGTCTAGAGCACTGGTTCCCAACCTTTTATGGGGCTTCGCCCCTTTGTGAAGGATGACTTACACCTATCGCCCCCTTCTCTTAGCATCGTATACCTAATTTAATTTGAAGTAATGTATTGATAAATAATAAAGTATGTTAATCTGTAAAAAAGATTTATTATTGTTCACCAAAAATAATCAACCAAAGCAGTTGTGTCCAGAATTCTTCATCTCATGTGTAGGAGCTCGACCATAAAAAATGTCAACAAAGAGTTTAGTTTATTTGTTTGTAAAAACTAAACTATTTGTTTGTAAAAAAAACATGTATCCGCGACAGTAAAGATTCTACCCTGTAGTACAGTTTTATTTTTTCTGTCTTTGAATACTCATCGCCCCCCAAAAATTTATCTCCCCCCTGCGAACCCAAATCGCCCCCCAGGGGGCGATCGCCCCCAGGTTGGGAACCACTTATCTAGAGGTAAAGGTGTTGCTGCGAGTCAACTGTTTAACAGCTTATTCTGGAGACGAAGGTTCCTGGTTCAAATCCTAGTGAAGGTAGTTACTTTTATACGGATTTGAATGCTAGACAGTGGTTACCGGTGTACTTTGATGGTTGGGGTTCAATTAACCATACTCTCTCAGGTATGGTCGACCTGGGTCTGTACAAGACTACACCTCATTTACACGTCATACATATCATCCTCATCTCATTAGGTCATGGAGTAGCTTATTGTTCTCAATTGAACAGATTGCAACGTACACACATTAACAATTAAAAAATAAATAAAATAAAATAAAATTTGAAAATTACATACCAAAATTATTGAAATATGATACTTAGGTAATGGAATTTCCTTGAACCAGTAGACTTAAGAAACGATGTAAGCCCTATGTAAAATCATATTGGAGATGAACTAGTAGGCCTACATACTATGGTTAAACTGCCAGTCAGTCAATTTATTCGTTTGAAATAACATAATCAATTAAACGATCAGGTTGTCTGAATTTATAATTTATTCATAAGCAAATAACACATAAATTTATGCTAAAAGATAAACGGTATCAACAAATTCATTTTATAAACAGTTATAAAGAATATCGCTGTCAAGTAAAGCTTCTTTTTAACAATCACATTACAGAGTAGCCTACGTATAGTGGAGAGATGACTTGAATACTTGTGTGAGATGAAGTGGGGAACAGGACGTTGTCCTATCTATGAACAAGATTTCCTGTTGCCTACTTCGTCTCACACACCCATTCAAGTGTTCTCTCCTACTATTGTATGAATACGTATAAGTAAGTATGAATACATAAATATTGTTGTAGTAATGAGCTGTACTAGTTGACTAATTATCCGAGCTAATGTTTTTGGGACGGTGCGTAATGCGAAGTGGTTAGGATGAAGTGAGGAAGAGAGGGAATCCTATTTTGAAACTTGTTAGACAGTACTTGCTCTACTAATGGTTTCATAATCATAGACACCCGAGTTTGAACCCTTGCTTCTCCAAAACTTTGAGTCA
This sequence comes from Catonia carolina, assembly GCA_035578175.1. NCBI lineage: Eukaryota > Metazoa > Arthropoda > Insecta > Hemiptera > Achilidae > Catonia > Catonia carolina. The sequence goes on along the minus strand of JAQMRL010000001.1, from coordinate 438,615,378 downwards.
AATTTCAACATACTTTACATCAAAATTTAGCTCATTTTATTCTCCATTGACCTATAATAAACCTATATTTTTAATGTTGTTTAAAATTCTCATATTCCCATATTCCCAAATTTAAAAGTTTTATATTCCCGAGGTTGGAAGACAAAAAGACCCGGTTTTTTTGCTACCGCAACAAATTTTATGCGTTTAGAGGCGTGTAACTCGATAATTATTAGATCGAAAAGTTTGAAATTTTAACACAACATAGACAATTATATTTTTACTGCGTGTACGAAATTTCAAATTCTTACGTTTTTTAAATTTTGATTTATTAACAATTTTCTGAACCTCGGTTTCGCTCGATCGTTCGGCACGGGCAAACTGTCGTTTTATTCAGCGTAAAAACTTAGTACAGTTATGGTAATAATACAAAATATCGATTGGCCAATGTTGTGGTAGAATTTTTAGAATTTTGAAAAATAGATGGTTAATGTGGGTGGGGTGGGGTGTTACTATCCACGTTGCTAGTTTGTTTACGTGACATCCTGTCGGACGTCTACCTGAATTGACAGACTGCATTGTCAATTCAGGTAGACAGTCAGATTCAAGCAAAATGGATAGTAGCGCCCACCCCTGCATTACCCATCTATTTTTCAAAATTCTAAAAATTCTACCACAACATTAACCAATCGATATTTCATATTATTAACATATCTGTAGTAAGTTTTTTACGCTGAATAAAACGATAGTTTGCCCGTGCCGAACGATCGAGCGGTTACCGAGATAGCAAGGGTTCAGAACATTGTTAATAAATCAACATTTAAATAACTTCCGATTTTGAAATTTCGTACGTGCAGTAAAAATATAATTTTCTATGTTATGTTCAAATTTCAAACTTTTCGGTCAAATACTTATCGAGTTACACGCCTCTAAACGCATGAAATTTGTTGTGGTATCAAAAAGCCGGGTTTTTTTTGTCTTCCAACTTCGATATGGCAATTTTTAAACAACATTAAAACTATAGGTTTATTAAGGATCAACGCAGAATAAAATGAGCTAAATTTTAATGTAAAGTATGTAAAAATCCAACTCATGGTTTTGGAGATGCAAGGGTTCAAACTCGAGTGTCTATGATAATGAAACCGATAGTAGTAGGTCTGTTAAATATTTCATCAGCCATTTTTTTGGTTTTTTTTTAAGTTTAACGTACGACTGTTCTGCAATTACTGCTAATGCAGACGGTGAAAGATGAAATGATTGTGTGTAACGTATGAAAAGATGCCGTGCCTGAACGGGATTCGAACCCAAGACCGCATGATTTTTTTGGTCTTTCAATAACAATTATAACCTACAAACACACAACCAGCTGATTATGTTATAAAGTGTTGCATGATTTTTTTTTTGTAATCCCTAATGTATGTGTACGTTGCAATCTGTTCAATTTAGAACAATTAGCAACCCCATGACCCAATGAGATGAGGATGATATGTATAACGTGTAAATGAGATGTAGTCTTGTACAGACTCAGGTCGACCATTACTGAGAGAATATGGTTAATTGAAACCCAACCATCAAAGTACACCGGTAACTACTGTCTAGCATTCAGATCCGTATAAAAGTAACTACCTTTACTAGGATTTGAACCAGGAACCTTCGTCTCCGAAAATCAGCTGTTAAACAGCTGATTTTGGCAACGACTTTACCTCTAGACCAACCCGGTGGGTTATTGCATGTTAACGCGCTCTATAATCGATGTGTTCAGTACGAGATGCAAGACACGACTGAATTATTGCGACTCTTATACGCATGCGCGCAAAATGTTTATCAGGTACAATCTGACAACGCTGGCAAACATTCTGATTGGTCTAAATGTGTGGAACAGCAGAGCTCATCAACCGTGAAAAGCATATTAATTAGTTTAAATAATTAATTAGGCAAACAGTTCTTAGTTAACTAAACAACCAATTTTTTTAATTTCATTTTTTTAACAGGTACATATCATCGATCTGTAGTAGCATGACACTATTTTGTTTTATACCTATTGATGACAGCATATTTTTTTAATATTTTCTGTACAGTTCAAATTACGTATTATTTTTTTTAATCGAGGTAACGTGTTGAATTATAAACGAGACAATCAGTTGTTTTTTTTCAATAAAAATGAAAAATGTGTAACATAAAATTTGTTTTGAAAAATGTGGTTTTAATTTGATTATTTCAACAGAAAAATAAAAATTTGAACCAACGTAATGAATTTAAAAGATTATAATGTATTATAAAAATTGATATTTAACAGAATTTTTTTGTAATCCCTAATTTGTGTACGTTGTAATCTGTTCAATTGAGAACAATAAGTAACCCCATGACCCAATGAGATGAGGATGATATGTATGACGTGTAAATGAGGTGTAGTCTTGTACAGACCCAGGCCAACCAATCCTGAGAGAGTATGGTTAATTGAACCCCAACCATCAAAGTACACTGGTAACCACTGTCTAGTATTCAAATTCGTATAAAAGTCTGTAACCTTTACTAGGATTTGAACCAGTCTCCAAAAATCAGCTGTTAAACAACTGATTTTGGCGACGACTTTACCTCTAGACCAACCCAGTTGGTCTTAACCCTTTATAGGGCAGTATTACGGGGGAAAATATACATGTTGAAAAATGTAAAATTTTGTTTCATATGGCCTTGAATAATGTATTTCTAGTGCCAGAACAGTAAGTTATTTCTTTTTTTTATGTTAAGCCCTGGTAAATGTATTACCAAGGAACGTTTATTGAAATGGGAATCACATAATATTTAGTGGTAAGAATTCTTATTAAAACAACTTGTAGTCCTATGTACCAGAAAAATGTGTAGAATAACTTATCTCAACTTTCTATTAGAATGATTGCTTGCTTTACCGTAAAAAACTCGAGTTTTTTAAGTACTGTACAAAAGTAACAACAAAACAAAACGGTTGCGTACGCTGGTATGAATCCTTACCAAATTTGTGTAACTCATGAAACAAATGGTCGCTGATTTCAAAATTTGAAATTTCAAAATGTGGATAGCCTACTTACCAGAGAACATCTATAAAACCATAAAATGCCAATATAGTTCAACTGCGTAGCTTATTCTTTTAAAAAGTCGACCTTATTACCAGTGGTAAGTATACTTACTTTGGTAAGTATAGGTCTTTACCTATACTTACTAAATTGGTAGAAATTTGGTAAGTATAGGTAAGTATAGGTCTTTACCTATACTTACTAAATTGGTAGAAATTTGGTAAGTATAGGTAAGTATAGGTCTTTACCTATGCTTACTAAATTGGTAGAAATTTGGTAAGTATAGGTAAGTATAGGTCTTTACCTGTACTTACTAAATTGGTAGAAATTTGGTAAGTATAGGTAAGTATAGGTCTTTACCTGTACTTACTAAATTGGTAGAAATTTGGTAAGTATAGGTAAGTATAGGTCTTTACCTGTACTTACTAAATTGGTAGAAATTTGGTAAGTATAGGTAAGTATAGGTCTTTACCTGTACTTACTAAATTGGTAGAAATTTGGTAAGTATAGGTAAGTATAGGTCTTTACCTGTACTTACTAAATTGGTAGAAATTTGGTAAGTATAGGTAAGTATAGGTCTTTACCTATGCTTACTAAATTGGTAGAAATTTGGTAAGTATAGGTAAGTATAGGTCTTTACCTGTACTTACTAAATTGGTAGAAATTTGGTAAGTATAGGTAAGTATAGGTCTTTACCTATGCTTACTAAATTGGTAGAAATTTGGTAAGTATAGGTAAGTATAGGTCTTTACCTATACTTACTAAATTGGTAGAAATTTGGTAAGTATAGGTAAGTATAGGTCTTTACCTATACTTACTAAATTGGTAGAAATTTGGTAAGTATAGGTAAGTATAGGTCTTTACCTATGCTTACTAAATTGGTAGAAATTTGGTAAGTATAGGTAAGTATAGGTCTTTACCTATACTTACTAAATTGGTAGAAATTTGGTAAGTATAGGTAAGTATAGGTCTTTACCTATGCTTACTAAATTGGTAGAAATTTGGTAAGTATAGGTAAGTATAGGTCTTTACCTATACTTACTAAATTGGTAGAAATTTGGTAAGTATAGGTAAGTATAGGTCTTTACCTATAAAGGGTTAAGCAATTAGGCGGAATTTTTTGAGTAAACTAAAAATATTTAAATCCACCTCCGGTAGAGTAGTTATTAGTGCGGTAGCCTACCACGCGAAGGTCCCGAGATCGATTCCTGACCAGGGTCTCGAAATTTTCACAAGTCAAAATTTACTGTTCTTGATGAATGACCCACCGTGGTAGCTAGTAACCAAGCAAGTGATGCGACTTTAATTTTTTTTTAAATTAGAAAAAAAGCATTTGAACGACAACAATATACCATGCTGCCAGGTCGGAAATAATTAAAAAGTTTTGGGGAAAGAAGAAGAGGTTTAAAATCTCCAATTGACACTCTGAAGACTTAATTATGTAGTCTACGGACTGATGTGGGCGTAACCCCATGTGGGCGTAAAATAGATTTATTTAATGTCATGCCTTCGGGCCAGCCCAGTCAGTCGCTGGTAAAAATTCGATATTATTTGTTAAGTAATACTAGTTGGGCAAGCGACTTTGTATGGTGACCAGTTGACAGCCATTCCTGAACAAACTCCACTATGGGTCTCTGTTCAAAAATTCATGCCGAATCACGTCAAAAAAACAGCGAAAAGCAGCGATCAAATTGGGTCGTTGTCAATAAAAAAAAAGTTCCCGATAACAATTTCTTTTTTTTAATTCCTAGTATGTGTACGTTGCAATCTGTTCAATTTAGAACAATAAGCAACCCCATCACCCAAAGAGATGAGGATGATGTGTATGACGTGTAAATGAGACTGTGTAGTCTTGTACAGACTCAGGTCGACCAATCCTGAGAGAGTATGGTTAATTAAACCCCAACCATCAAAATACACCGGCTACCACTGCCTAGCATTCGAATCCGTATAAAAGTAACTACCTTTACTTGGATTTGAACCAGGAACCTTTGTCTCCGAAAAACAGGTGTTAAACAGCTTATTTTGGCGACGACTTTACCTCTAGACCAACCCGGTGGGTAAATAACAAATAAAAGCAAAAAAAAAAATTCATAATGTCGTACAGAAATTAAATCAAATTTAACATAATTTTTACATATTGATAGTAAAAGAGAAGTAGTTTTTTTAGCAATTTTTAGTCATTTAAAATTACAGTCACCGGGTTGGTCTAGAGGTAAAGTCGTCGCCAAAATCAGCTGTTTAACAGCTGATTTTCGGTGACGAAAATTCCTGGTTCAAATCTTAGTAGAGGTAGTTACTTTTATATGGATTTGAATGCTAGACAGTGGTTACCGATGTTCTTTGATGGTTGGGTTCAATTAACCATAATCACTCAGGAATGGTCGACCTGAGTCTGAACAAGACTACACCTCATATACACTTCTTTACACATCATCCTCATCTCATTGGGTCATGGGGTTGCTTATTGTTCTGAATTGAACAGATTACAACGTACACACATTAGGAACACAAAAAAAATTACAGTGTTATTCTTATGATTTAAATTTGATTATTATGTAAATTCATATTATAGGGATTATTATAGAAATAATTTGCCCATAACAGGCAGGTGGAGTGTCAAATTATTTACACTCAATCTGTTCGTTGCAGGGCTAAAATAAATAGTTCTGTTTCTTATCACATGGTCAGCCAATTAAATGACTGAATCATTTAAGAACAGAAGAGGTAGAGGTGTAAAAGACACTAATCAGAGTTATCTCCTCTGAAAGTAATGGATTTCATTATACAGCCAGACCCTGTGGTGAATGAAGTGAAGGTGTCATTTGCAGAGTGGAAAATATGTGCTTTTCAGAGGGCCCGGCATGCTGATAAGCATACTTTTCCACTCAGTGAGGAAGGCAATTGTAAACCACCTCACTACTCGATTTACTTAGTAAAACCTCTACAGGTTCAAACCAGCCTTTTGGCTGATGACCTAAACAACAACAATATAGAATAATACTTAAAAAACCAATCATATGTTCCACATTACAAACGTAAGAGCTCAGCGACCAAATAAACAAACCATCAAAAAGAAAACTAAAGTAAGTTGTTTTATATTTCTCAAAAAAATTTAAAGTAATATGTACAGTATTTACAAATTTAGGGGACATTAGATTTTATATTTACGTTTATTTATGTTTCTGAGATATTTAAAATGCTAATTTTTTTGTATTTACAACATAATGTTGTTGTTTTGGTCATCAGCTGAAAGGCTGGTTTGAACTTCTAGAGCAGGCGGTTCCGAACCTTTTTTTTCTCCCATATCCCTTGGTGAATCTTTAACTAAAATTGTACCCCCAAAAATGTAACATCACTGTAACTACAAAACTTCACTAAGTAGGGGCTATTTAATCACTAGCTAATCTCTAATCAATTTGCATATTTTCATATGTTTTTTATTTATTTCCAAATATTTTGCATAATGTAAATTTATTTTTTTATAATAATGGTATTTTTCTGTGAATATACGTTGGTTAGTTTCTAAATACTCCAAAATATAACTTACACTTGTACGTTTTATTATGTGTTCAAATTAAGATATAAATTTAAACCAAGGAAAATGAAAGTTAACACAAGCATTTAAAATAGATATTTTATTGAAAACTGAACATTTCTTGTATGGTCTTAATTTTACATCCAAATACTAATGACAGAGTTATAATAATTATAGTATTTCTAATCTAAGACAAGACAGATTAGTTTTAAACTTTTAAAAAGAACTCACAACGAATACAAAATGCTTTTAAAATTTGTAAATACAAAATCTAACATGAAAATTGTAATGTAGGTATTGAAACTAAATTATTAGTCAAGAAACGTCTTCAGAACTCTTTTTTAGTGTGACCCTTGAGGGTGTTTTGTTGCTCTTAATTGTTTGAAATCAGGTTCAAATGTAGACAAAAAAAGCCTTAGATCTGGGCTTGTCAGTAAAATAAGCCCACCAAGTTACTCAGAAAAACAACGTCCGCTATTGCTCTTTATTTTCGGCGTACCCCTAACCGGTTCGTCGCGTACCCCGGGTTAGGAACCGCTGCTCTAGAGGTTTTACCACGGTAATTTTATTTACCTTTTTACTTTCTCTTGCCTATATGAATATATAGAAAGGAAAGTATTGTTTTCATGTCGATTTTAAGAAATCGAGTTTTCACCGAATCTATACGTTTTCAGACCCCCTGAACCCAAAAAACATGTTTTTAGCGATTGGTCTGTGTGTGTGTATACAAAATATCTCAAGAACGGAACATCGTACGAACTTGAAACTTGAAACTTAAGTTACATACTACTACCGGACCCGACACGAACATTTTCATCAAAATCGGTCAACCGAAAGTAGTAGTTTATTCGTGTAATTTTTAACTTTTTTGCGATTTTCTCAAAAACTGGTGCTACGATTTTTTTTAAAATCGCCTCATTTGCCTAAATTTTTATGCTCTACAAGATAGGGTGGGCATCATGTTTGCTGAAATTCTCGGTGAGGCTGGTATTACGTAAAAAAAGTGTTTTTTAAAGATTACGGCTTTAATACGTATTATAGCGCAAAAATGTATACAGGGTGATTCATGAAGTTCTCCCCCCACTTCTACAGCACATTGTACTAGTAAAAATAATGAAAAAATGTTATATAAACATAGGTCCGAAAACGCTTCGTTAGCGAGTTACAGCTAGCGAAAGATTTCGCCTGAATTCCTGGGCAAAGAGTAAAATAAAGCCATACTGAACTTTTGGAAAGGTTAATTAAGTAAGAAATGTCGTGGATTCTTATGTAATTTTACCTGATAAAGCTAATAAAATAGGTTTCAGAACTGTACCTGTAGTAGTTTTTGAGGGATTCACGGTTAAATGCAAAAAATTGGGGCACGAAACAATGTTTTTTTAAGTTTCATGTACAATAACTTTGTTAAATTGGTAATAAATACATAAAATCAACAAACATTAATTGTAGAGAATTTAATTCTGAGAAAATTGATATAATCAAAGTCTAAAATAAAACAGAAATAAGTATCAAAAAATCGATTTTATTCAGTATAATACATTACTATCTGTAAAGAAATACCGTACGGTATTTAGTTAAAATAAAACAAAAACAAAATGTTTGTTCCTTAATGATGAGATAAATTGAGAAAACAAGATGAACTGTTAAATAAATTTGTTTGTAAATAAAAATATCATGTTTTATTACGTTGTATTTTTTTTTTAAATAAAAATTTACATTAAATGTTCGAAAATAAATGAAGCAAACATTTTCCAATTATTGTTTACTAATAATCGAAATGCAGTTTTTTGTTTTATTAATTTCTAAGTTGGTAACGCACGAATAACAGCTGATCAACAATGGTATTCTGTACTGTTACGTTAGAACTGTGTATTAGTGGTGTTTTGCAAGCTACAGCAGGAGATCGGGTTCTGTGAATCGTGTTATTAAATGCAATTTTTTTGTGAGTTATAATTCGATTGTTTATTCAGCGAAAAAATGCCTTACTTATTTACATCAGAGGAATACGCTGATATGGTTTTTATTTTGGGTTACTGTAATGGTAATGCTAGAGCTGCTGTAGTAGAATATGAACTACGTTACCCTAATAGGAGGATTCCAGATACCAAAACAATTTCAGGAACTTTTCGTACTCTTCGGGAAACAGGATCACTACCAAGTACTAGAACCAATTATGAACGAGCTGTCCAACTTGATGATGATATTGTTATTAATGCTGTTCATCGCAGTCCAGGTGTAAGTACACGACGTATTTCTAGGCGGATAGGAGTTTCGCAGTCAACGGTGTGGAGGTCACTAAATCGAAACAAATTTTATCCGTTTCATAAACAAAAGGTTCAACATCTACAGCCAGGGGATGGTCCGCTTCGCTTGGAGTTTTGCAACTTTTTGAATATTAATAATCAACTCTACAAGCGTATTTTGTTTACGGATGAGGCACAATTCACTCGGGATGGTGTCAATAACTTGCACAATGAACACTCATGGGCAGAAGAAAATCCACATGAGGTAGTGGAACAGAACTTTCAACACCGATTTAGCGTCAATGTCTGGTGTGGCCTTTTGCACAATCGGCTGATTGGACCTTTCATATTACCTGGACGCCTAAATGGTGAGTTGTATTTGCATTTCCTTCAAGAAGAGTTGCCGCAGCTGTTAGAGAATGTTCCTTTACGTCTCAGACAAAATTTGTACTTCCAGCATGACGGAGCACCTCCCCACTTTTCACGTGCCGTTTCTGCTTATTTAAATCATCAATTTCCTGGACACTGGATTGGTCGTGGAGGGCCTCACCCTTGGCCACCAAGATCCCCAGATCTATCTCCATTGGATTATTGCATCTGGGGATGGATGAAAGACATTGTATACAAGACAAAAGTGAATTCTCGTGATGAATTAATTGCCCGTATTATGGATTCGGCTGTGCAGATACAGGGAAGCCCTGAAAAATTAAGAAACGCAACAAAAGCAATACACAAACGTGCTGCAAAATGTATTGATAATGATGGCCTCATTTTCGAACATCTATTATAAAAAGGTGCGTACGGTTGGCCCAACCTGATTAATTTTGCTTAAAACTAGTAATGTATTATACTGAATAAAATCGATTTTTTGATACTTATTTCTGTTTTATTTTAGACTTTGATTATATCAATTTTCTCAGAATTAAATTCTCTACAATTAATGTTTGTTGATTTTATGTATTTATTACCAATTTAACAAAGTTATTGTACATGAAACTTAAAAAAACATTGTTTCGTGCCCCAATTTTTTGCATTTAACCGTGAATCCCTCAAAAACTACTACAGGTACAGTTCTGAAACCTATTTTATTAGCTTTATCAGGTAAAATTACATAAGAATCCACGACATTTCTTACTTAATTAACCTTTCCAAAAGTTCAGTATGGCTTTATTTTACTCTTTGCCCAGGAATTCAGGCGAAATCTTTCGCTAGCTGTAACTCGCTAACGAAGCGTTTTCGGACCTATGTTTATATAACATTTTTTCATTATTTTTACTAGTACAATGTGCTGTAGAAGTGGGGGGAGAACTTCATGAATCACCCTGTATAACAAAATATGTAGAGAATTTAAAATCCTACAACTTTTATTGCAAAAATTTTTTTGTATAACGCTTAGTTTAGCGGTAATTAGAATTTTTTGTTTTTTCTCACGAAAGAGAGTGAAAAATCGATTTTTTTTAAGATTTCGGCCTCAGTAAGCATTTTATGACAAAAGTGCATATAATCTAATTTATAGAAAATTAAAAAATCTACAACTTTTATTTTGAGCATTTTTTTCTACAGAGCCTAGTTTAGCGTGAAAGAGTGATTTTCCGTATTTTTAAGGCAGACTGAGATCCATTTTCATTTCGCGTCTTTCACTCATGATTAAAATCAGGTTATGTTTATTGAGATTACTTTTTTGTTTATTTCTAATTTTTTATTACTAATGTTAGGTTTATTGTTAATTATTTGCATTGGCAAGAGAAAGTTGTGTGAGTGTTTCACACCAGATTTTTACTTTCTCTTGCCTATATGAATATATAGGAAGGAAAGTATTGTTTTCATGTCGATTTTTCGAAATCGAGTTTTTACCGGATCTATACGTTTTCAGACCCCCTGAACCCAAAAAACATGTTTTTAGCGATTGGTCTGTGTGTGTGTGTGCGCGCGCGCGCGCGTGTGTGTCTGTGTGTCTGTGTGTGTGTATACAAAATATCTCAAGAACGGAACATCGTACGAACTTGAAACTTGAAATTTAAGTTACATACCACTACCGGACCCGACACGAACATTTTCATCAAAATCGGTCAACCGGAAGTAGTAGTTTATTCGTATAATTTTTCACTTTTTTGCGATTTTTTCAAAAACTAGTCGTACGATTTTTTTTAAAATCGCCTCATTTACTCAATTTTTTATTCTCTACAAGATAGGGTAGGCGTCATGTTTGCTGAAATTCTGGGTGAGGCTGTTTTCACGTAAAAACAAAGTTTTTTTTAAGATTACGGCTTTAATATGCAATTTAGAGCAAGAATGTATATAGTAAAAAATGTAGAAAATTTAAAATCCTACAACTTTTATTTCAAACATTTTTTTTACAACGCTTAGTTTAGCGGTAATTAGCGATTTTCTGGTTTTTCTCACGAAAACGTGTGAAAAATCGATTTTTTTAAGATTTCGGCTCTAGTATACACTTTACAACAAAAGTGTATATAATAAAATTTATAGAAAATTAAGAGATCTACAACTTTTATTTAAAGAATTTTTCTCTACATACCTTAGTTTAGCGTGAAAGTGAGATTTTCCGTTTTTGTTTAAGCCAAACTGAGATCGATTTTCATTTTGCGTCATTCACTCATGATTAAAATCAGATTATGTTTATTGAGGTTAGTTTTTGTTCATTTCTAATTTTTTATTACTAATGTTAGGTTTATTGTTAATTATTTGCATTGGCAAGAGAAAGTTGTGTGAGTGTTTCACACCAGATTTTTTAATATTGCTATATCAGGATGAGAAGATAAAAAGACCCGGGTTTTTTGTTGCTGCAACAGATCTGCTGCGTTTAGAGGCGTATAGCTCAAACATTGCTCGACCGATTTATTTGAGATTTTTCCGGAATATGAAATTGTGTGTTGTTATTGTATGCACGAAATTTCAGAATTGTAGCATGTTGTTTAGGTCAACAGCCGAAAGGCTGGTTTGAACCTGTAGAGGTTTTACTAAGTAAAACGAGGAGTAAGGTGGTTTACCATTGCCACAACTCACTGAGTGGAAAAGTACGCTTATCAGCATGCCGGGCCCTCTGAAAAGCACATATTTTTCACTCTGTAAATGACACCTTCACTTCATTCACCACAGGGTCTGGCTGTATAATTAAATTCATTACTTTCAGAGGAGATAACTCTGATTAGCGTCACAATACACATCTACCTCTTCTGTTCTTAAATGATTTAGTCATTTAATTAGCTGACCATGTGATAAGAAACAGAACTATATATATAGAACTATATAACTATATAATAACTATATAACTATATAGAACTATATAATAGAACTATATATATATATATATATATATATATATATATATATAGGGTGATTCAAAAAGAGCGCCGGTTTTGATATATCAAATTAAGAGATTTATTTTATTGAAAAACTGAAAATAAATACATCAACAAGTTCATCTTTCCTTCCGATTTTATGTATGAAAAATGATGTCATGCATGTGTCCTCCTCTACTGCGCTGGCACGCATCAACTCTGTCCACGAAATTGGATATTACTGCACGACAAGTTTCGACTTCCATTTGCCCGATAACCCGTCGAATTTCCTCCTTCAAGTCATTGATGTTTCGGGGTTTATTGGCATACACCAATGACTTCAGATGACCCCAAAGAGGAAAGTCACAAGGCGTCAAGTCACACGACCTTGGTAGCCATTGATGGTCGGAATTACGAGAAATGATGCGATCCTGGAACCGTTCACGGAGCAACAACATTGTTTCTCGTGCAGCGTGACAGGTGGCACCATCCTGCTGAAACCACAACTCGTCAATGTCCATTCCATCCAAATGACGCCACAAAAACTCCCTAATTTGCTGGGTTAACAGCCACACTGTCACGAACCAACGCAACGTTCTGTCAGTTTGGTCAGAACGACGACGTCCAGAACTTTTAAGGTCGACTGTTGAACCCGTCTCAAAAAACTTTTTCATGAGCCTGCGAACTGTTGATTCATTCGGTGCTTCATTACGTCCTAGAGTACCGCGAAGTCGCCTGACAGTAGCCGCATAACTCTCTCCACTCTGGTAAAATGTTTTGACGATTAACACTCGTTGCGCAATAGTAAACTTCTCCATGGTTAGACACAGACTGCGAGAGTACTACACTGCGAACAAGAGAAACTACAACTGAATCGTCAATCGGAATGTTCTCCAAAATAGAAATGAGGTCTAACAATGTTGCCAACCGATAAACAAAAATTTACCAGCCGTTTAAAAACCGGCGCTCTTTTTGAATCACCCTTTATTTATTTTAGCCCTGCAACGAACAAATTGAGTGTAGATAATTTGACACTCCACCTATCTGTTATGGACAGAATTGTAGCATATATAAATTTTAAGTTATTAGTAATGGCCTTCGGGCCAGCCCAGTCAGTCTGCTGGTAGTAAGTCGCTATTATTTGTTAAGTAACACCGGTGGTTTGGCAAGCGACTTTTGTAACATCTGCTTTCAGATTGTTACGTTTTGTTTTGGTTTTGTTGGCGTTGGCTAGTTATTTTGGTTGCCGATAACCCGAATCTACTGGCGACGTTAATTAACTCACCGTCCGGTGGTGCGCTCTACCGCTTTTTCTGCTAACTGCGTTCCGCCCTCTCGTCGAGCTACTCCATTTGCATGACAAGACACTCTTGGTTGAATTTTCGTTGAGTTAAGATCGGTTACTATGTAGTAAATTTTTATTACGTGTTTTTTAAATTTATAACTTTTGAATAAAGTTATTTCTTCTTGCCCATTTAAACATGGTAAGTAATTTGTTTTATTTTAGTATTCCGAGAGCTGGAAATTTATCACGAGTTGCATTAAATTATATTTTGTATTAACGTATCTACGTTGCAATTGTACTTGCAATTTCTTGACTACTAGATTCGATTTTGATCTATGTAAAACTAAATTATGACTTATGATAAATTTATTGTAAATGATGTAAAGCCTTGTAATTGGTAAATTGTATTCTTCTTCGAATTGTAATAGCTTATTTTAATTGTCTAGTTTTTTTAACTTTATTATTGTCTATCTATTGCAACTCGTATTAAGTTTCTATCTTTAAATTCTTAACTTTGTTATATTTCGTTCATTTACATTGCATTCTTTATGCGTTAGTGCTTTTGCTTGTGATCGACGCTTATTTTACCTAATATTAACACTAGCTCGATCTTTTCTTCAGGGTTCAAATCCGGGAACGGGAATTGCCGTTCAATAATCTTACTATATCTATAATCAGTACATGGAGTTCGACTCCTGAGAATGACAAATTTTCACCTCGCCAGCATCCCGTAATTGATGTTCAATGTTTCCTGACAATTTGTTTCGTTGAGTTATTTGGAGTCCAATTTGGATGGGAATTTCATCTGGGATCTTCCTTTGATGGTTGCATACGTCAGTTGTGTTTCAAAAATAAGTGTTAACTACAAAAGGGTATGTGTTATTATTTTATCTATTATGAGGGGAGTTCATCCATCTACTTAAGGTGTTTTCAAAGTGATAACCGATGCCTTTTGGGGAAAAGATCACGCCAGAAATTGGGATCCATCTTGGTAACTTCTTGTCTTAAACAGGAAAATTAGTGAATTCAAATTGACCTGCTTGAAAGATTTTCCTGTTAATTCTTTTGCTAAACTAAGTAATCAGGAACATTGTTCTGTAAAATTTAATTTTTCCATTGCATAAAATTTTTAATAATTATTCTATTTTTTTTACTCTTTATTAAAAGGGTTGAATTTGAATATGTGTATTTTTCTAAATTTTAAAGATAAAATTTAACATTTCTTTTCATAATTTTTATTATTATTCTTGTTTTACACCTTATTGAAAAGGTTGATTATGAATTTAGTTATTTTTATTTTAAAATTTTCTAAAAGTAATAATTATAAAATATGTATATCGAAAAGAAAGCTGCTAGCATGCTAAACAAAAGGATAAGTTTAAATTCAAAATAATTTGGCCATATTTTTTGATGTTCAGTTATTCATTTAATGAATATATCTTTAATTTTTATTGTTTCACTTAATAGTTATAAAATATACCTCAGGAAGTACTTTTTGGACCTGATATTGTATTAAACCTTCTAGCTATTTAAGGTTGGGTAACATTGTACAATTTTGCTGTTTACTATATATATATATATATATATATATATATATATATATATTTCTTGTTATAAAATTAAATTATTTTTACCACTCACTTATTCAGATTTATTTCATTTATGCAGCGAATTACCCGAGTGTTTGTTTTTTTTTTTTGAGCTTCCTTTAAATTTTTTTATGTTTTGTTAACACCCTTGCCAACCTATCGCTTTTGTCTGCCGTATGTGTTGCCGGCAGCGATAGGGGTGTTATTACACTTTATATGGTGACCAGCTGACAGCCATCCGTAAAACAAACTCTACTGGGGGTCCCTGTTCAAACTCACGCATAATTCACGTCAAATAATTCAGCAAAGCAGCCATCAAATTGGGTAGTTGTCAATTATGTACAGTTCCCGATAACAAATAAAAGCTAAAAAAACAGTTATTAGTAAAATTCTGAATTCCTGCTAACTCCGTAACCGCTCATTAATTCTGCAATTTCAAAAAATCATTGTATTTAAAAAAAATCTGGTGTAAAACACTCACACGACTTTCTCCTGCCAATGCAAATAATTAACAATATAACTAAGTAATAAAACATTAGAAATAAACAAAAAACTAATCTAAATAACATAACCTAATTTTAATCATGAGTGAAAGACGCAAAATGAAAATCGACCTCAGTTTGGCTTAAAAATACGGAAAATCACTCTTTCACGCTAAACTAGGCTCTACAGAGAAAACCAGTTTTTGAGAAAATCGCAAAAAAAAGTGAAAAATGACACGAATAAACTACTAATTACTTCCGGTTGACCGATTTTGATGAAAATGTTCGTGTCGGGTCCGGTAGTGGTATGTAACTTAAGTTTCAAGTTTCAAGTTGGTACGATGTTCCATTCTTGAGATATTCTGTTCACACACACACACACACACACACACACAGACCAATCGCTAAAAACATGTTTTTGGGTTGAGGGGGTCTGAAAACGTGTAGATCCGGTGAAAACTCGATTTCGAAAAATCGACATGAAAACAATACTTTCCTTCCTATATAGTCATATAAGCAAGAGAAAGTAAAAATCTGTGCGGAAATTCGAGTACTTCATTAAGACTTACAGTGGGACATTAATCATAATATAGGCATATTACTGAGTAAAGACAGAAATATTATCAATAATCCATTGACGTGTAACCTTTTTTGCCTCTACTGAATTGACCTTGTGTTATAATATAACCAACTACGGTGGCATGCGGGCCGCACATGCGCAGTAAGTAGCTCCCCCACCACAGCGTCGTAGCCTGATACAGGCTGCCTCTAAAGTAGTACTGTCCCAGGTTCATAAATAACAATAAATCTGAAAGGTTTTGTCTTCAAAAATTCAACTTTGTTTATTCAAAATTTGTAGGTAAATATTTAAAAACATTTAAAAACAATTAAAATTTTTTAAAATTCTTTAAAAATTATTTAATAAATGTTGAATCTTTTCTCAGCAAATCTTCTAAAAATATTTGTTCTAAGTTTAATACTATTCTTTAATGTTAATAAACTTTCAAAATTATTTTTTTTTATAAAAACTTGTATAAGCCACTTCGCTCTTTAAAAGTTTAAAAAGGAATGGAGTCAACAATCCAATTTTATTGATTTAATAAAATGTTCTTTTTACTTCTTCTCATATCTTTAGATCAAAATGTTCCTCTCACATCTGTAGTTGAGATCATCTGGTATGTGTGTTGATGCTGTAAAGTTATGTTTATGTTTACGTTAGAGTGTTATTAATGTGTATACTGTTTGTTGTGGGTCTGTGGAGATGTCTCATATTACAATCTTCCCCCCCCCCCGGAGAGTAGACAGAAGCACAAGGTACGTGTAAGCTAAATAAAGGGGGTGAGTGCTTAAATGGAAAAAGAGAAGGTGAGTATGTAGCAGTTGTCGGCCTGAGATGGTAATATTCATTCATTCGGGGCCCCTTTCAATAAAACATTCAAATAGCATGCAAACAGCATAGTTTTCGTTTTGTTACAATCATCTCAAGCTCGAGTATCGCGACAGACATCACCTAAAAATAAATTATGTAAATTATGAGTAAATTATGTAACTCTTTTAAGGTTAGAAATATGTTCTTTAGTTATTTCTCCTCCAATAGTCTTACGGAGTAAGGCTGTAACTGGAGTAGAGAAACCGATGATATACAAAGGTTCAGACCATCGATATGCCATTTTAGCACAAATATTTCTCCGTTTCGAACTTACGGGGTGAGTTTTAAGTAAAACTTTATCTCCCACCGAAAACGGATTGGGGTGGCGTGTAGCATTATATCGGCGCGCCATATCATGATGGGATTTAATTAGTTTTCTTCTAATGTCACACATCATGTTACTGGAACGTATAGGATTTCTATGGAGGATATCTTGGATATTCCATGCTCTATCCAACGGTGTTTGAGCTGGAAAAGTATGCAATATGTCAAATGGGCATTTCCCATGAGCATTATGTCGAGCCATATTAAAGGCTAATTAAACCAAAATAGAGATTTGTCCCAGGTTGTTTGAGTCGTTGCATGGTATGCAATAAGGATAGACCTAAGATTTCGATTTAATCGTTCGGCGTGAGATGGTTTTGGATGATAGGGTGAAAGGGTGGTTCGTTTTATGCCTAGGTTGAAACAAAAGTTTTTAAACATTATGGAATTAAAATTTTTAGCGTTATCTGTGACAATTAACCTCGGAATGGAGTAATTTTGGAAAATACGTTTTAATTCATCTACAATGGAAGATGTATTAGTGTTTCTTAATGGGGCTAGCCATGTAAATTTTGAAAAACTATCCACTACCACTAAAATATATTTATAACCTTGGTTGGTTTTTGGCAGGCTGCCTACAGTATCAATAAACAACGTGTCAAATGGCACTGTCGGGACCCTGGAACTAAGATTTCCCCATTTATAATTTATTCCAGGTTTACTACGTTGACAGGTTGTACAAGCATTCACTTTTAAAGGAATTTCTCGATATATAGCTGGCCAATAAAAATATCGTGTAATTTTGTGTATAGTTTTATCAACACCTAAATGTCCACCGATTTCCGACTGATGGAAGTATTTAAATACTAAATCTTTTAAGGAATTGGGGAGAACGATTTTGGTTGGGTTATTGTTTTTATCTTTTAGGCATAGGACACCTTTAGATAAACAAAATTTATTATTCATTTGTTGTTTTTGTTGAAGGATAAAGGTATCCTGTTCTTGATGTTGTTTTAGATCTGTAAAAGATAGGGGGAATTGAGATAATAAGGTATTAATATAAGATATCTCTTTTGAGATATCTTCGTTATTTAAATCGTACATCCTCGATAATGCGTCAGCCACATTATTATCTGAACCACGGATGTGATTAATTTTAAATTTAAAAACAGATAATCTAAGTAACCATCTAGCCAGTCTACCTAACTGCTTTGGTCTGGAAAGAAGCCAGGCTAAAGCTTGGTTATCGGTTTCTAAAAGAAATTCCCGATGTGTTAAATAAGTTCTAAAATGATCCGTTGCAAAAACAACTGCAAGACACTCTCGTTCATATGCAGAAAATTTCCGTTCTGCTTTTGTTAATGTTTTGGAAGCGTACGCTATGGGTTTTCTAAATCCTTCTTGTTCCTGAAGTAGGACTGCTCCTAGACCTGTATCAGACGCATCCGTCTGTAAAATGAAAGCTTTGGAGAAATCTGGTATTGTCAATACCGGGGGATTAGCAATTGCCTGTTTGAGATCTTCAAACGCAATTTTTTGTGAGTCTCCCCAGATAAACTGAGTGTTTTTACGGCGTAACTTATTTAAGGGTTCGATTCTATCAGCATAATTTTTGATAAATTTAGGGAAATAATTAATCATACCACAATATCGGTGTACTTGCTTTACTGACGTAGGTTGTGGGTACTGCAATATTTTTTGCGTCCTCGTCGGGTCTATAGAAACTCCTTTGTATGATAATGTGTGGCCAAGGAACGGTATTTCATTTACAGCGAATGTTACCTTATCCGGATTAACTGTAATACCGGCTTTCCGCAGAATTGCCAATACAATTTTAATGTGTTTGAGATGCTCTGTAAAACTTTTAGAATATATTAATATATCGTCCATGTAGTTAAAGACAAATTTATATTTAATATTTTTGAATAATGTATTCATAAGACGTGTTAAAACTTGTGCACCAGTTGAGAGACCAAAAGGTAATCTTACGTATTCGTATAAGCCATCCGGTGTGCAAAACGCGGTGATTTGACGAGATTTTTCTGTCAATGGTATCTGATGGTATGCTTGCGCTAAATCTAAAGTACTGAACCAGCGGGCATTAGAAAACCATTGAAAAGCATGATTTATATTCGGTAAAGGTTGGGCTTCTGAGTCAATTATTAAGTTGACTCGGCGATAGTCTACGACTAGACGACTTGTGCCGTTCGGTTTCGGAATTAAAAAAGGCTGGGGAGGAATAAGGTGAAACACTTTCTCTAATTACTTTATCTTTTAGTAATTTGTCAATTTGGTTTTTCATTTGGAGCGTTTTTATTGGATTTAAGGGATAAGGTCTAGATTTTATAATTTCGCTATTTTTGAGTTTAATATCATATTTTAATACATGGGTACAACCTAATTTAGTTGTGAGTACATCAGGAAATTCTTTACATAAATTATTAATTGTATTTTTAATATACTCACTTTGTTCTACGTTGTTAATCTGTTCTGGATATAGATTGGTTAGAGAAAATTGTTGATTTTTTGCCCAATCAAAGGTTATTAAAGATCTGGTAGCATTAAATATTGCGTGGGTTTTTTGTAAGAAATTCATTCCGAGTATTATTTTATGGTGTATTTTTGGTAATATTTTAAAATTTAGTTTCCACGATATTTTGTGAAGAGTAAGTTTAACCCAGATCTGTTTATTAATTTTCAGAGGAAATCGATCAGCTGTAAGGCAAATTGTGTTAATGTTTTCTTCCTTTATAATCGCCTTCTTAGTTTTTAAAAATGTATATAATTGTTGATTAATAATGTTATGGGTGGAACCAGAATCAATGAGAGCGTTAAATATATTATTTTTGATTTTTATTGATAAAGCTTTCAACGTATAATTACAGTTCAACCTGTTTTCTTTTGACTTTAAATGTTTACACGGGTTATGTTTACAAACACATTGTTTGTCTACGTTAAAGCCATATGATGTGTGTTTGCAAAGATTAAGTTTTTGTGAAACATTATTATTTTCTTTTCGCTGTAAAAGTTTACAATTCCTTTTGATATGACCTAGCTTATGACAATAAAAACATTTTAAGGATGTTGCAGGCATTTGTGATCTGATTTTGTTGCAAGCTGTATCTTTTAAGGCATTTTGTTTACTTTGGTTAGGTACCATGCTATTTACGTTATTTATTACACTTGTATCATTTATTTTAGATAGACCGATGTCATTAAGGGTCCTAGCATAAACTCTTTCATAGACATAGGTGTCTAATTTATTGAAATCTTGTAAATTATTAGGTTTCCCGATTATACCTATGTGCGTGGCATATATTTCATTTAAACCGGTTAAAATTATATTAATTAACTCACCTTCTGTCAGATCTAATCTTAACACCTCATGGTTTTCTAAAATTTCTTTTATGTATTCAGTAAGGGTCTCCGTTTGTGACTGATTTCGGTATAACAATTTGAGTTTTAATATTTCTTTCATTTTTGGTGTGATTAGTTTGCTTACTAAATCTCTATGAAATTGATCAAAGTTATGATTATTTTTAATAGAATTTTCAAAAATTTGTTCAGTGAAACCGGTCATAAACGGAGTCAACAATACCAAAGGTAAATCTACTGCATAACGTTTCTGTATTTGTTTAATAATTTTGATATTTCGTACTAACATGTCAATATCACGTCCATCAGTGATAGTTAATTGTTTTAATTCGTTTTCAATTGGATTTGCAATTTTCGTCCAATTAAAATTTAATTCACGATGAAAATAAACAGGATTATGATTACCTACTGCATTCGGTATTAATATGTCAGGAGTTTCATTTCTAGGAACAGGATTTTGCATTACTGGGGGATGTAAAAGATTAACATGACCAACATCAAGATTTCCTTGTTGATTAGGTAAGAAATTATTTCCTAAATGTGCGTCTTCAAGGTTTATGTTGTTTTGCTCGAAATTAGGTTCAATTTCGAAATTTTGTAACCTATTAAGTTTCCAAATATCAAATCCTTCTTTTAAATTTTGAAATCCTACGAGTTTATCTGGTTTGTTGGGTAATATGAATGTTAATAGTTTGTTAAGCCGATCATCAAATATTTCGGCATTATACTTTTCTAATTCGGTTAAATTTTCTATGTTTCGTAACTTTGCTAAATAATTTTGACACTCCGTCAGTTGTTTGTCTATGTCAAATCTATGTAGTGTAGTTAAATCAATTTGTCGTCCATTATCTAAGAGTTTTTGTAACCTTTGTTTTTTTTGTCTTACGTTTCCTGTTGTCGTGCTTTTTCGTATGCGTAGTTGGAAGTTAATGTTTGTCTCGTCTAGTTTAGTGGGGTCCAGAATCGGTGCTACTTCCCTATTCATGTTTGTACCTGTTTTATTTGATGATGATGATGATTTAAGTGTATGTGATCAATGACTTACCAGATGACTTCAATATACTTGCCAGATGTGAGTTGTTTATAATTTATAATTGTTATTTATAATTGTTTCGTAAATTTTTAGAAGATTTCTTTTATTATAGGTTATTTGATTAATTTTGTTTGATGAATTTTGTTTCGGTTCGTTCCTTTTCCTCTTGTTATGTTTTTCCTTCTAATCTTGTCGTTGGGTTTATATATATTGATATTTTGTTTCCTGAAATTATCCTGAAAATTATGTTGAAATTATCCTGGTCACGGCACCATTTTATTGTCCCAGGTTCATAAATAACAATAAATCTGAAAGGTTTTGTCTTCAAAAATTCAACTTTGTTTATTCAAAATTTGTAGGTAAATATTTAAAAACATTTAAAAACAATTAAAATTTTTTAAAATTCTTTAAAAATTATTTAATAAATGTTGAATCTTTTCTCAGCAAATCTTCTAAAAATATTTGTTCTAAGTTTAATACTATTCTTTAATGTTAATAAACTTTCAAAATAATTTTTTTTATAAAAACTTGTATAAGCCACTTCGCTCTTTAAAAGTTTAAAAAGGAATGGAGTCAACAATCCAATTTTATTGATTTAATAAAATGTTCTTTTTACTTCTTCTCATATCTTTAGATCAAAATGTTCCTCTCACATCTGTAGTTGAGATCATCTGGTATGTGTGTTGATGCTGTAAAGTTATGTTTATGTTTACGTTAGAGTGTTATTAATGTGTATACTGTTTGTTGTGTGTCTGTGGAGATGTCTCATATTACAGTACTCATTACTCGTTGTGTTGTGTACTTGCGGTTATCGTTTTGACATTTGTGTCGCTGTCGAAAGCCCCCGCCGTCGAAATTAGTTGTGCGCGCACAAAATACGGGGAAAAATGTCTGCGATTTAATTTGGGGTAATAGACAATAAGTTTTTTTCTAAATGATGTAGGTACCTACCATACGTTTTGACAGGCCCGAAAGAGAGGGACGTCATACCCTCTTTCTGTTTTATTTACTATACGGTTCTTTTTGTTAAAATTTCATACAACTGATATTGTGCGATCGTAGTTGATTTCTAAAAATTGACGTATGTTTGGTATAAAGTTCACAACTTTAAAAAATTATTGTGTTTCTTGGAATACTAACAGGAAGGTGACACCAGACACGACGATCTATCTTTGACGTCCTTTCAAAGAGTAATTTTTTCAAGTTCGTTTATTGTGTCAGTTTCCGCACAATATGTGACTCAACATATATAAAATTACAGACAAAATTTTATATTTTTTGACAAAATAATTAAACGCATATTATATCGCCCCGGGAAAGAAGTTATATTAGCCTACGTGATAGGCTACGCAAAAAATGTGATGAGATTTAAACGTCTAACTTTGAACGAGCGTATCTTATCTAAATATCAGAGTATAATAATAACATTTATGGTGTAATAAATTAAGATTCATTAGGAAGCGAAAGTAATTTTTTCAGAATTTTTTTGATGAAAACTGAGCTTGTTAAAGTGTAGTGAATGAAACTGGCCGGCAGAGTGCCCTACCGTATCTCGTATTGTCACTATTGCGCTTGAACACCGTGCACTGATTGAAATGAGTTGAGGCATGGCGTTCTCTAATTACAGGCGGGAGTATTGGAGTGGGGGTAATGACGTCAGTAGTCTTAATTACTCACGTGGCGCTGTCTACACACTGTCTTATTCGCATATTTTAGTATGTGTTTACAATTTAGTGGGACCTAGTCGTTTGGTGTTATTCTATTTGATGATACAGTACAGTTTTTAATAAATCATTCTTCATCATTTCGTGTTGAAATTCATCAGAATAATTGTAGATTTCAGTGTTGCTATATTAATAATTGTGTTAAATATTCAGTTGTTAAGAATTTTAAAATGCCGTATCATTGTTGCGTGCTTTAATGCAAAAGTAATTTTGCTTCTTCTAAAGAAATGTACATCTCGATGTTTAAGTTTCCGAAAGAGAAAGATTCTTTTGAGAAATGGAAACGGGTTATACCTAGGACTGATTAGACTCCTAATGCTAATACCCATGTTTGCGTTAAACATTTCGATTCCAGATTTATTGTAACCGAATACGATTACAAAACTAATTCTGGTGAAACCAGAACAATGAAGTTAGACAGACCGCGACTTAAACAAGAAGCTTATCCCTCGATATTTCCTAATTTGCCTGATTATTTGAGTAAAACTCTTCCAGCTAAAAGAAAATCAAAACAAAGTTTTAAGAAATTAAAAAATCAAAACAAAAACACAGATAGTACGTGAGGATTCATAATAATAATAATACATATATTAAGTACGTATAGCCTATTACAATGTAATGTAATTGAATTAGAAACCGGACCTCTGACGTCACCAGTCAGACTTCTCCCCACCACTGCTATCCCGCCTGTAACTAGAGACCGCGTTGGCGATGTTGGTAACGTGCTCGCCTCTCATCACGCGGTCTTGGGTTCGAATCCCACTCGGGCATGGCATTTTTTCATACGTTACAAAAAATTTATTTCATCCTTCACCGTCTGCATTAGCAGCAATTTGCAAAACAGCCGGACGTTAATCCAAAAAAAAAAAAAAAAAAAAAATGTAACTAGAGAACGCCATGGTTGAGGGGAACGGCGGACGCAACACATTCTCTCTCTGTCTCGCTACCCTCCCTACATGCCACCGTAATTGGCGACCAGTTTACCTTGATCTAATTATTTAGTAATGTAACTTATTGTGTTATGTTACAGATAGATTTGAGTGATAGTAAATGTGTTTACTCCGTACATGCTGTTTTGGATGCTATCCATTACGTACAGGTTCTTACATCATCGGATGGCTTGATATTGTAAGTAAACCTTATGTAATAATTATATTAAAATCAATAACAATTAGTTTTTGGGGCAGAATAAGAACACCATACCGCGAAGTTTCTAGTATTTCATTCATGAAATGGTAAAAAGTGGATGTTGTTTAGGTCATCAGCCGAAAGGCTAGTTTGAACCTGTAGAGGTTTTACTAAGTAAAACGAGGAGTGAGGTGGTTTACCATTGCCACAACTCACTGAGTGGAAAAGTACGCTTATCAGCATGCCGGGCCCTCTGAAGAGCACATATTTTCCACTCTGCAAATGACACCTTCACTTCATTCACCACAGGGTCTGGCTGTATAATGAAATTCATTACTTTCAGAGGAGATAACTCTGATTAGTGTCTTTTACACCTCTACCTCGTCTGTTCATAAATGAATCAGTCATTTAATTGGCTGACCATGTGATAAGAAACAGAACTATTTATTTTAGCCCTGCAATTAACAGATTGAGTGTTAATAATTTAACACTCCATCTGTCTGTTAGGGGCAAAAAAAGTGGATAATAGAATGAAAAAGTAACAATAGGATACCTATTTATAAAAGGTTATTTAAAAGGTGTATGAGAAGGTCGGGTTATTGTTGTACAACTATTTATGAAAGGGCCGGTTGATTACACCGCTCTATTATACGCCCGGCCTTATCACCTGTAACGAATTTGATCATTACAAAACAAGAACTGGATTAGATTTATCTCTAAAAATATATTTCAATGCTGAATCACCCGAGAGTTTAATCAAACTATCTTTAACTGTTTTCAAATTCACGTCTTTCAAATGGTCTTCTGATAAAATTTGTGTTGTTGTTTAAGTCAACAGCCGAAAAGCTGGTTTGAACCTCTAGAGGTTTTACTAAGTAACAGCAACGAGTCAGGTGGTTTACCATGCCTTCCTCACTGAGTTGAAAGAGTATGCTTATCAGCATGCCAGGCCCTCCGAAAAGCACTCACTTCCCACCCTGCAAATGACACCTTCACTTCATTCACCACAGGGTCTGGCTGCATAGTGAAATTCATTACTCTCAGAGGAGATAACTCTGACTAGTGTCTTTTACACCTCTACCTCTTCTGTTCTTAAATAGTTCAGTCATATAAGTGGCTGACTATGTGATAAAAAACAGAACTATTTTTTTAGCCCTGGACCAAACAGATTGAGTGCAATTAAAATAACACTCCACCTGCCCGTTTTGGGCAGGTGGCAAAATTTGTGACAAAATTTAATTCTTCTCTTCTTCTTCTTCACTACAGGGTTTAGGCGAATCGCCTGTTCCGGTCTCAAAGTTTTTTTTTTAATTTTCTTAAGGACAGCTACCATCTTTTCCTGGGTCTTCCAATATAAAGTAATTTTATTGAAACATTATTTTATTTTTATGAGAAAAGGAGACAAAAAGTGTATTAGCATGTATATATTGTAAAGAAAATAGTTATAAGCAAATATTGTTTTGTAAATATGTAATATTTGTTTATGTCAATAAGGCTTATATGGATAAGTTCTGTTAGCCTTTATATTATTGTAAATAAATAAATAAATAAATAAAAAATAAATAAATATCTCTTCGGCCAACCGGCCTATACCTCCACACTTCCTTAGGTATACGCCCATCAGGCATTCCTTCCAAATGTGCCAGCCATCTATGCCTATGCCTATGTAATAGAAAACAAAATTTAATTTAATTCTGTAATTGTGACAGATTCCGTGACCCACTGAAATTAGTCTTGCGACACGCAGTTTGGGAACAGCTTTTTAAATTGACTATTTTAGTAAAGTTACTCCAATCTCATTTGTAAGAAGCGACATTTAATGTTTCTTGTTTTTAGATAACTTGGTGTTTGGCGTCCTTAAGAACCTTCGTGTTGCGTTCATTCCCGGATTCCTTTAAACAGAGTGGAGAGGACGATTTAGACAAAAGCGTATTAACGCTCTTAGGTTAGTTCACATTAACTTCCTCCGTTAGTGACCTTCACTATTACGAGTGTTGTTGTTGTTTAGGTCATCAGCTAAAAGGCTGGTTTGAACCTGTAGAGCAGTCATGTCAAAGATACGGCCCGCGGGCCGCATCCGGCCCCCGGGCTGTATCAATACGGCCCGCGATCGCAATGTGTCATAGAAAGAAGAATCATGTTTTTTTAGAGCTTTAAGACTTCACTCGATTCCTCTAAGGAAGTTTAAAATGCGCACAGTACATTTATAAGTAATTTTAAGGGCAGCGCGTGCCTAGACAAGCGAGAGAGATAGACAGTAACGCCATCTCTACCTGACATCAATGAGCTTGTCAAAAACAAGAGAAGTCAGGTATCTGGATCCTCGAGCTCAAAATAATAATTATCAACTTTTATAACTTTGATATGATTTTTAACAACCGTATATTATTTATACTATACAATTAAATAAATAAAATGTTATAATAATTCAGTACATTTTTTGTTATTTGAATCTGGCCCGCCTACATATTCTAAAATTTAATATATGGCCCTCTGTAAAATTGAGTTTGACACCACTGCTGTAGAGGTTTTACTAAGTAAAACAAGGAGTGAGGTGGTTTACAATTGCCACAACTCACTCAGTGGAAAAGTACGCTTATCAGCATGCCGGGCCCTCTGAAAAGCACATATTTTCCACTCTGCAAATGACAACTTCACTTCATTCACCACAGGGTCCAACTGTATAATGAAATCCATTACTTTCAGAGGAGATAACTCTGATTAGTGTCACAATACACCTCTACCTCTTCTGTTCTTAAATAATTCAGTCATTTAATTGGCTGACCATGTGATAAGAAACAGAACTATTTATTTTAGCCCTAAAATAAACAGATTGACTGTAAATAATTTCACACTCCACCTGTCTGTTATGGGCAGATATTACGAGTACAGCCATTTTACATTTGTTCTGTATTTGAAGGCCGAACTCTTTTTAATTTATTTATTTGAGGGGAGACTGTACTTTGTATCCCGCCGATGTTAAATTTGCTATTTTTAGGTTTACATTTTTTATAGGATTGGTGAAAGACACGAAAATGAAACTTTACACACTTATGGTGGTTTTAGCTATTGATTTTTTTTCAATTTAATCTGTTGGACCATATAGTTTTTAAAAGAATAACGAATAACATAAAATTTTTACAAATTTTTTCTACGTTTTTTGTGTATCACTAACTTTTTGAGCACCTGAGGAAGTAAAAACATGTCGGTGAATGTGCATGTACATGATAATTAACTAATAAAAAATTTCAGCCAGGTAGGTTAAATGGTTTCTGAGAAAAATGTACGTAAGTGTTAAAAATTAAATTTACGGGAAAAGGCATAAATAAAAAACAAAATGTACACCAACAAGTTTAATTTCCCATCAACAGTTGGTTAGAAAGCTGCACCAACAGTGGAGAATATTAAAAATAGTGAAGCAGATATTTTAAAAAAAAACTAAAATTCTTTTTGCACTAAAACGAGCAATAGGCCTATAAAAATATGAAAAATATTTGTTCTTGGCGACATGTTAATTTTTTAGGATAAACCTGAGAAAAACTTAAATTTTTTTTCATTAAAGTAACTTTTTTGTTGTAATTCAATGTTTTTGTGGTAGATCTAGTCTCCAACCATAACGGACAGGTGGAGTGTCAAATTATTTACATTCACTCTGTTCGTTGCAGGGCTAAAATAAATAGTTCTGTTTCTTATCACATGGTCAGCCAATTAAATGAATGAATCGTTTAAGAACAGAAGAGGTAGAGGTGTAAAATACACTAATCAGAGGTATCTGCTCTGAAAGTAATGAATTTCATTATACAGCCAGACCCTGTGGTGAATGAAGTGAAGGTGTCATTTGCAGAGTGGAAAATATGTGCTCTTCAGAGGGCCCGGCATGCTGATAAGCGTACTTTTCCACTCAGTGAGGAAGGCAATGGTGAACCACCTCACTCCTCGTTATACTTAGTAAAACCTCTACAGGTTCAAACCAGCTTTTCGGCTGACGACCTAAACAACAACAGATCTAGTCTAAACTATTGAAACACGTAGAAAACCGAAAATCAAAATTTTTAGTCAATACCATGATACAGTCTCCCCTTAAGATCGCGTCAACAATAAATTCATTAGAGGTCTGTTTAGCAATAAATGATAGCAATTCTGCCATCTAGGAAGTAAAATAACAAAGTATGGTAGAAGCACAAGTGATATCAAAATTAATATTGCTCAAGCTAGAAAAGCCTTTGATATGAAAAACAGCTTATCGACTACAAAAAATTTTTTTTATTTATTTTTTTTATTCCTAATTTGTGTACGTTGCAATCTGTTCAATTTAGAACAATAAGCAACCCTATAACCCAATGGGATGATGTGTATGACGTGTAAATAAGATGTAGTCTTGTACAGACCCAGGCCGACCATTCCTGAGAGAGTATGGTTAATTAAACCTTAAACCCCAACCATCAAAGTACACCGGTAACCACTGTCTAGTATTCAAATCTGTATAAAAGTAACTACCTTTACTAGGATTTGAACCAGGAACGTCTCCGAAAATCAGCTGTTAAACAGCTGATTTTGACGACGACTTTACCTCTAGACCAACCCGGTGGGTAACATTGACTTACAGATTAAAAAAAATTTCTTGAAACATTATGTTTGGAGTGTAGGATTACAGTACTGCCCTGCTAAGCCAAAAAGCCGTAACTGCGTGGAGTATGATATGCGAGAAATGAGGATTTTGCATTTTGGCCTAAGCCACTTGTTAAAAATATGCAGGTTATCCGACTTCATACTGTTTCTTGCAAATTTTACGCCAAAGAACCAGAAGAATACTTCAAGTTTTTCCTTAATGCTTTTTTTATTAAAATTTATGCAGATACAGTTAAGGCATTCATGTTATAAGAAGCCAAAAAAGGGTAACTGCAGTTACCCCTTTTTGGGTAACCTTTATATCTCGTATAAGGTTGTAACTACGATATTTTGGCTTAGTTTTTTTTGGATTTTTCATACTTTTAAACACAAGAATCAATTCAAAACTCAAATTTAATTTTTTTTCAGGTACGGCTTTTTTGGCTTAGTAGGGCAGAGTAGAACCTCGATAATTCGAGCTAATTGGGGCTGACTGTAACTCGAACTACGAAAAACTCGGAATAGGCTACCAGGAGAAATATATAAAAATCAAAAATATGTACAAATTTTTAATGTTTTAACTAACAATAAAATGTTTTAAATATGTACAGTACCACGTTAAAAGTGGTGCAGTTAGGCCTACATACAGTTGTTGTTTAGGTCATCAGCCAAAAGGCTGGTTTGAACCTGTAGAGGTTTTACTAAGTAAAACGAGGAGTAAGGTGGTTTACCATTGCCACAACTCACTGAGTGGAAAAGTACACTTATCACCATGCCAGGCCCTCTGAAAAGCACATATTTTCCACTTTGCAAATGACACCTTTCTTTTCATTCACCACAGGGTCTGGCTGTATAATGAAATTCATTACTTTCAGACGAGATAACTCTGATTAGTGTCACAGTACACCTCTACCTTTTCTGTTCTTAAATGATTCAGTCATTTAATTGGCTGACCATGTGATAAGAAACAGAACTATTTATTTTAGCCCTGCAACTAACAGGGCTAAAATAAATAGTTGTGTTTCTTATCACATGGTCAACCAATTAAATGACTGAATTATTTAAGAACAGAAGAGGTAGAGGTGTAAAAGACACTAATCAGAGTTATCTCGTCTGAAAGTAATGGATTTCAATATATATACAGGTAGTGTTATTTATTTAAGAACTGAACACACTTTACAACACCATATATAACGATCCAGACATAAAATGATAGTCTAATATTTAGTGGCTGAATGTTAAGGTGGCCCTAGACGATCAGTAGATTGAACGAGCAGACTGAAGTGAGGTTCAATCATTTCTTCAGTCGTTTGATCAATACCTTTTAGGAGTGTTGTAGCTATCTCGTTTCTTTACCCAGTTTCGTCTGCTACGTTTTTCTACTCGTTTATACGATTTTCTACGTTTTTCGTTTGTACTTTTTGTTCGCGGTGTTGTGCTGAAACAATGAGTTCCAACCGGGATTTATCCTTCCTTTTACTGAGTGTAGCTGCCCTCCAACAGAAGAGAAAGGATAATAATAAAAATAAGAAGAGGAAAAGGCGGTGGTCAAAAGAATGGTATAAAATGAGAAACCGTTTCAGTCATGAACATCTTTTTCCCCTCAATTAACTTATATTCTCTGTTAAAATTACACCGCAGACTATTAATTTTTTTCTTCAATTCATCAAGTGTGTAGCCCGGTTTAAACATTTTCAATGCTGTTAACATTTTGTCCCAAGCTGTGCTTTTTTTACTGCGATTGAAATAACCTTTGTCCTTCACTTTCCACAACACTGGTTGATCACTGTATAATTCAATCAGCATACTTGTGAATTCGCGTTCTGATTGAGTTTCACCCTTTGCCAAAGAAGAAGAGTTGAGGGGCGTGGGCGACGAGGGGACCGACATCGTTGGTGCCGAGCGCGTGACTGAGGGAAACATTAATCAAAACGCTACTAGACACTCAATCGCCCTCTTCAGTCGTTTGTCTAAATCAAAATTTCTATCAATCTCCTTCAGTCATTGACTCAATCGTCAAACACACTTCTAGACGCTCAATCATGACTGTCTTGGTCGATTGATCAAACACTTCTGATCAAAAGACTAATCGTCTAGGGCCACCTTTTACAATGTTTTCTTTTGTTTGTTGTTGTTAGTTGTGGAACATGAGCCGATCACTATAGCCGAGGTAGTGAGTACATTGATTCTCTCTGTACTGGGTACACTGATCTCAATATTGTTGCTACTTGGAGTTTATAACGTAAGTTTATATCAATATAATATTAAGATAAATGATGATTACATGTATTCGCTGTTATTTGCTGATGACCAGGTAATAATGGCGGGAGATGATCACGATATTGAATACATGATGAGAAACCTGGCTGAGACTTATGAGCAAAATGGGATGAAGATTAACTACCAAAAAACCAAATATTTAGTGGTAGCAGGGCAGGCAAGAAATCTGCAGATATATGGACACACTATTCGTGTATGTGATCAATATAAATACCTGGGAAGTGTAATAACGTCGGAAGGAAACTCTAGGAAAGAAATAACAAACAGGATTGGACAGGCTAGACAGGCAACACAAAAATTAAACCCGGTACTCTGGTCAAAAAGTATCAGGAATAGCACAAAAGTTCGTCTATACGAGGGTAGGCTGATAAGTAATGCACACATGCTTGTAGAAGACGAACAAAAAGAAATAGCAAGATGGGGTAAATAACAAATTAAAGTACAAATCTTAACCTACCAAATTATCTATTTATTTTTCAATATAGTCACCGTTAAGCATTACACATTTCTCCCAACGTTTAACAAGTTTTTTCATTCCGTCACTGAAAAATTCTTCCGACTTTCCTCGAACCCAGGACGCAATAGCTGCCTTCACCTCATTGTCCGAGCTGTAATGATTACCCTTAAGGTCTCTCTTCAGTAGAGGAAAAAAATAAAAATCGCAAGGCGCAAGGTCGGGAGAATACGGAGGGTGTAAAATTGGTTGAAACTTCAGGTTTCTCAGAGCCTCTCCAGTTGCACGCGAAGTGTGTGGACGAGCATTGTCGTGTTGCAAAATTATTGGCGCCAGGTTGCCTCTAACACGACAAACTCGACGTCGGAGGTGTTTCAGAGTCTGTATATACTGAGCAGAATTTACCGTTGCCCCTCGTTCCAGATAATCAGTCACATAAACTCGGCGAGCATCCCAAAACACAGTCAAAAGAATTTTTTTTGCGGACGGTTGTGTTTTGAACTTTTTCACAACAGGAGAATGTGGATGACGATATTCAGCGCTCTGCCTTTTTTCTTCGGGATCGTAATGATGAACCCATGACTCGTCCCCCGTCACAATATTCAAAAGAAAGTCGTCTCCTTCGTCACGGTAGCGCTTCAAAAGTTGTTCACAGCATTCCAATCGACGCTGTTTATTCTCGTCTGTCAGACGGCGTGGTACCCATCGTGCACAGATTTTACGGTATCCCAATTGTTCAATAATGAAGCCAACACGTTCCTTAGATATTCCAATTTGGTTTGCGATACGCTGTTGAGTGATTCGCCGGTCATTTTGAATCAAATCATCGATGAGTTTGCGACGATTATCGTCTGAGGCAGTGATTGGTCGTCCACTGCGTGTTTTGTCAACAATTAAGGCTTTTCCAGGTTGGCAATCACGAAATTTTATTACCCAACGATTCACAGTAGACCTATCAACAGTATCGTCACAATAAACAGCCTTTAAACGACGATAAATCTCACTAGGATTCACTTTCTCAGCAGTTAAAAATTCGATAACAGCGCGTTGTTTAATTCTCGTTGACATAGCACCAGAACACGACGCCATACTTCCACTACTCAAAACAAACTGAATGAAAGCAACGCCTTCAAACTGCGCAGGCTTGTAGAGGAGAAATAGTACTTCCACATGCCACCAGGCGCGCTACTGAAGTTTATTTAGTTGTCTTCTATAAGCATGTGTGCATTACTTATCAGCCTACCCTCGTATAATACTGTTGTGCAAAGTATTTTGACATATGGATCAGAAACCTGGGAGATGACCAAGAGAGATCAGCAGAAAATAAATGCGGTAGAAATGGACTTCTTACGCAGAAGTTATCTGGTTTCTAGGGTAGACCGGGTTAGAAACACCGAAATTAGAGCTCGTACACAAAAACAAGACACCACAATGGAGGAATTCGAAAAACGACGTCTGGTATGGCTGGGACATGTGCAAAGAATGGGAGATGAGAGATGGCCAAAGAAAATAATAAACTGGACCCCTTGGGGACGAAATAAGCGTGGTAGGCCACCTGAAGCATGGATAAAGCAAGTATCGAAAGATATGGATGCTAGACAATTGGAGGGAGGAGACTGGATCGATAGAGAGGGGTGGCGTATGGGATGCGAGAGACGGCCAGAGCTGTAGAATAACTCGCTTGATACCTAGTATTGTAGTAAAGTGTAAAAACACTCACACAACTTTCTCTTGCCAATACAAATAATTTACAATAAACCTAAAATTAGTAATAAAACATTAAAAATAAACAAAAAACTAACCTCAAAAACATAACCTTATTTTAATCATGAGTGAAAGACGCAAAATGAAAATCGAACTCAATTTGGCTGAAAAATACGGAAAATCACTCTTTCACACTAAACTAGGCTCTGTAGAGAAAAATGCTTTAAACAAAAGTTTTAAATCTTTTTATTTTCTATAAAATGAATTATACACTTTTGTCGTAAAATGCATTCTAAGGCCGAAATCTTAAAAAAAAATTAATTTTTCACACGTTTTCGTGAGAAAAAAATAGAAAATCGCTAATTACTGCTAAACTAAGCGTTAAACAAAAAAATGTTTGAAATTAAAGTTGTAGAATTTTAAATTCTCTACAACTTTTGTTATATAAATTTTTGCGCTAAATTGCATATTAAAGCCGTAATCTTTAAAAAACTATGTTTTTACGTGAAAACAGCCTCACCCATAATTTCAGCAAACATGGCGTCTACCCTATCTTGTAGTAAACTAGGCGATTTTAAAAAAAATCGTAGGACCAGTTTTTGAGAAAATCGCAAAAAAGTAAAAAATTACACGAATAAACTGCTACTTCCGGTAGACCGATTTTGATGAAAATGTTCGTGTCGGGTCCGGTAGTGGTATGTAACTTCAAGTTTTAAGTTCGTACGATGTTCCGTTCTTGAGATATTCTGTTCACACACACACATGTACGCGCGCGCGCACACATACACACACACACACACACTCACACTCACACACACACACACACACACACACACACACACACACACACACACACACACACACACACACACACACACACACACACACACACACACACACACACACACACACACACACACACACACACACACACACACACACACAACACAAACACACACAGACCAATCGCTAAAAACATGTTTTTTGGGTTTAGGGGGTCTGAAAACGTGTAGATCCGGTGAAAACTCGATTTCGAAAAATCGACATGAAAACAATATTTTCCTTCCTATACACTGTATATTCATATAGGCAAGAGATAGTAAAAATCTGGTGTGAAACACTCATATGACTTTCTCTTTCCCATGTAACTAATGACCATTGTTTAATAACTAATGACCTATGTTTAACTAATGACCTATTAGTTAACTATTAGTTAACCTATTAGGTTAACTAATGACCTATGTTTAACCCTTTGTAGGTTAGTGTTCTAATATCAGACCACCGTACAGAGAGAGCATTGCTTGAGTCGCAGCTCCCTCCCACCGTGTAGTTGTTGTGGAATGCAGTGCGTTGTTATAGTAGTGGGAGAATGAATGAGTGTTAGTAGTGTTTCACTGCTGATGCATTTGTACTGGTAGCGTGTACTAACTAGACTAAAAAAATATTCTTATCATCCGGCGCATTAATTTAACAAATACCTACCGGGTTATTAACTTGGTCGGATTCATAATATTTAACTTACCAATTAACATCAAAATATGTAAATAAATAAATGAAATAAATACAAACAAATAATTATGTTAAATACGGAAAGTTTGAAAACGAATGTTTTGTATCAGAGTACAAAAATAAAATTTTTGAATATTTCCGAATTTTTAATGTTTTTGGAATCGAATGTTATTCTTCACGTTTTTCTATGAAATATAAAAGTTGTCAATAGTGTTGCAATAGTGTGTCTCAGAAATATTGTGGAGAAAAGCTTTCTGGTGAACAAACAGGTGTACGTTGCATTTGTGGATCTCCTCAAAGCATTTGATAGGGTGAATTGGAATGTTCTTATGAAGGTACTGAAAGATATCAAAATAGACTATAGAGATATAAGGATTATAAGAGAGTTGTACAAAAATCAAATAGCATCATTAAAGATAGGTGAAGAGCAAAGGAAGGCTAATATAAAGAGAGGAGTAAGACAGGGCTGTTGTTTGTCACCATTATTGTTCAAAATTTACATAGAGCAAGCTATCAATGAATGCAAAGAGTATTGCACTGGCATCAAGATAAATGGGGTAAGGATCCAGATGCTTCGTTTTGCAGATGATATAGCAATAGTGGCAGATGATAAACCAAGTATAGAAAGAGCACTAAACACCTTTCATGAAATACTGAGAAATAAATATGATATGGAGATCAATAAGGTAAAGACAGAAGTTATGGTCTGCTCAAAAGTTCCAGAGAATGTGTCCATTAAATTAGATAACACCGCCCTAAAGCAAGTTAAAATGTATAAATATCTTGGAAGCATAATATCGGAAGATGGGAAGGATAAAATGGATATTAAAAGGC
Organism: Catonia carolina; assembly: GCA_035578175.1. Taxonomy (NCBI): domain Eukaryota; kingdom Metazoa; phylum Arthropoda; class Insecta; order Hemiptera; family Achilidae; genus Catonia; species Catonia carolina. Next base: position 438,579,571 of record JAQMRL010000001.1, on the reverse strand, counting down.
GTATTAGAGAAGCTAAAGCTATGTTTATTAGTAAACGGCAGCTGCTTTCCTCAAATAGTCTAAAGTTGGAAATAAGAAAGCGACTAATAAAGAGTTGCATTTGGAGTATAGCACTCTATGGGTCAGAAACGTGGACTATTGGGAAGGTCGAGGAAAACGCTTTGAATGCATTTGAGGTGTGGTGCTGGAGGAGAATGCTTAAGATAAAATGGACTGACAGGATCACGAATGTAGAGGTTTTACAAAGGGCAGAGGAAAGTAGATCTCTTTTGAAGCTTCTCGGGGGCAGACGACATTCTTATATTGGACACATAATAAGACACAACGAATTTACGTTAAGCATTCTTGAAGGTATAGTTAATGGACAAAGGGGTCGTGGAAGGCCCCGGCTACAGTATCTAAACCAAATTACAAAAGATCTGGGTGCTGAGAGCTATGCGCAATGGAAGAGGGTGGCAATGGACGGAGCTAGATGGAGGGCTGCCAACCAATCTTACGATTGAGGTAGAAGAAGAAGAAGATAAAAGTTGAATCGTGCTTCTAGTTTAAAAAATACACCATCCAGAGGATTTAGAAAAAATAAAAGTGCTATGTATGCATCTGATGGACTAAAACATGCGACATGGTCACAGTTTAAGTTGCTTAACTCACTTAATTAAAGTTAGTTAAAGTTGCAAAATAGCCTATATTGATCAGGAAGCTCTAAGCTATGCAACAATGAAAGATTTTTTAAAATCAGTTGAGTAGTTTCTAAGATTACCTCATACAAACAAACAAACAAACGGACGTTTTTTCTTTATTATTGTTTGTTTGGGTCATTAGCTGAAAAGCTGGTTTGAACCTGTAGAAGTTTTACAAAGTAAAACGAGGAGTGACGTGGTTTACCATTTCCTTCCTCACTGAATGGAAAAGTATGCTTATCAGCATGCCGGGCCCTCTGAAAAGCACATATTTTCCACTCTGCAAATGACACTTTCACTTCTTTCACCACAGGGACTGGATGTATAGTGAAATTCATTACTCTCAGAGGAGAAAACTCTAATTAGTGTCTTTTACACCTCTACCTCTTCTGTTCTTAAATAATTCAGTTATTCAATTGGCTGACCATATGACAAGAAGCAGAACTATTTATTTTAGCCCTGCAACAAACAGATTGAAAGTAAATAGTTTGACACTCCACCTGTCTGTTATAGGCAATTCTTTATTATATAGGGTGATTCAAAAAGAGCGCCGGTTTTGATATATCAAATTAAGAGATTTATTTTATTGAAAAACTGAAAATAAATACATCAACAAGTTCATCTTACCTTCCGATTTTATGTATGAAAAATGATGTCATGCATGTGTCCTCCTCTACTGCGCTGGCACGCATCAACTCTGTCCATGAAATTGGATATTACTGCACGACAAGTTTCGACTATGTGGGACAAGTTTCTGTATGTGGGGTTTTCTAAACCCCACATACGGCAGTTCTGTTTATTAACAAAACCGTTTAAGTGGAAGTGCGCCTCATCACTGAAAATGATTTTGTTTGCGAAGGTGTCATCATCCTGCCGTTTTCTCAATACCCAGTCAACAAACTGTCGTCTCTTCTGGTGGTCTGCCACTTTCAAATGTTGCGTCAACTGAATTTTATACGGGTGATATTGGAGATCGTACCGAAGAATTCTCCGTACAGAAGAACATCTTAAACCCAATTGTTGAGAACGGCGACGTATTGATTTTGCTGGGCTAACAGCCACACTGTCACGAACCAACGCAACGTTCTGCTCAGTTTGGCCAGAACGACGACGTCCAGAACTTTTAAGGTCGACTGTTGAACCCGTCTCAAAAAACTTTTTCATGAGCCTGCGAACTGTTGATTCATTCGGTGCTTCATACGTCCTAGAGTACCGCGAAGTCGCCTGACAGTAGCCGCATAACTCTCTCCACTCTGGTAAAATGTTTTGACGATTAACACTCGTTGAGCAATAGTAAACTTCTCCATGGTTAGACAGAGACTGCGAGAGTATTACACTGCGAACAAGAGAAACTACAACTGAATCGTCAATCGGAATGTTCTCCGAAATAGAAATGAGGTCAAACAATGTTGCCAACCGATAAACAAAAATTTACCAGCCGTTTAAAAGCCAGCGCTCTTTTTGAATCACCCTATATTAGTGTAGATTTATGAGTTAAAATTATAATCTTAAAATAATTTTTTTATTGATTTGTAATAGGAGAAAAAAATTTGTATTTTAATTTGGTTTCCGCTTCACACATTTGTTTTCCTTACACTATTCATTGTAACGATTTTATTGGAGTTCGCTAGAAAATCGCCTCTTTGGCTCGAAGTTTTGTTTGGGAACATTTTATTCGTTTTGAGTAAGTAAAGTATCCTATACTACTCTTATAAATTAAATTTTTTTTGGACCTATTCCGTTATTTCACATCGCATCATTTGTAACCTTAAAGTCGTCTCGTGTAAATTCATCTTTTCTATTATTACTGATTACTCCCACTCACTATAATTAATTGTAGATATTGTTTGCATGTTTATATTCACTTGAGGAGTTTGCCCTTGTTTGCAACGAGGGGTAAAGGGGGAAAAGCATCAGTGCGCATGCGCGACTGCATTAATTTCAGTACACAAACATAACAACTTATACTATACTTAGTATAGTATATAACCTACTTTTGTAGGTTAACTGTACGAATATAACTGTTTGTTACCGTAAACAGAAATGTTAGTTTCTCGAAAATGTGGGCAGATTATTTACAGTGCTGAACGAAATCTAATATGCAGTGTAATAAAATGCTGTGAAGTTGAAACTAAACAAAAGTGGCTTTCAATGCCTCTTAAAAAAAGCCATGAGCGAGCGGCTAACTACTGTGATGTTTCTCTTTCCACAATTTGAAAAATAAAGAAAGAAATTAAAGACGTGAAGAAGTTATTCTTCAACAGTTTTGTTGACACTTGGTAAAAAAGAAGCGGTTAGGTAGACTAGTGAGACTGATAGTGAAGACGCCGGTGACAGCGATCGTAAAGAAGCGATTCATTTGTAGAAAATTTGGTCCAATGGAATAAGGTTGCTGGTAATTACAGTAAACCAAACATTCCTAGTCGTGTAATTAAGCTATAGGGAGTATTACAGGACAGATTTATTTCTTATAAGGTTTATGAAGAAAATTTTCTTGGATTAAACCACAGCTTACAAAATGTATGTAGAAACTGGACGGTAGTGAAATGTACGAGTAGTGTAGCACTGTTGAGGTTGGCAGCACTGTCATATTTTCACTTCCCTTCCTCACAGCCCATCCATAGGCAAAAAGCAATCTCGTGACTTCAGTATCTATATTAATACTGTACGAATCTAAGCTTTGTGCAGCTGCGGGATGAAGGGGACAGACGAAGTACCAGACTGCTGTTACGTCATAACAATCTACTAATCATCTGATTGCTATTCGCTAGGCAGTAGGCTGCCTAGTGCGGTGACATAATATGTCACCGCGCATAATCCACGCATTTGTTTAAATGGACACGATATGGTATTGAACACCACTGGCCAGGATCGTTGAGTGCGTAATAAAGCAACTCGCCACTCTAGCGGCGTTTCGCACCGCTTACGTGTCTCGGCCTCAAAGGGGTCGGTGGATCAGAATTTATAAGTGGATCAGAACCATTTGCCACAAGGTGAAGTTCGGCCGACAAAGGGGTTGCGTTTTTTTTTTTTTTTTTTTTTTTTTGGTTTAACGTCCGACTGTTCTGCAATTACTGCTAATGCAGACGATGAAGGATGAAATGATTTTTTGTAACGTATGAAAATATGCCACAAAAAATCATTTCATCCTTCATCGTCTGCATTAGCAGTAATTGCAGAACAGTCGGACGTTAAACCAAAAAAAAAAAAAAAAAAAAAAAACGCAACCCCTTTGTCGGCCGAACTTCACCTTGTGGCAAATGGTTCTGATCCACTTAAGGGGTTCTGATCCACAAGGGGTTGCGTGGATCACAATATTTTTATATTTGAAGATATGAAAGTTTAAAGATAAAGTTTGAAGTTTCAAAATTTGAAATTTGAAAATTTAGAAGTTTTAGGTTAATGTTTAAAGTTTCAAAATTTTAACTTTGAATGTTGAGGTTTGAATGTATGATACTTAGAGTTTTTTCGGTTTCTCAAGCAATCTGGGGGTTGCGACCTAAAAATTTTCGGGTTACCAAATTTTTATGCAATTTCTTCTCTAAATAACATGCCGTTAAAAGATTATTTGTATTCCGAAAATTTTTAAAATATTTTTGGGGTAGCAATCACCACAGGACCCCGATATAAAATTTAAAAAATTCTTCGTGACTCTATTATTTGTTTACATTAGGAGCAAACTTAGAGAGGCTGGACTGTACATGAACTTTATCCTCAACGAAGCGACACATTTATCGCTAATACGAAGTTGGATTGTCGAACCATCATTTTCTTCATTTACAGTTACAGTTAAATAAAAATCTGGTGTGAAACACTCACACAACTTTCTCTTGCCAATGTAAATAATTACAATAAACCTAACATAAGTAAAAAACCATTAAAAATAAACGAAAAACTAACCTCAATAAATATAACCTAATTTTAATCATGAGTGAAAGACCCAAAATGAAAATCAAACTCAGTTTGGCTTAAAAATATGGAAAATCACTCTTTCACGCTAACCTAGGCTCTGCAGAGAAAAATTCTTGAAGTAAAAGTTGTAGCTCTTTTAATTTCCTATAAATTTAATTATATACTTTTTGTCGTAAATGCATACTAAGGCCGAAATCTGAAAAAAATGATTTTTCACGCGTTTTCGTGAGAAAAAACAGAAAATCGCTAATTACCGCTAAACTAAGCGTTATACAAAACAATTTTGGAAATAAAAGTTGTTGGATTTTAAATTCTCTACAACTTATAATATATACATTTTGCGCTAAAATGCATATTAAAGCCATAATCTTAAAAAAGCAATTTTTTTACGTGAAAACAGCCTCACCAAGAATTCCAGCAAACATGGCGCCTACCCTATCAAACTATCAAAATTTAGCAAACCAAGCGATTTTTAAAAAAATCGTAGAACCAGTTTTTGAGAAAATCACAAAAAAGTGAAAAATTACACGAATAAACTACTACTTCCGGTTGACCGATTTTGATGAAAATGTTCGTGTCGGGTCCGGTAGTGGTATGTAACTTAAGTTTCAAGTTTCAAGTTGATACGATGTTCCGTTCTTGAGATATTTTGTATACACACACACACACACACACACACACACACACACACACTCACACACACACACACACACACACACACACACACACACACACACACCAATCGCTAAAAAAAACATGGTTTTTGGATTCAGGGGGTCTGTTTACGTGTAGATCCGGTGAAGAGTGTATTTGTTAAAATCGACATGAAAACAATACTTTCCTTCCTATATATTCATATAGGCAAGAGAAAGTAAAAATAGAAGTATAGAGAATAGAAATATTAGGTGTTATGTCTTCACGGTTATCATCTTTACTCGTTAAACATTATTTATATTTTTGGCAAATAAAAAAGAAATAAATAGTCTACAATAAATATTTTAATTTGCTTTGTTTCAGTGATTGAAATATATTTTACATGGGTTATCATCAGTTACTATAAACAATGGCCAAGTGAACCAAGTAGATAACCTATAGGGCCTAATAACTTGTAGGTGCATGAAAGTACACATTGTGTGACTTATTTTAGTAATTATGAAAGAAACAATAAAGATAATTTTGAAAATATTTTATAATCATTATTGCATTTACACTCAATCTGTTAGTTGCAGGGCTAAAATAAATAGTTCTGTTTCTTATCACATGGTCAGCCAATTGAATGACTGAATCATTTAAGAGCAGAAGAGGTAGAGGTGTACTGTGACACTAATCAGAGTTATATCCTCTGAAAGTAATGAATTTCATTATACAGCCAGACCCTGTGGTGAATGAAGTGAAAGTGTCATTTGCAGAGTGGAAAATATATGCTTTTTAGAGGGCCTGGCATGCTGATAAGTGTACTTTTCCACTCAGTGAGGAAGGCATTTGTAAACCACCTCACTCCTCGATTTACTTAGTAAAACCTCTACAGGTTCAAACCAGCCTTTTGGCTGATGACCTGAACAACATATTGCATTTAATCCTAGAATGGCCAAGCGTCCCGCACTTAACATTGATGGCCAAAGAAGGTTCCTCAAACCCATTGGATCTTTCCTCTAATTACTTGGGTTCGGTAGGTTGGTAATTCAATAAATTGTCATTTATTTTAGTAAAAATCTGGTGTGAAACACTTACACAACTTTCTCTTGCCAATGCAAATAATGAACAATATAACCTAACATTAGTAATAAAACATTAGAAATAAACAAAAAACTAACCTCAAAAAAACATAACCTTATTTTAATCATGAGTGAAACACGAAAAATGAAAATCGACGTAAGTTTGGCTTAAAAATACAGAAAAATCACTCTTTCACGCTAAATTAGGCTCTGTAGAGCAAAATGCTTTAATAAAAAGATGTAGATCTTTTAATTTCTTATAAATTTGATTATATACACTTTTGTCGTAAAATGCATATTAAGGCTGAAATTTTTTTAAAAAATTGATTTTTCACACGTTTTCGTGAGAAAAAAAACAAAAAATCGCTAATTACCGCAAAACTAAGCTTTATACGAGGGTAGGCTGATAAGTAATGCACACATGCTTGTAGAAGACAACTAAATAAACTTCAGTAGCGCGCCTGGTGGCATGTGGAAGTACTATTTCTCCTCTACAAGCCTGCGCAGTTTGAAGGCGTTGCTTTCATTCAGTTTGTTTTGAGTAGTGGAAGTATGGCGTCGTGTTCTGGTGCTATGTCAACGAGAATTAAACAACGCGCTGTTATCGAATTTTTAACTGCTGAGAAAGTGAATCCTAGTGAGATTTATCGTCGTTTAAAGGCTGTTTATTGTGACGATACTGTTGATAGGTCTACTGTGAATCGTTGGGTAATAAAATTTCGTGATTGCCAACCTGGAAAAGCCTTAATTGTTGACAAAACACGCAGTGGACGACCAATCACTGCCTCAGACGATAATCGTCGCAAACTCATCGATGATTTGATTCAAAATGACCGGCGAATCACTCAACAGCGTATCGCAAACCAAATTGGAATATCTAAGGAACGTGTTGGCTTCATTATTGAACAATTGGGATACCGTAAAATCTGTGCACGATGGGTACCACGCCGTCTGACAGACGAGAATAAACAGCGTCGATTGGAATGCTGTGAACAACTTTTGAAGCGCTACCGTGACGAAGGAGACGACTTTCTTTTGAATATTGTGACGGGGGACGAGTCATGGGTTCATCATTACGATCCCGAAGAAAAAAGGCAGAGCGCTGAATATCGTCATCCACATTCTCCTGTTGTGAAAAAGTTCAAAACACAACCGTCCGCAAAAAAAATTCTTTTGACTGTGTTTTGGGATGCTCGCCGAGTTTATGTGACTGATTATCTGGAACGAGGGGCAACGGTAAATTCTGCTCAGTATATACAGACTCTGAAACACCTCCGACGTCGAGTTTGTCGTGTTAGAGGCAACCTGGCGCCAATAATTTTGCAACACGACAATGCTCGTCCACACACTTCGCGTGCAACTGGAGAGGCTCTGAGAAACCTGAAGTTTCAACCAATTTTACACCCTCCGTATTCTCCCGACCTTGCGCCTTGCGATTTTTATTTTTTTCCTCTACTGAAGAGAGACCTTAAGGGTAATCATTACAGCTCGGACAATGAGGTGAAGGCAGCTATTGCGTCCTGGGTTCGAGGAAAGTCGGAAGAATTTTTCAGTGACGGAATGAAAAAACTTGTTAAACGTTGGGAGAAATGTGTAATGCTTAACGGTGACTATATTGAAAAATAAATAGATAATTTGGTAGGTTAAGATTTGTACTTTAATTTGTTATTTACCCCATCTTGCTATTTCTTTTTGTTCGTCTTCTACAAGCATGTGTGCATTACTTATCAGCCTACCCTCGTAAAAAAAGTGTTTGAAATAAAAATTGTAGGATTTTAAATTTTCTACAACTTTTATTGTATACATTTTTGTGCTAAATGCATATTAAAGCCGCAGTCCTAAAAAAAAACAATTTGTTTACGTAAAAAAACAGCCTTACCAAGAATTTCAGCAAACATGGCGCCTATCCTATCTTGTAGAGCATAAAAAATTTTGTAAGCCAGGCGATTTTTAAAAAAATTGTAGGACCAATTTTCGAGAAAATCCCTAAAAAGTGAAAAATTACACGAATAAACTACTACTTCCGGTTGACCGATTTTAATGAAAATGTTTGTGTCTGGTCCGGTAGTAGTATGTAACTTAAGTTTCAAGTTTTAAGTTCGTACGATGGTCTGTTCTTGAGATATTCTGTTACACACACACACACACACACACACACACACACACCCACGCATAAGGTTGCTTATTGTTCTGAATTGAACAGATTGCAACGTAGACATATTAGCAATTTAAAAAAATTATTTAATAACCTAGATCTCGAAACGGACCTTAGCGATAAGTGGTCACAATATTTTATTGTTTTGACAGATGCATCTCGTGAGCACACAAAACAAATACTGCGACTTTGTGACTCTATTTGCAGGCTGATATAATTACATTTTTATTTTTTACCAGTTTCATCTTCTAGGGCTAAAACTATAGTTGTTTGCCTGTCTTCTAAACAGGCAAATAAACAAAGGAACTGTTCTAAAAAGGAGTGTTGCCAACCCTAAAGTACTAAATATACCATAAAACTGGGCGGTGAATAAAACTGAATTTTTATAGCAATAAAACATTGACTCTAAATTGAATATATACTATGTCATTAAATAAATATACTGCCCATAACAGAAAGGTGGAGTGTCAAATTATTTACACTCAATCTGTTAGTTGCAGGGTTAAAATAAATAGTTCTGTTCTTGTCACATGGTTAGCCAATCAAATGACTGAATCATTTAAGAACAGAAGAGGTAGAGGTGTAAAAGACACTAATCAGAGTTATCTCCTCTGAAAGTAATGAATTTCATTATACAGCCAGACCCTGTGGTGAATGAAGTGAAGGTGTCATTTGCAGAGTGGAAAATATGTGCTTTTCAGAGGGCCCAGCATGCTGATAAGTGTACTTTTCCATTCAGTGAGTGTTGGCAATGGTAAACCACCTCACTCCTCGTTTTACTCAGTAAAACCTCTACAGGTTAAAACCAGCCTTTCGGCTGTTAACCCAAACACAAATAAATATAATAACTTTTATTTTCATGTTTATAAATTAGTATGAAAATAAAAAGGTACTAGGTATGACCAAGGGAGGGAGGAGTCGATTGAACCCACAAGGTACCTTTTTCACGTTTTGTGTAAAAATAACAAAAAATATTATTGTTTTTAAAAACTACTAATTGGGGTTCATAGAGCAAAGAATGAAGAAACATTACACTTTTTTCAGATGTTTTGTGTTATCAGGGACGGAGAAATAATATATATACAAAGTGTGAGTTGGTGGAACCCCCCCCCCTAGGCTGTTCTAGGGTTATTTCACCAAAAAAAATTATTTATATTTACAAAAATAAAATATGGATTCGTTGTACTAATCTCAAAATTCAAAATAAAATTTTATACCTTAATTTTTTTTTAAACAAAACTAGGGTGCCAGGCCAAAAGCAAACAAGTCCAAAAATGTGATTTTTCAGGAGAAGCAAAAAACTATATATTTTTTTAATGAGACCTCAGAAAAAACTTGTTAGTGATTTTTGACTTACTTGTTATAATATAAATGTAGTATTTGATTAATTTTTCCAAATATTGATTATTTAAAAGAAATTATTGGACTTATTTGTATAGTGCCAAATCAAGGAAGGGACTGTTTGTTCAGGACCTAATTGTTGAACTTATTCCATTAGGATCACCATAACTTACTGTATTAGTACCAACAAACAATGAGCAACATCAGTGTCTTATTGCTTTGTGTGAGTCAGACTACGTTTTTAAAGGTTAAAATCTGTTTAAAAATATTATAGGTATCAGCTGTTTTGATATTTTAATGAAACAGATTATATTATTCTATTATAAGAATATTATTCTTAAACTGTACAAAAGAAAACAATTTCTTACATTGTAATGCAAGAATGTATAATAATGAATGTAAGGTAATGAAAGGTATAATAATGCCAATGAAGAGGGTTTGTGAATGATATTAATAACACTGACAATATAAATTAAACAAAACTCCAATATATTTTATAATAACTGACAGACAATAATCCAGTTTTTTATAATATATGCACAATAGTCTTTATAAATTGTAAGAAATAATAATAAGAATATCAATAATAATGAATTAATGAAGATTAATCATCTACAAACTCTTGTATGTCAGGTAAACTTGATACAACTTTATCGGAAGATTTCAGTGAATTGTAAAAATTGTGGTAGCTTGGCGGTATAAGATCCAAAATATCAAGTAGATCTTTCTTCTTCTCCTTACTTATTGGTAGTGTTTCTTTATAACACTTTTTAATAGTAAGTGATGCTTCAGAAACACCTCGCCTTGTTAAATCTAAAGTCAGAAATGGGTCATCTTCATTTAAGGTATTTTTGTAGAACACTACACCATACTCCCTTGTGTACTGAAACCAACGAGCATGGTGCCAGCTGAACTTCTCTCCATCGCTATTCTTTTTACGTAATTGAAGTGGGCCTTTCAATAAAGATGAAAAGTCTAAAAAGTCCACATGAGTAAGTTCGTTAACTACAAATTTATTGTTTTTTTGGCCCCGTTGAACGTACAACTTGATACCAATCTTGTGGACCATAAATAGGAATCTCAAGTAACTCCTTCTGCTTGGAAATCATTCCATGGTCAACGTCGCATTCTATATGGCTATGGCCACTAACCATGAACTTATGGTCAATTGTTCGTACGTTTTTGTTGTCTTGTATTGCTTTCAGGTACATTGCTGCCACATGTGAATTCTTATTCTGACCTAGACAAGTATCTGTACAAAAACTACATGTTTTACATTACTTGGCAGTGATACTAGCAATTTATAAATGCACGTGGCAATTTGATTTCCGCCTCTCCCACCTTCACCCTCCTGCCACATGTAGCAAAACACATTTTTTGTTGTCGAGCAGTGCACTGTTAGATTGTATGTCCATAATTGCCTCTTATAGAAAATGACATTTTCTTTTAAATATGGTGTTGGCAAGCATTGTTGAAGATCAAACATAAAACATCGCATGTTTTCACTTCTACTTATCGCAGTAAATTTATCTTCTCGTTTTTTTTAAATAAGCCAAATCAGCATCTTTTTGATGAACTTCCAACTCTTCCTTTAAAGCTGCAAGCTTTATTGTATCGGTTTCAACACTCATTTTCATGTTTAGCACGCCACATTTATGGCATGTGTCGATCTTTGGAGACTTAAATGATATATTTAGTTTATGAAATTCAATTTCATAAATGTTTCGCGAAACTGGATTTTCAATCATTTTCTTGTAACTGTTATACAACATTTGAAGATTCAAATGCGCTGGTAAGTACCACCTGTCACTTTCATTTCTAGTATAATGTGATTTATACTTCGAAATGGAATTGATATGGGAAATCACTTCATTTATCTTCTCCATAGAATGCTTATTACTTGGAGAATGGCGACCTCTGAAATCAGGCTTGACAGTAGAGGCAAAACTTGCAGATTTATTTCTTAGTGCTACAAAAATAAAAGAAGAGGTTTCATCCAGTACTTTCATAAAACAACCCTTACATGTTTTTATACGTTTCCCACGAATGTTTAAATGAAATGTGTGGGTAAACAACCTATATTTTTCTTTATCCGCGTCAAGTGTTCTTTTACGAGATCTTTTAGGCTCTTCCGAGTCAACTAAACCATTTACATAAGCCACTCTCTTGTCATGACTTCCCAAAGCCCAGTATTCATTAAATATTCTTTCTTGAACAGTTGTAATTCCGTCATCACTTAATGTTTCTAATATTTTGTTGCATCCCAACCTACAGTTATGTAATTTTTTGATTTTTCGAGCCTGCACATTTTTTCCCTTTGTTGTGACGTACTCTGAGCCAGTATTTCTTAATAATTTTCTTTCAGCACGCTTCTTCCTTGTGTACAATCCATCTTTGTTTCTTTTAATTACTTGTTTTTCTCTAGACTCATTTTCATTGTCATGATTGGTATTGTCAGAATTTATTTCTGTACGTGACACGAGAAATGTCACGTCTACATCATTTTGAGTTTCAAGAACCTCAGGGTGATTACCCTGCAGGGTGCAAGGTGATTGCCCTGCATCTATTTTTTGTAATCTTATTTCACTAGCACTAGTTGTTTGACTTGGAGGCTTAGGGTTCTTTAACTTAACAGCTCTTTTAATTTGTTTTTGTGATCTTTTAAACAGTTCATCATCTGATAAAGATGAATCATTAGTAACTGGATGATATGTTTTATCCTTATCTGAATCATCAGACAGTTTTCATGGAAATTAAATGACTTTTTACTTACGTTGGAAGATGTAGATTGTAATTGACTTGTTCCAGCATCGCAAAACATATCGTTGCAGTCAGTGTCATTATTAAATGCTGTATGTATTTTATTCAAAGTTTCTACCTGTTCATCATCAAGATCTGAAGATGACACCTCACATTCATTATTATAACTTTCTTGTACTGAAACAAACAACATTCAACCAATAAAGCCAGTGGAAATAACATTATAAATTAAAAATCTGGTGTGAAACACTCACACAACTTTCTCTTGCCAATGCAAATAATTAACAATAAACCTAACATTAGTATTAAAACATTAGAAATGAACAAAAACTAACCTCAAAAACATAACCTTATTTTAATCATGAGTGAATGACGCAAAATGACAATCGAACTCAGTTTGGCTTAAAAATACGGAAAATCACGCTTTCACGCTAAACTAGGCTCTGTAGAGAAAAATGCTCTAAACAAAAGTTGTAGATCTTTTAATTTTCTATAAATTTAATTATATACACTTTTGTCGTAAAATGTATACTAAGACCGAAATGTTAAAAAAATCGATTTTTCTCACGTTTTCGTGAGAAAAAAAACAGAAAATCGCAAATTACCGCTAAACTAAGCGTTATACAAAAAAATGTTTGAAATAAAAGTTGTAGGTTTTTAAATTCTCTACAACTTTTATTATATAAGTTTTTGCGCTAAAATTTATATTAAAGCCGTAATCTTAAAAAAACAACGTTTTTACGTGAAAACAGCCTCACCGAGAATTTCAGCAAACATGGCGCCTACCCTATCTTGTAGAGAATAAAATATTGAGTAAAATAGGCGATTTTAAAAAAAATCGTAGGACCAGTTTTTGAGAAAATCGCAAAAAACTGAAAAATTATACGAATAAACTACTACTTCCGGTTGACCGATTTTGATGAAAATGTTCGTGTCGCGTCCGGTAGTGGTATGTAACTTAAGTTTCAAGTTTCAAGTTCGTACGATGTTCCGTTCTTGAGATATTCTGTTCACACACAGACACACACACACACACACACACACACACACACACACACACACAGACCAATCGCTAAAAACATGTTTTTTGGGTTCAGGGGGTCTGAAAACGTATAGATCCGGTGAAAACTCGATTTCGAAAAATCGACATGAAAACAATACTTTCCTTCCTATATATTCATATAGGCAAGAGAAAGTAAAAATAACAATCACAACTCTACATAGAACAATTCACATTCATTATACATACTAGACTGACTAAAACATGTACCTTAACCTTGCCTGGAACATGTATGCCTGCAAGTTAATAATACAGTGTTTAATTTTGAATTTATTTTTCTACTAGTGTCATACTGACCATAACATACAGATGGAGTGTTAAATTATTTGCACTCCATCTGTTCATTGCAGGGCTACAACAAATAGTTCTGTTTCTTATCACATGGTCAGCCAATTAAATGACTGAACCATTTAAGAACAGAAGAGGTAGAGGTGTATAAGACACTAATCAGAGTTATCTCCTCTGAAAGTAATGAATTTCATTATACAGCCAGACCCTGTGGTGAATGAAGTGAAGGTGTCAATTGCAGAGTGGAAAATGTGTGCTTTACAGAGGGCCCGGCATGCTGTTAAATGTACTTTTCCATTCAGTGAGGAAGGTACGGTAAACCACCTCACTCCTCGTTTTACTTAGTAAAACCTCTACAGGTTCAAACCAGCCTTTTAGCTGATGACATGAACAACAACACTAGTGTCACAATTTCCACATTGTTAACATAACTTGCTATCAATATTATGCTTCTAATTTTTAAACTACTAAGAAAAGTACATAGCTTTCATACAATAGAAGTTACAGTATTTCTTTGCAGGTAGTTAATTTAAATACATAGGAAATATCTTGGCCAGAGCTTCAAAAAAACAAAAATTGGCATGTATTGATCAGCACTCAGAAATAATACTAAGTACAATATTACTAACCTGCAATATTACTAATCAGTAAAATTTAAATATTATTACTAATCTGGTAATGAATGTACCTTTACAACTTAGTGCGGCGCATTACTTTTAAAATGCATAAGAATTCTAGATTATTATAGCTCCTAATATAGTCATGTGAAAATGCCTTAAATAACTATGTAGGCTGACAGTCTAAGTATCAACAAAATAATAGTACGGCTAACAGAAATAAAAACAGTTTAACGGAAGTTATTACAGATATTATACTTACTTATTACTCCTTTTGATAAATCAAATATGGCTTTTGTTTTGGACGAAACGTTTATATTCTTGAAAGACATCTTGAGCTTGAATATTAACCTTACAGTAAACTGTACAAGTTTAGTAAACATTAAAACAGGGCAGCCAACACGAAATTCAGAAACAATAATATTATATATTTTTCACTTTTAGACTAATACTAACAAAATAATACCTATTTGTCGAAAGTATTTACAGAAAAATTATTAATATTAAGTAATATGGTAATATAGGACTTGTTTGGTTATTCCCTATATTTTGTCAGGTCAAACAGAAACAACTCGAGATTGTGTGACTTATTTGGTTTTTGCCTAAGTTAGTATTTTTTTTTTTTTTTTTTTTTTTTTTTTTTGGTTTAACGTCCGACTGTTTTGCAATTACTGCTAATGCAGACGGTGAAGGGTGAAATGATATTTTGTAACGTATGAAAAAATGCCATGCCTGAATGGGATTCGAACCCAAGACCGCATGATGAGAGGCAAGCACGTTACCAACTGCGCCAATGCGGCCGGCCTAAGTTAGTATAGTTTGGTACAAATGAAATAAGTCCAATCAGATGACTTGTTTGTTTTTGCCCAAACACTAGAATCATATGATGTACTTATTCCATTAGGATCATATGTTATATTTTTCTTTAAAATAATGCTGGACTTGTTTTGGTTAGACCAAACTGTAGGTCTCAATCTGGTGAATGCACACATGCAATTATCTCATTTTGACCAATTTTGGACTTGTTTGCTTTTGGCCTGGCACCCTAGCTATAACCAAATCTTTTGAATTTACTAATCACAAATTGAGGCCTCATTACCCTGAGTACCTCTCATTATATCAATTATTCATATGTTAAAAGAGAAAATTACTATATACAAAGAAATTTACATTTTACAATATGGAATAGGCTACTTTTCACTGTAATTTTATGTGCATTTAAACTCTTTCAGACACGTCCAAAACATGGTAACGTTTCAGGCGCCTAACTTCTTCTGCATTGTTTAGAAGATTTATGGCTAATTTATTTTTGTGACTTTCAGGTCTCTCCTGATAATTTCTATTAAAATGCCTGACCTCATCCATTACATCAGGAAGGTTGCAATAATGTTGTATTTCTGCATTCCTTGCAAACCATAGCACCCTTGTTATAGCTCAAAGAACCTTATTCTGGGACCTTTGAATTACCTCCATGTTATTTCTGCTGGTAGTTCCCCAAAGTTGAACGCCGTACAACCAAACTGGTTTAAGTAACATTTTGTAAAGCAGCAACTTATTCTCAAAAGAGAGTGAAGAGTTCCCACCAATCAGCCAGTACATCCTTTTGTATTTTAGATTTAATTCATTCCTCTTCATTCTCACGTGGGTTTACTAAGTTAACCGGCTGTCAAGATGCATACCGAGGTACTTGGCAACTTCACTTTGTGGTAAATCAACACCTCTAAGTTTTACTGATGGACAAGTAATTCTCCACATGGTAAATGTAACATGCTGCGATTTTGCATGTTTGAATCTCTAGATACTTAACTAAGTAAAACAAGTAGTGAGGTGATTTTTAAATGTTGAAATTAACTATTTGTGTTTAAGCCGGCCGCATTGGTGTAGTTGGTAACTTGCTCGCCTGTCATGTGGTCTTGGGTTCGAATCCCATTCAGGCACTGCATATTTTCATACGTTACAAAAAATCATTTTATCCTTCACCATCTGCATTAACAGTAAGTGCAGAACAGTCTGACATTAAACCAAAAAAAAAAAAAACTATTTGTTTTGATAAAAATAATCTGTTGTGAAACGCTCACATGACTTTCTCATGCCAGTGTGAATGAAGAACCATCTAATATGTATTTACTCATACGTAAACAATGGAAATACATAACCTAATTTTAATAATGAGTGGAGTATGCAAAATGAAACACAACCTCTTTTCAGAAATATCTCTTTTCAAAATATGGATAATCAGGAATTGCCTCTAAAGGAATGTTTTTAAACATTCCTGAAGTTTGTTTGAAGCAACTATAGGATCTCCACTTTTAGCAAGCAATGCCTTATCATCAGCAAATGCAGCTTGAACACCTTAATGGTAAGAAAAAATTATGGGATATTCGAATAATTTGAATAATTCTCTTTTATTCACATTTTTTGAAAATTTTTTGAATTTTTGAAGTAAAGGAATAAACTATTCACTAGATCCAGCCAAAATGCTGGTTTGAATCTCTAGAGGCTTTACTAAGTAAAACAAGTAGTGAGGTGATTTCGAGGTGATTTTTGAGGTCTTCCTCATTGATTGGAAACGTATACTTATCAGTGTGCCAGGCCCTCCAAAAAGCACCTACTTGCCAATATGCAATTTATGCTTCCCATAATGCATTAATATGAATTTTAGGGCAAAAGTATATAATCAAACTTATAGAACGTTTAAAAACATAAAACTTTTATTTCAAACATTTTTTTGTACAACGCTTAGTTTAGCAGTAATTAGTAATTTACTGGATTTTGTTTATCAAAATCAGCAAAATTAGATTTTTTTAAGATTGCAGCCTTAAAATGTATTTTACAAAAAAGTATATAGGCTAATCAAAGTCATAGGAAATTAAAAATCCTACAACATTTATTTTAACAATTTTTCTCTACAGAGCCTAGTTTAGAGGCAATTCCTGATTTTCCATATTTGTGACGTGGAATGGGAAAAGGGACCTCTTGTCGGAAGAAAAATGAGTGGTTAGGATCGATATTTGGATTCATTTTGTAGATTTTTGTAGTTTACTTCGTCCGGTTGTACTTTCCATGTAATTACTCCTGTAGGAATGACTACGCAATAAAATATGTATTCAAAAATATCGGGGTATTTGGTGTGGAAGAATCCCGAGACGTTTCATTGGGTTCTATTGGGTTTGAGCGGAGGCGAAGCAAGTCAGTGATCGGCTGGCTTGCATGTGCCGAAGCATCACGTCCAAGAGAGCACACCTGCTCCCTTACTTTTTGTAGCAGTTTTTCGTGCCCGTGCCTCTGGAAACTCCTCGGCTTTTTATGGCTACTTTTCAGCCACGCATTGGTCTCGCCGAGGTGAGCTGAGATGCTGGGCTTCAGTCTGTCTATCCCTATCCTTGTCCTCGGCATCTAGCACTTTTTCTATCCGTGCTAGAGGCAACTTCTCCTACTTTAGCTTTTGCCCAACCCAAGTGGTGTTAGTCGTACCGTGCCCAAGGGTGGATGGCACTGGGGCATTTAATCAGTGTCTTAACGGTGCCTGTAGGAAACTTGGCTAAATCCTACAGTATTTTGCCTTACCCCTGTACGCGGGGCTATGCAGGGGCGGACCTATTATCTCCCTAGCTGCAAGTGGGGACCAGATGGTACCCATTTCATTTGAAATTATGAAAAACAGCTATGGATGCTGTGACTCTGGAAGGAGTGGATTTAAACTACTCCCCTGAGTTAGAGTATCTGGGGGCTGTCATGGATGGTGGCCTAACCTGGTAAGGCCACAGGTCCAGGACTGTGGAGAAGGCTATAAAGGCCTTATGGATATGTGAGAGTCTGCTGGGAGGACTCCGGGGCTTGGGCCTCGTATGGTGGAATGGGCTTATGTGGGCATCATTCTGCCAATGGTCACGTACGAAGTTGCTGTATGGTGGCCAACAACAGATCTAGGACGGCGCAGGATCGGCTGAGGAGCTATAGAGACTGGCCTGCCTAGGGATATGTGGTGCAATGTGCACTGGTCCAACGGCCGCTATGGAGGCGATGGTTGATTTGCCTCCTTTTCATGTGCAAGTGAGGGGAGAGGCGATTGGAACTGCCTTGAGGCTGGAGGACGGGATCGGGGTCCCATCAGTGGAGATGGGCCACACTGAGATCTTCAAGGTTTGAAGGGATGGGTGTGGTATGTGGTCCTTGGGACCGTATGAGCAGATCATACAAATTCTCCGACACACTGAGGATGAAAATTTTTGATCGTCAGGAGTGGGCGGAGGGTAGGCCAGTGAGGCCGGAAGGGGCTACCTTTTGGTATATTGAAGGCCCTGTGATGAGTGGAAGAGCGGGATTGGGGGCCTGGGGGTCCGGGGGAATGACTTCCCTGGCCCTTGGGTGTAACATGACCGTCTTCCAAGATGAAATATGGGCCATTGAGGTCTGTGCGGAGAGGCGTATTGTAAGGCGCCTCAGTGGGTCGCACATTTATATTTTTGCAGTTGCATTGTGGGTGGCTGCAAAGGTATAGCACTGTTGGGTGGGGATGTGTTTACACCTGCTCAGGTAAGTGCATTAAATCCTAGGCAGACCCTGCGCTTTATCGAAGGTGCGGGCCTTGCATAAACTAGGAATGGGGGCAATCACAAAAGATCTTTTAGGTCGCGGTGAGGAGGGGCTGGAGAAGCCCGAACGCCCTTGTTATAATGAATGAATGAATTGGGTTTGAGCCTGAGTAGTCAAAGGTACCGGACTCAGTTGCAGAACCACTCAATAAAAGTGAAGGCACTCATTTAAAAGAACGTTCAGCATTGTCAACCATCAACAGTTTCTTAAAACATTTAGAATAATTTCTATGTGTAATTTGTTCTTAAAATGTAAAATTTAGAAAATTATGTTGTAATAATTAGAAAATGCATTTAACACCAATTTTTTTAATCAAAAATTTAAGCTGCCGTAACTTACACAACTTTTGAGAGAAAATTCTGAATTTTGTATGTAATTGGTCAGAATTTAATGCTAAAAGGGTTAATAGCTCAAAATACAAAATTTTCGACAATAGGTCCCTTTTCGGATTCCAGGTCACATTTTGAAGTCGAAAAGAGGTTGCTTTTCATTTTGCATACTTCACTCATTATTAAAATTAGGTTATGTATTTCCATTGTTTACGTATGAGTAAATACATATAATATGGTTCTTTATTTACACAGGCATGAGAAAGTCATGTGAGCGTTTCACAATAGATTATTTTTATCAAAACAAATAGTTTTTTTTTGGTTCAATGTCAGACTGTTCTGCAATTATTGCTAATGTAGACAGTGAAGGATGAAATGTTTTTGTAACGGATGAAAATATGCAGTTTTTTTTTTTTTTGTGCCTGAAATAATATGCAGTGCCTGAATGGGATTCGAACACAAGACCGCATGATGACAGGTGAACAAGTTACCAACTACGCCAAGGCTTAAACATAAATAGTTAATTTCAACATTTATGGATGAAGGGGACAGATGAAGTACCAACTACTGCTACGTCATAACACTATACTAATCATCTCATTACTATTTGCTAGGCCAGGGGTTCTCAACCTTTGAGGCTCTGTGCCTCCCTTAGTAAACTGACTTTTCGTCACGCCTCCCCTGTACTATTACCCCCTTATATAGTCAACACAAGTACTTAGAATTTCAATTTGTAACTATAGCGAGTTTGGGGATGGGATAAAGGTTATACTTGCAGGTAATACAATTAAATATTTGATAACGTTTTACAAAATGTTTAATACTACCTTCAATACATTTTTCAACATACAGTCAAATGACAGAACCAAAAAACTTAAAATATAATTGTTTACGAAATCATCAAACTCTAACATTGAGTGTTGTACAATAAAATAATGGTGTTTGAAATATAAAGGCAAGAACTAACCTGGGTTAATTATAGCTTTTTTCTATTCTAATACGATGACGCCTCCCTTGAAAATCTTCTTCGCCCCCCGGGTTGAGAACCCCTGTGCTAGGCAGTGGGCTGCCTAGTGCAGTAACATACGTGGGTGTTGTTTTCACTATTCCCTGAAGACTGCGACACAAAATATATGTAGTTTGGATAGTACCCCTGACTACTACAATCGTAGTACAATTGATTTGCTGGCATTTCTCCCGTAACCTCCCCTCAGTTTGGTCGCCTGAAAGCTTAGGCCCGGAGACCGTTCTGAAGAACTCTTATTATTCCGTGCCTGGCGACTGACACATATCTAATATATTCTGAACTAAACTAAAATTTTGAGAGAGGGTGAGCCTGGTCGGCAACCAGGGGGATGTTTTACTCGCTCTCTTGTCAGGGAAGCCTCTTGACACACAAGGCGCCCATCATCATCAACATTAAGAATAAAGGAAGTCCTAACAGTCTAACAGAAAAGGTCAGAATTAAAATACAAATTTAAATTTAAAAATTTAGTTAGGACCTGTCACCATAATATATTTGTACTAGCAAGTGCTAGACACCATTAATTTGTTCCCGGCTGGGAAATATCATTCTACATGATTCCAGTAGAATCAAGCTACTTCATCAAGGAACTCCCACACCAGAGAGTTATGCACCTCACGGTACAAGCTCTTACGTGCCGTGAGGGGCCAATTTTCCTCTTGGCCTTGAAGCTCCAGGGTCAGTCGCCATCTGGACCCCTCTAGAGCAGGGCAGTCGTACAACAGATGGTCTCGTGTTTGTACCGCCCCACAGATGGACGAATCATCATCCATCACACGGAACCTATTCAAATAAGCCACAAACTCACCATGACCAGCGAGGATCCGGATTCCGATGTCCTTAAATAAACGCTTGAGGCATACAATCCCCACAGGTCCTGTATGAATTCATACAAGAACCTTCAAACATAAGACAAGTAAAACGTTACTACTACTAACACAATCTCTCAGTAAATCTTAATAATGCATCCTGCAGTTTGAAATTAATTCTATTTTATATAATGAATTTATACAATAAACTTCACTAACCTTCCTTTTTAACTGCATCAACTTTTATTTTCACTTACACGTGTTTCGGTGGATCCACCATCAGAGTAAATAACATATAATTGAAACTAAAAACTTTATTTATTAAAAATCTATAGAAGATGATTCATCTTCAGTCATTTGTATAAAATTTTATACAAATACAAGATGATACATCTTCAGTCATTTGTATAATTATACAAATCATCTTCTATAGATCTTTAATCATCTTCTATAGATTTTTAATAAATAAAGTTTTTAGTTTCAATTATATGTTATTTACTCTGATGATGGTGGATCCACCGAAACACGTGTAAGTGAAAATAAAAGTTGACGCAGTTAAAGGAAGGTTAGTGAAATTTATTATATAAAATAGAATCTCTCAGTAGTAGTGATGTAATGTATACCTCTCAGCTGCACAAAGCTTGGGAACGGGCATTATATAAGTAAGAGAGTAAATCAAATACAGTATAAACAGGATTTTTAATCCTAAGGATTTACAATTGGTAGGACTGCGCTGGAACTTATAGTCTGCTTGGGTGGAGTCATTAGGAGTGGGGAGAACCGGCCTCTCCCCACTTTTTTACACAGGAGATTGACTTCCTCAGAAAATTGACTGCCCAGTTTGAGAACCAAACATTGTCAAGGTTTGTGCGTTTGCCTGACAAAGAATTCAAGGATGGTCGAGAACGAGTGGAAAATCAGGAACACGTGTAATGTTCACCTTGGGTGAACATTAATAAATAAACATAAATTTACATAAAAAACCAATCTGAAATACTTGTTGTTGTTTAGGTCATCAGCCTGTAGGCTGGTTTGAACCTGTAGAGGATTTACTAAGTAAAACAAGGAGTGAAGTGGTTTACCAATGCCTTCCTCACTGAGTGAAAAATTATGCTTATCAGCATGCCAGGCCCTCTGAAAAGCACAGATTTCCCACTCTGCAAATGACACCTTCACTTCATTCACCACAGAATCTGGCTGTATAATAAAATTCATTACTTCCAGAGGAGATAACTCTGATTAGTGTCTTTTGCGCCTCTACCTCTTCTGTTCTTAAATGATTCAGTCATTTAATTGGCTGACCATGTGATAAGAAACAGAACTATTTATTTTAGCCCTGCAACAGACAGATTGAGTGTAAATAAATTGACACTCCACCTGTCTGTTAAGGGCAGCTGAAATACTTATAACAAGAAAATAAAATCAATTAGTAAATAAATTTCAAGTAGATTATCAAATTTATCTTTATTATTGTTAGCAAATACTTACATAAAATTCAATTTTTAACAAAATATGTAAGTAATTAATCAAAAAATAATGATATAAATAAAAAAATAAATATTGTAAAAATACCGTAACCGCTGTACCATTACAATACTCACCCCATTTAAAAAATTTGAAATATTTTTAATGAGCTAAAAATTTTAGCTTATTAAAAATTTAATATTAAAATTTTTATCAAAAACATAATTACACAATCATTCAAGAACACTTCGATAACCCATCAAAAAATTTAATCAATCGTTTTACAATTTAATAAATTTCCGGCAAAGGGATTCACAATTTTAAAAAATTATCCTACAGCAGCATCTCACGTATCAAAGAAAAGTTAAAGTACTGACTGGGAAAACCCCATTTTAAGTTCAGATTCATTTAGGAAAATGAGGTCATGATGCACCAGTTTATATAACAAAAATTTTTTAATCGTTCAACACATTTTCCTAAGTCATTACCCTCCTCAATTCCTTTTTTTGCAAATTAATCTAAAAGTCCATGTCTTAAAAACAAATCTCAATACCTTCAGCACAATCTGTCGACAAATTATAGTCAAAATTATTATCACCACCATTATGTTTTAAATCAGTACACAAAATATTTTCCTCAATAGCAACCAAAACTGGTACGCTTCCATCCAAATTTGTTGGACCCTCCTCAGATTTTACATCATTTTCTATTGTTACACAATCAGTCATCACACAAACATCAGCTCCATTGTAATCACCCATTGTAGTGGTGATGAATCAAATCACCTCGGAAATTACAGCCTCACAAATTTCAGCTCCTGTAAACTTCCTTTTCTGAAACAATCAAAAAATACAATCTCTTTCATTATGTACAAATCACAACCCAGGACAAAATTAAAAGAAATTGATTTGATGTTTTTTTTTTATTTAGTTCTCGTTCAACAACAGTTATTCTATTACTAGAGGCCTTGAAACAAAACTGTGATGTCATCAAAATTGGTCCACCAATTAAAATATTCTCATTTAAAAGTGCAATTTGATTTTGTAATATTATTGAAGGGTAGGTACTTTTTGTGAATTATATTTATTTTAATACTTTTGTAAAAAGTAATTAATAAATTACTAATTAATAAAAGTAATTAATTTTGTAAAGTAATATTTTAATTGGTCCACCAATTAAAATATTCTCATTTAACAGTGCAATTTGATTTTGTAATATTATTGAAGGGTAGGTACTTTTTGTGAATTATATTTCTTTTAATACTTTTGTAAAAAGTAATAAATATTAATCAACTACAACCTAATACAAGGAAATCAAAATAAACTGTTTAACAATTTCTTATGAACTGCATCTCAGAGGGATAAAAATATAACAATGCAAGAAAATTGAGTGAAGATATTTTAAAACTCGCTTTTGTCACTAACAACCGTTTCCCAAAGAGACTAGAACTTGCTCCTTAAGCACTAACCTACTCTAGATCCAAGAGGATATTTGGACTCTTAAGGAAGGAGTCTACCCAGTTTTATCACTAAAAATAAAAAATAATTAGAAAATTTTTTTTGTTGATTATAAAACTTAGAATTTTCTTAATCCAGCTATACATTTTTTTTACGTACGATAACGAGAAATTTGTAAAATATTATTTAACATAATCGGTGTAAGTGTAATTGTAAGTGAAACCTTACATTCAATTTTCTCTGCATTTAGTATTTTAGGTTTTCTTCATGATAAAATCCTATAACTTTCTTTATATTAATGCTATCTTGATGGCTTTTTCCCACTGTACTCAGAATTGATTGCTCTTTTATTTGTAGGTTGGCCATGTTGAAACTTTTTAAACGAGTTTTTAACAAATACAAAAAAAAAAATAATGAGGTTATCTGTATTTTTTGGAGGAAAATATTTGAAAAAATAATTTTCTCTCCATTGTAAAGTTAAATGTATAAATGGAACCATAAAAAGAGAGCATAATTTTCTGATTATTTTGACATAAAAACCAGGTCTGTACCTCTAAAATTAACTAAGTTATAAGCAAATAACGAAGATACGATTTTCTCCCTTCCACCCCTTATATTTGGGGTTGTAGTGAACAAAATTAACATTTTTTTATATGAAAAAATGTAAAATTTAATGTTTATTCACTAGCAAAACTAACAGATTACTTATTTAAATGGAATAAAAAAACTTTTTTTGAGTACACTCCTCCCTTAAGCAGAGCTCTGAAAAGTTTTGGCAGCTCCAGTTTTGGAAAAGACATGGTGTAAAATGTAATCAGCAGAGATGATTTAAGAATGAAAAAAGTTCATCCTTTATTAGAGGCAGAATCTTGAGCAGTACAGAAAGATCATTTTTTGGAAACATTTTTTTAATAAATAAATGTTTTTACATGCAAAGAGATTTTTAAAACAGTCGGCCCGTAACCGATTGTAACGATTTTTTTAAAAATCGATACTTTTTTAGGCGCTGAATCCGAATATGAACTTATTTTTCCTCGCAAATCACCATGAAATTAGTTATAAGCCCTTTTATATCATATACAGATATAACCTCACTTTTTCGTATATATTTCAATTTTGCAGTTTTATTTGAAACTGTTTAACAATTTCTTATGAACTGCATCACAGAGGGATAAAAATATAACAAAGCAAGAAAATGGAGTGAAGATAATTATTTAAAACTCGCTTTTGTCACTAACAACCGTTTCCCAAATTCATTCACACTTTAAATGAACACTGAAATGTTAAAAATGTCCCTATTTTAACTAATTTTACCTATTGATCAAAGATGTGTACTATTTAAATATCTGTATATTGTATAATTCAATTTCAATATTTTTTTTTTTTTTTTAGCTTTTATTTGTTATCGGGAACTGTACATTGTTGACAACTACCCAATTTGATCGCTGCTTTTTGCTGTATTTTTTGACGTAGATTAGACATGAGTTTGAACAGGGACCCCCAGTAGAGTTTGTTCATGGATGTTCAACTGTTCACTATACAAAGTCGCTTGCCCAACCGGTGTTACTTAACAAATAATAGCGACTTTTTACCAGCTTACTGACTGGGCTGGCCTGAAGGCCTTTCAATATTTAACCGACTAACAAGTAACCTTTTAAAATACTGTGACGTCATTACAAGCTGTATGAAAGTGTTAAAATGCGAATACTTAACAATAACCTTTCATTTAAAACTGTAAATAACAACCAATAACCAATATTAAAGTTTTAATTTTAAAAAAAAACTACAGTTTACAAAATATTAGGATAATTATTTATGAAAAAATTAACAACTCACCCTGCATCTTGAAAAGTAACAAGTCCTTATTAATATTCCAGGTGATTCATCAGGATCAGAGTGAACGGTCACGCCAATTTTCCATTTACTGAGTTGTCAGTTGGAATAAAATGGGCTGAACTGAAGCCGTTGGCACGTTAACCCGTTGGAGAACGGGGCTCATCATCTAGGTTGGATCAGAATCAGACTACACTGGTCTACTGAAAGCTGTTGGCACATTAATCTGCCGGAAAAAACCTGAATATATCTTTTTCTGCTGTATCTTCCACGTCACCCAAGAGGTTCACAGTTAGGCATGTTACGGCGAGCTTTTTTAAGTGAGCCCTTCCCCTCGATCAAACAACATTGTTCAAATGAGCGTTGTTTAATAGTAGACCTATCAACCACTACCGATTATACCTCACGCGCGTATGCTATTTCCCCAGTCTATTGTCTTTATTCTAATCCTGCCCTCGCCTGGTAGTGTTGGAAATTGGGAACAGTTGAGTTCCCGTATGTGCAGACGAGGCCAGGATTAGAATAAGTGTAAAGCGACTTTGCCAAAAATAAATCACCCATGTGTATTTATGTTGATATACTTTTGTGTAAAGGCCCTGCCCTGTTTGTGTTTATATGTTTGTGTGTGTGAACGAGAAAGCGAATAAAAGAGCGAAACAGAGAACACGAACGAAAAATTCAAGGACAAAATATGTAGAATGGGAACGAGAAGACAAGGACAATTTGTAGATAGGAAACACGGAACGCGAACGAGAAAGCGTGATCGCGAAAGAGTGACGAAACGTGAAGAGTGAGCTCACGCACTTTTGTAGAAGTAATGACGCGCGCGATATCATCTCAAACATTTTAAAGACGATGGGTGTTGTAGTGTGGACAAAACGCGACTGAAACCAAAATGGTCGTGTCATTGGATTGTTAAGTTTTTCCGTTTCTTCTTACTCAGTCAGCTGTTTAATTGTTACTACATTTTTCTTAGGTAAATTTACGTAACATATAAAAATTATAATTTTTATTTCAGGTAACTGTAAGTAGCCCAACATTATTTCTGGATATATTTAAAAATACATTTAATTATATAAATATTAATTAAATTTCTCATTTATTTTTATTGACTGTTGTTTAGTATGAAAACCGACCGTATTATCACAGACCTTGGAACGGTACCGTGACGTCATCAAAATTGATCGACCGAATTAAATTATTCAGATTACAAGACGTGCAAATTTGGTTTTATAATATTACTGCAATTTTATTTTTATTCTATATCTTAAGAGTTACCATAATTTTTTTTTATCTCGACTGCGTCAACATTTTATGGAAGAATTCCTCCATTGTAAAAGGGGAATAGTAGCTATCTAGCCTGTTACACGACTGAAGAACACTTTTATTTTTTATTTTTTAATTCTGTACTGGTTCACAGGAGTATTATAAACTGAGATTGTGGGTTAGTAACGCCGAAATATGCTTAATGTAAGGTAGACAGTACATATTGCAACGTATTTCGGATAACCTAACCAATAATATCGTATGCGGTTGTTTTTGTAATATGGTGTTTTACCAGTTGGCATAAATAATTTCTAAAAAAATACTATAATGGGTGGAAAATGGAACATGTACAAATGTGAGCGACAATCTGAAAAGGGATTATCAAAATTTCCAAATTTAGCACTAAATTTTTAACAATATTTTAATACCAATTTTTAGGCGTGCATCTTTGAAATTACTCAGATCATGGTAGCTGAATGCCTTTGATAGAAAAATATTGTTAAATTGATTTAAAACTTACAATATCATCACCCCCTTCAAATTTTTACATAATTAAACTAGCCTACTAAAAATACTTCTCAATATCATTTTTCAAATGACATGAATTGTTTTAAAAAATGTGAATATATAATATTAACACTGTTGAAAGTTCTTTATTAGTGTCTTTTTAAGTGGTTCTGCAACTGGGTCCTGTAAATCAGCTTTGGTTTAGGAATACCCATCAGTACCGACTTGACACATTTAGTTTTAGTTGAGGTTATACTTCAGAATACAATAAGGTCTCTACTTTTTTCTTTACAAAATGTCTTGATGTTTTTAATATTCTTTTATGCCTAGTCATCCCTGGTTAGTCAAATCATTAAAAATTCAATATGAAAGTAAACGATTAAACAATCTACAAAAATGCCTGTTAATGTATTGCCCTAAACAACTGATGATTACTTTCTCTTGCCCTGTGTGAATGTAATAGGCACGTTTCCTTCCTTAAGTAGTGTTGATTTCAAGTTGATTTTTCTCCAGAAATATATGTTTTTGGCCCCTGAACCCGAAACAAATCTGTTTACTTATTGGTCTGCTGTGTGTGTAAATAAAATTTGCAAGAACAAAATAGTAAACAGAGTTGAAACTCAGAACTTTCATTAGGGTACCATTAGGGGAAACATTTTTATCAGAATCGTTCAAGTCGAAGTAGTAGTTAATTTGTACAATATTTCACTATTTGTGTATTCTCAAAAATCACCTTATTTACTAAGGTAAGGTGAGCTGTATTCCAAAAAGTACTCTAGTATAGTTAACTCTAGTAAAGTACTCTAGTATAGTTAACTCTAGTAAAGTACTCTAGTATAGTTAACTCTAGTAAAGTACTCTAGTATAGTTAACTCTAGTATAGTACTCTAGTATAGTTAACTCTAGTAAAGTACTCTAGTATAGTTAACTCTAGTAAAGTACTCTAGTATAGTTAACTCTAGTAAAGTACTCTAGTATAGTTAACTCTAGTAAAGTACTCTAGTATAGTTAACTCTAGTAAAGTACTCTAGTATAGTTACTTGACTCATGCTCATGAGAATGCCTTTGGTTTTAACGAGGAGTAAAGTGGGAAAGAATTAGTGCGCATACACAACTGCTTTGCTATCAGTTTAGCCAACCCAACTACATACAGTATATCGAGGAACCTTTCGTAGGTTTACTGTACGAACATAACTGTTTGTTACCGTACCATAAACAGAAGTATCAGTTCTCAAATCTGTGGATGGACTACTCACAGGGATGAATGAAATCTAATATGCAGTGTATTAAAATGTTGTGAAGTTGAAGCTAAACAAAAATACCTTTTTGAGCCTCTTTAACAAAAATCATGAGCGAGCGACTAAATACTGTGATGTCTCTCTTGAAATAGTATAAAGAAGGAAGTTAAAGAAAGGGAAGAAGCTAATTCATCATTGGATAGCTTTGACAGACATGTGGTTGCCAAAATTATGGAGGATTTTTATATAAATAAGAAAGTGGTTGATATGTGAAAAGTTATTACCAGTTTCTAAAAGAAAGGCTAAATAATACACTTTGTATATTAAGAATAATTTTTGAGGGTCATTCAGAAACAAAGTATATTAACTGGAAGGCAACATGTGATTAACAAACTGTCCAATTGCACGTTAGTGAATGTAGTGTCTCATTGTTGAGGTTGGCAGCACTGGCAGATTTTCTCTTCCCTTCCTCATAGCCCCATCAATGACTCAATTATCTATACCAGCGGTTCCCAACCCGGGGTACACGTACCCCTTGGGGGTACGCGACGAACCGGTTAGGGGTACGCCCAAAATAAAGGCCAATGGCGGATGTTGTTTTTCTGAGTAACTTGGTGGGGTTATTATTCTGACAAGCTTAATGTAAGCCCAGATCTAAGGCTTTATTTGTCTACATTTGAACCTGATTTCAAACAATTAAGAGCAGCAAAACAGCCTCAAGGGTCACACTAAAAAAGAGTTCTGAAGACGTTTCCTGGACTAATAATTTAGTTTCAATACATCACAATTTTCATGTTAGATTTTGTATTTACAAATTTTAAAAGCATTTTGTATTCGTTGTGAGTTCTTTTTAAAAGTTTAAAACTAATCTGTCTTGTCTTAGATTAGAAAAACTATAATATAACTCTATCATTAGTATTTTGATGTAAAATTAAGACCATACAAGTAATGTTCAGTTTTCAATAAAATACCTATTTTAAATTCTTGTGTTAACTTTCATTTTCCTTAGTTTAAATTTATCTTAATTTGAACACATAATAAAACGTACAAGTGTAAGTTATATTTTGCAGTATTTAAAAACTAACCAACGTATACTCACAGAAAAATACAATTATGATTATAAAAAAATAAATTTACATTATGCAAAATATTTGGAAATAAATAAAAAACATATGAAAATATGCAAATTGATTAGAGATTAGCTAGTGATTAAATAGCCCCTACTTATTGAAGTATTGTAGTTACAGTGATGTTACATTTTTGGGGGTACAATTTTAGTTAAAGATTCACCAACGGGGTACGGGAGAAAAAAATTGTTGGGAACCGCTGATCTATACCACTGGTTGATTCACTACAGGGTAATGAATCCCACTACAGGGTGATTCACGAAGATATGCAGAAACTTTGGGAGCCCATTATACATGTAAAAATAATGAAAAAAGTTTACATAAACATGGGTCCGGAAATGCTTTGTTACCAAGTTATGGCTAGCGAAACATTTGCCCCGGATTTCAGCTCACCAGGTGAAATGAGGTCTTCCTGAAATTCTGGTAAGGTAGATTAAGGGACGAATTCAATCGTTTCTTATGGTTTTTGACCTAATAAATTGAATAAAACAGGTCCCAGAACTGTAAGTTAAATAGTTTTTGAGAAAAACAGTGTCAAATGCAAAAAAATGGAGTGAAAAAAAACACATTTTTTTCAACTTAATTTTTCCGGTTAATTTTACTTTGTACTCTTATGAATAAAAATTCATTTAATCAAACTATTCGCTTTCTGTGTACTTAATTTACACCGGTTTGTTCAGAATAAAATTTTCTACATGTTTTATTCAAAAATTTTAACTGTTTCTTGGTGAAATAACAAAGTTATTCTTGCCCAAAGATGAAAAAATGTGTTTTTCACTCCATTTTTTGCATTTGACACTGGTTTCCTTAAAAAATATTTAACTTAAAGTTCTGAGATCTGTTTTATTCAATTTATCAGATTAAAAACCATAAGATATGATTGAATTCGCCTCTTAATCTACATTACCAAAATTTCAGGAAGACCTTATTTCACCTGGTGAGCTGAAATCCGAGCGAAACTTTCGCTAGCTGTAACTCGGAAACGAAGCATTTCTGGACCCATGTTTATATAAACTTTTTTCATTATTTTTACATGTATAATGGGCTCCCAAAGTTTCTGCACATCTTCGTGAATCACTCTGTATAAGGCAAATATGACTGTACAAGTATTTTCTTTTTTTAAGGAATTTTTCTGCAGAGCAGTTTTTTGTAACAATTTTTTAAATTATTTCACAGCTCAGTATAATATCTTAGAAAATACTGAACCAGTTGTAAGCGGCATTATTTCAAGAGAATAAGGCAAAACATTGGAAATCATTGTGCAGTTAATTAGATAGTGAATAATCAGCAATGCAATTTTTAAGTAACAAATAAAATTTAAATGGAATAATTGTGTTTTGTTTGAGTAATTATCCGTATTAAAAAATACTGGTAAGATAATGATCGCTGTTTCAGGCATGCACAGTTAACATTACTGTAATAATAGTTTAGAAACAATAAATTAGTTGTTACAAATAACTTATTTGTTAATAAAACGTTAGTGCTTAGAAAAGTGCTTATAAATATAGTGAATGCAGCATGGTAAGGATAAGGAACAATGAAATTCATGAATATCTCGCTGTACCCCAAGTTCGAGATGAAATACAACGATTTAGTATGATGTACCAAAGACGTCTAAATTATCATAAAAACTTTTTAGCAATTAACCTCCTGCATAATAGCCAGACAACCAGACGCCTCAAAAGAATCCATATTTTAGATTTGTAAATAATTTTTCTTCTAAATTGTATAGTTATTGTAAATGTATAAAAATTTGCTTTTTATTCTGTTAATGTAAATAAGCTTCAACCTATCTATATTTTTTTGTTTCAATTTGTTTTTTCTCTGTAACTTTTAATGTTTTAAAATCGTTCAGTTTTGAATTTAAGTTAAGTCAATGTATATACTTTATGAACTTTTTATTTGTGTAAGTAATGTTATCAAAACTTCAATGTTAGAATTTTTTGAGGAGGACCATCACTGGGTGGCCTCCACTCTTGTCATACTTAATTCATAATCATTTACTTATAGTTACTTCGATAACTGATTGTAAATAATGTTTCACAAAAAATAAAACATTGAGGTTATGTTGTGAACTAGTGTTTTTTTCATTCTGGAGACTCCAAAGGGAGTATAGGAAATGTCAAGATGAACAGTTTATCACCAATGATAAATTCATCACTTACCACCAAAAAATTGTTTTTGCTACTGCTTACTTCAGTAGGCTTGTCATGAACCCTATTGAATCAAATATCACACACAATAAAAAATTAAAAAATCAAACACAATGATAAATAATTCATCACTTACCGATAATTTCCTCCTGCCACTGCTTAACTCAGCATGAACCTCCTGGATAATAGCCAGATAACCAGACGCCTCAAAAGAATCCATATTTAAAGGGGTTCAATATATCTATTGAACCCCTTTGTACATGAACCCCTTTGTATCAAATTGTACACAATATTTGTTTAATTAAAGTTAAATACCAAAACTATTTAGAAAGGAATTCGTGCACACTGTAAAATGTTTCATCAATCAAATATTGTTTTAGCTTTTTTTTAAAATGACTTAAATTGTCACAACTTTTTAAACCTTGTGGCAATTTATTGATGTATTTTCTACCTGCATAAGTTGGTTTTTGTTCAAACAATTTAGTGTTGTGATTAGCAACATAATAATCGATTCTGTTTCTTGAGTACAACAATAAGCCAATGAATGTAGGCCTAATCGTATGGTAGTGAGGGCACACGCTTTTAATAAAAAGTGACTGTACAGCACTGTGAAACACTTGTATCCCACTGTCAGCGCTCAATTTCTTGCCAGTATTAAACTCTTAAGATATCACAACCAGATTCTGAAAAATTATTGTCAATCAGAGCTATCGTAAGTATTGCTCGAGTCCCAGCTCCGTGTAGTTGGAAGGAATGCAGTGCGTTGTAGTATAGTAGTAGTATGTATAGTAGTGAGAGAATGAATGAGTGATAGTAGTGTTTCAAAGGTGATGCATTTGTAGTGGTAGCGTGTACTAACTAGACTAAAATAAGAAACGCTATTATTTAACAATTAATCAAAAAAAAAAATGAACTAAAAAGAAAAAAAGAAAAAAATTAAAAAAAAAAAATTTTTAAGAAACGCTATTATTTAACAATTAATCAAAAAAAATGAACTAAAAAGAAAAAAAGAAAAAAATTTACAAAAAAAAATCACAGACATTACAGTTAAAAATAAAAGCGTGGCGCATTAATATATATAATATTTATTGTAAAATATTCGTTGTAAAATATTATATATATTAATGCGCCACGCTTTTATTTTTAACTGTAATGTCTGTGATTTTTTTTTGTAAATTTTTTTATTTTTTTCATTTTAGTTCTTTTTTTTTGATTAATTGTTAAATAATAGCGTTTCTTAAAATTTTTTTTTTTATTTTTTTGTAATTTTTTTGTAAATTTTTTTTATTTTTTTATTTTTAGTTAATTTTTTTAAGTAATTGTTAAATAAAAGCGTTTTTTAAATTTTAAATTTTTTTTTTACAAACACCTCCACAGCGTATTGTCATCGAAGATAAACAAGTGTGCAAAGTTTGATTCATATTGATACGGTAGAAGTATTAAAATTTTAAGTTGCAAGATTTGATGGATCCAAGAGTAAGTTAAATAAAAGAGTTTAAAAATATTCTTATCATCTCATTAATTTAACAAATACTTACCGGGTTATTAACTTGGTCGGATTCATAATATTTAACTTAACAATTTATATCAAAATATGTAAATAAATGAATGTAATAGATACAAACAAATATGTTAAATACGGAAAGTTTGAGAACGAACGTTTTGTATCAGAGTAATACGATAATTGTTCTCCTAGTTCATGCATCACTCATTCATTATACCTCACTCATACCCTTCACCCCGCAACTACACAGAGCTTGGAACCACACAATATATCTATTTTCTGCAATTGAATAGTTTTGAAAATTTTACTCCGCAGTTCATCATATTTAAATAGCTGAGCGAAGACAATGAATCGTAAGATTCCAAAAAATTCAAAAGACCATTCATTGTATTTCAATTTGCATTTTATTTACATCAATATATCTACTGGTTGTATCAAAAACTAGAAAATCTTAGTGGTTTGCATTTATTTTAAAAAAATCCAACTTTAAAAATGGTCTTAAATATTTAAATGTTTTGTATTATTCAAGTTAAGTGTAAAAACCTTTTTAAACAATTAACGCAGAGTTGAACTTTTTAGTGAGTTGTAGGTGACTGAAATTTTGGACTAGGTGTAGTTAGTTACTTAAGACACAAAAATGCCTTTGATTTACTGAGAGGGATAAAAGGGGAAAAGCATTAGTGCACATGTGCGACTGCTATTTCAGCCAGCACAATAATGTACACTACCAACCTTCTTTTTAAACTGCGTCACCTTTATTTGTATTCTTACTTACACGTGTTTCGGTGGATCCACCATCATCAGAGTAAATAAAACAATTGAAACTAAAAAATTTTTATCTCACTTATTTAAAATTTACAGAAGATGATACATCTTCAGTCATTTGTATAATTTTATTTTATTTGTAGAATTTTATACAAATGACTGAAGATGTATCATCTTCGGTAAATTTTAAATAAGTGAGATAAAAATTTTTTAGTTTCAATTGTTTTATTTACTCTGATGATGGTGGATCCACCGAAACACGTGTAAGTAAGAATAAAAATAAAGGTGACGCAGTTTAAAAAGAAGGTTGGTGAAATTATTATATTAATTCATTATGAAATAGAAATAATTTCAAACTGCAGGATGTATTATAAAGATTTATTTTTGAATGTACACTACTGTACCCAAAGTACATCATGGAACATTTTAAAGGTTAACTGTACAAATATAACCGTGTTTGTTACCGTAAACAGAAATGTTAGTTTCACAAAAACAAGGTAGATTACTGACAGGGAGGAACAAACTTTATTTCTTCTTCGTCAGTTTTGTTTACACGTGGGAAAAATAAAGGAAATGGTTCAGTAGATCCTTGCGAAACTTATAGTGAAGATGACAAGGATAGCGATGGCAAAGAAGGTGACTCATTCCTAGAAGATTTCATTCGAATAGAATAAGGTAACTGGTAATTAAAAGTAAATCAAACATTTCTAGTCGTGTAATTAAGCTGTACGCAATACCTATTAGAGGTCAAAGAAGAAAACATTTTCTGGACGATACGAAATGTAAGTAGTAACTGTATGGTATTGAATGAAATGTTGTACACTAGAATCTCGGTAGACCGGCCTGTTCGGAACCGAGACGCTGCCAGATTACTGAAAATGCCGGATTACTGGATGTGTTTGAATTTTGGAACTATAAATTATAAATTTAAACAAAAAATGAATATGTATTGATTTCTATGTGATTTTTAATTAAATTAACTAATTAAAAAAGGTTTTCTGAGTACTTCTGTAGTCATTGTACTAAACATAATTATCAGCTATTGACATCGCCTAGTGCGGTGTGGGGGTGCTCGTGTTCTGAGAATTACGATTCGTTGTCAATTCAGCATGAAGTATAGAGTATGACCCAGTTCTAGGTTTTGGATAAAAGGCCAAAAATTATTCCATTTAACAATAATTAATGTCTGCTTATTCATTTCTTTAATCAAATCCTAAACAAATCCTAATCAAATCCTAAACTCCGCCGTAATTAGGTCGAGTTGATTTCCCTAATTCAATTTAAATCTTTTACGAAAATCTGTCCTGGGTGAGGTTTCATACTTTTAGGTCTAATATTTTAAGGGCCGGATTACTGGAGGTGGCGGATTACTGCACGGCCGGACTACCGAGATTCTACTGTATCTCACAGTTAAGGCTGGGAGCACAGTCTGATTTTCTCTCCTTTCCCCACAACCCATCCATATATACAAAATATTCATACACAAAAGTTTTTACTGAGGACTGGTTTCTGGTACATTCTGTATTGAGTTACAAATTACACGTGTGCACTCCATGGGGAAGTTATTAAAATAATTTAACGATGCAATTATTAAATTATAATAAATTATAAAATTATTAAAATAATTTAACGATGCAATAGTGAGTGATAAAGGCAAAGAAAATTATAGTGCTCGCCACAAAAGAAGTCCATTGTGGTTTTTAGCATTTTTTCTAAAAATGACCACAGTGTGAGAGACATCAGATGTAACTTTTAAAATATCTACATTATAGAGAAAACTGTGATATTTAACACACTTGTGATATTAAACGCCGACTTTTCTTTATTTTAACCCAGGAAAGAACAGGCTTTAATTTGAGATAGTGTTAAAATTTTTCTGTTAAATCAGTTTTTAATTTGAGCTCTTCAGATACAACGATTTCCTTCATGGCAGGCACTACATCGTAGTGAGATATTCTTATGCAAGTAAATCAGTTTTCAAGAATGTAGTGGAAAGGAGAGGAGCTTGCACCAAATGTAACGTGCTCTTGATATTGGTAAACTGTATCACAAATAAGTTAAACCATGAAGATTGCAGAAATTCCAGTGCGCATTAGAATCATCAATCAAAACATAGTAGCATATGAAGTTGTCAGTAAGACATTAAAAATATAAGACATAAATGTAAGACAACAAAAAGCTGAAAATGCCACCACACACTGGTATCAACCAGTAAAGGTAAAATAGTAAAGTAAGGTAATATGGAAGTTCCATTATAATAACAGTTGTCCAATTAAAAAGTAGAAGTAAAATATTGTTGGTGAAACAGATGAATATGAGTCAGAGGAAATTTTGTAAATAAGGTCAGACCTTATTATTCAATTAAGGCACAATTTTACAGTTTCTGTTTCAATTCTATCGGGAACTTTTTACTTTTACAAATACCAACTAACTCCTTCGAGTTTCTAAACGACAGATTACGTTTCAAATGATGTTCGAAACCAAAACATACAAGCAGGTGTGCCAACATGTAATTCATAATTTTGTTTAGAATTATTAAAATTATAAAAATTAAGTTTTTATAAGAACCAGAGATCTTATAAATAATTTACGGCAGAAAATATGTTAATTTTATTCCAACAAATCAATATTTATTAAAGACATGTACCATACTTATAATAAGGAATGAAATATATATTTCGTATTTTGTCTTTAGTTTCATGGTTTCCTTGCTTATAGAAAACTAAGTGTCCTTCCCATAACTCGCGATTTTTTAATTTGTATGAAGAAGTATTTTGTGTTCAATATTCATTCTTCTCAGAAAATTTTCCAGCAATATTCAATAAACACGATGAGTTAACAGTAGCCACAGTAGCTCACCAAATTGCCGTAACATCTAATCAAACAAAACCAGCCATTAGAACAATAATATTTTAGAGAATGAACAAAAACTGAACAGTATTAATTTCTGCTCTTGCTGTTAGTAGTACCAGCTTAAACGAAACTGCGAAATAGTTACTTCAACGTACGTCACGAAATGTTTTACTTGTATTCGTCCCAGAATTATTAGCCATTGTTTATGGAAGTTGCAAATACGGATTTTAAAGTTAATTTTCATTCAGGGGGGATTAAAAATACATTTCGTGGTCAAGTTGAAAGAGATGAAACTCTGGCAAATGCACCATAATGGAACTTTTTACACCTAAGCCAGTTCAGTATTTTTTTTTTACGCAGAATTATTAAAATAATTCACTTCGTAGCATTATGATTTAATTAGTACTTTACTAATTTCTGATATAAGATAGCGTTAAATGTCATGTCGACAAAATTCTTTTAATGCTATTTGGTTAAGTGACGAGAGCGCTAACTATACAATACTATTTTTGTTAACGTATATTTATATTCCAATAATTCCTTCTAGTTAACGAACTTCCTGGAAGTACAAAATTAAGAATATTGATTTTGTATGGGAGTTTAACTTAATGTGCCTATAAGTGTATATAAGGTTTTAAACGTTATTTTCCAGTTACTTAGGTCAAGGAATTAGAGCTTTCCGATTTGACAGGCGCAGAATGTAGCAATTACGTACTACTGCGAAATGCGAATTTTGGGAAGTGTGCAACTGCACTCTTGCAGTGCAGGCAGATGTTCGGTGTCGTTAAGGGTTGG
Source organism: Catonia carolina (assembly GCA_035578175.1). Taxonomy (NCBI): domain Eukaryota; kingdom Metazoa; phylum Arthropoda; class Insecta; order Hemiptera; family Achilidae; genus Catonia; species Catonia carolina. The sequence continues at coordinate 438,541,323 of JAQMRL010000001.1, read as the reverse complement.
GTGAAGGTTAAAGATTTTATATTTTTTTATTTATCATCGGTGATTGTGTACTTAACAAACATGAACTTTATGTTGTGCGCCACATAACCAGTTTCTACTGCTTCGATTTTCGTTGGTGAGTTGTTTCGATAATAGTATTCTACTCTACTGTGTAACTGTTAACGTTAAGAATAAACCTAACCTTAAAATCGGACGGTTCTTTATAAAAATAAACGTTCTTAATTAATCCACTTTAATGCCATTTTTTTAAAAATAAAGCTCTTGTTGTTGCTGTTACTATAATTAATTCTAAAATCGTTTTTCATGTGGAAATATTAATTTTTAGTGTCGTTGATAACAATCTTAGGTTATAACCTTATCTGTGTACTTCGTGTGAATTTTAACGAAATGAGTTCCATCTAATTAAAACTAGTTTTAATGTTTTTCTCACTTTCTGATAAAATGAACCTGATATTTTTCTGGTTCAACAAAATCTTTTTGGTTTTTACTTATTGGTTGGATGTTTTAACCTAACACAGCCAAGATTCTTCCGTTGCTTTATTTTGTCTATGGATTGGTAGAAGACCATGTATTAATGTTATTACTTTAAAAATTTGTTTGGTAAATGTTTCTATTTGATGTGGTGTATTGTAGGAATTATAATAGTTTAATGTTTATTGAACATCAGTTTATGCAAAATTGCACAATCATTCAAACTTCTAACATTTGTTTGGACATAATACAACTTACATAATAATTATGTGGAAAAATATTTTTTTAGATACCGTTTTGCTTATATATTATGAATGGCTAATTAAAATAACGGTAATAACCCTTTATATTTTCGTTCAGTTTATCTAACATTTTCAATAATTGCATCAGTGATGTTTTTCTTTTAAACAAAAACAATTTATTCTTGTTACATCATCATAAATTTATGGTTGTTTTGGGCTAACTTGTAGACCAGTGGTTAGTTGTGTGAGCCGCGAAACTTCTGAGACTTTATCTACTTTTAAAAAAGAACAAAAGAATAATATTTAAGAACAAACTTATTGAATAGTGTAGATTGTATTGAACTTTGAAGGAAGTAGGCTGGGTTTTTACTTTGGTTCAATGCTGTTGATCAATATGGTAGATTCAACGAAATTGAATTGTGTAGGTTGGTATTCATCAGGATGAAAAGGTAGTAAACTGTAGGCCTATTTTAATTTTTAGTAAGTAATGGTAATAGTGTTGGATATTGTTGGACCATGTGAATTTAGTCAGCAACGCTTATGGTTTGAGAATGAATATCCACAAAACAAAGTTCCTGGTTGTCAGTAGACATGAAGTAAATGCTGTCCTTTCGGTTGATGGTAGTGTGGTTGAGCGAGTCAAGTTCTATAAATATCTTGGGTGTCTCTTTAATGAAAGATGGGACTTTAGTCAGGAGATCAGGGCCCGCATTGAACAAGCAAGCTGTATTCATAAAAATGAAAAATTTGCTTTGCAATAGAGAACTCAACCTCAATACAAGACTTCACATACTCAGATGTTATGTAATTCCTGTACTCATTTATGGTCATGAGGGATGGATATTGACTAAGTCCTTGGAAAGGAAATTGGAGGCGTTTGAGATGTGGACTTACCGGCGGATGCTCCGCATCTCATGGAAGGATAAAATTAAAAATGGGGAAGTTCTAAGCCCTTTGAACAAAAATACAGAACTTCTTTTCAATATCAAAAGATGGAAACTCCAATATTTTGGCCATATAGTACGGAATAAAAAATACCACCTACTGCAGTGCATCATGGAAGGCAAAATTGAAGGTAAACGAAGACCGGGTAGAAGGAGAATTTCTTGGATGGGGAACCTGCGGGAGTGGTTTGGGACCACCTCAGTTCAACTCTTCAGAGCGGCTGGTTCCAAGGTTAGAATCATGATGATGATCGCCAATCTCCGACACGGAGCAGGCATATAGAAGAAGAAGAATAGTGTTGAGGTTTGTCATACAGTTGTTTGAATTGTTTAATGGACTTATGTAAATGATTTTCAAATTTTTTTGAGATCTTTAATAAATTTTCAGAGGCGCTAAATCTTTACCTTAAAATATCTTAAATCTTCATGTCCAATAAGGACACAAAGATTTAAAGATATTATACCAGTGGGACTCACTTGTTCAATCAGTTGCAGTCGAGATAGACTGATTGACGTTGATTTTTTTATCTCGGAAATAGAAGCCTGCCCAGCAATTTGGGACTATAAAATAATGGAAATACTGTACAAGTAATTATAGTAAGAAAGGAATTCTCCTTCCACTCCACATCATGTGTAATGCTAGCCGAACCGCATAACAACAGCAGTTTGAACGCTACTACTCTGCCTGATATTATTAGCTACTAGAATAAGAAATGAAAACCAATGATACATCAGGTCCCTCTTTCACTTCCCACTCAAAAAACTTTATCACACTATTAATAATTTCACGACTTTGACTACGCAAAACTTGACCTTTTTTGCCGACTTTATTTTTGCCTCTATTTTTACTCATTTTATGTGAACTCAGAACTGAACTGAGTCAACAAAAAAGTAAACAGCTTTGAATAATATAAGACTCTACATCAGAAATTAAAATTCGATAAATAGCGATATAGTAAACGATAAAAATAAATACATGAGAACAACAAAGATAGATTATAACATTTGTGTAGAATAACATTTCACTTCAATAACTAACTAATCACTAAATAATTAATTATGGTTAATTAATCACTTCAATACACTAAGGTTAGAACTCAACTACAAAATTTTCAAGTTGTAAACGTACTACTCACGCACACCCCTCTCCTTATTGAATGGATTTTTCCATACAGATTACTCCCACCAGCTTTGACTGGCCCAAGACACTGTGACGTCACTTTTTCCTTTCAGAGAATATTTTCACTATATTATTAGCAAGGGTGCTGAGAACGAGAAGTAATTAATGTTATTGTATTTTTACTAACCTTAAGGTAACTGCCAGTCTTTCAACAGGAGGTATGTTTTATCCTCATTCTGGTATAATCATGTTTCAAGTGATCTTTTACTAAATTCGGTAGTCTCAAACAACGTGATCCTCAACCTAAAGTATTTAAAAATTTCTCTTCATCTTTCTTGACCTCTTTGAAAAGTAAATAAAATTGCCCATGACTTTTTTTTTTTTTTGGTTAAACGTCTGACTGTTCTGCAATTACTGCTAATGCAGACAGTGAAGGATGAAATGATTTTTGTAACGTATGAAAATATGCCGTGACTGAATGGGATTCGAACCCAAGACCACATGATGAGAAGCGAGCACGTTACCAACTACGCCAATGCAGCCGGCAAATGGCCGATGCGGCCAATGACTTGGACGTGATAATAACATGAGATGTACTCAGTATCATTGCTGTTTTCTCCATCGGCGGTAACATCTTTGTATTAACAGCTTAGTAGATAATAGTAAATTCTTGCAAGGTGTCAGATCAGAGTGGCTGCTGTTGGCCACCAATGGCAATATCTAGTGGGCGTATCCTGTGGCGACAGATGGCCACCAGTGGGGACCAGTAGCGGTGGCCACAAGTGGTCGTGTGTGCAATGAATGAATTGTTTTTTTTTTTTTTTGCGCCCTGGAGACTTCAGGAGGAGTATAGGACATGTCAGCTATAACACGTGAAATATAATATAAGAATCACACAATGTATCACTACACTACTATCAAGAAAAAAATTCTTGTACGCTATAAAAAGTTTTACCGATCAAGTAATTTTTCAGATTCCTTTTAAAGGAATTCAAATCCTCACAACATTTTAAAAATTGGGGTAATTTATTCATGAATTTTCTCCCTGCATAAGTATGTTTTTGTTCAAACAATTTTGTGGCGTGATTAGCCACATAATAATCATTCCTGTTTCTCGTGTTATGATTGTGAACATTGAAATTCTGCATAAAATTATTTTGCCTAACATACATAATCACCTCAAAAATGTAGAGAGAGGGAATTGTAAGCAATTTAAGCTGCTTAAATAGTTGTGTGGATGAGGTTAGCTGGTTAGCTCCCACCATACACCTAATAGGTTTCTTTTGAATTTTATAAACCCTATTCATATTACCCATGCTATTGGATTGTAGGAGTCACAGAAATGTAAATAATAGTCATAAACTCATGTAAATTGTAAGGTATACAGTCCAGCCTCTCTAAGTTTGCTCCTAATGTAAACAAATAATGACGTCACTGAGCATGCGCATTATGTAAAAATGTGTACACGCTGATTAAAAAGTAACAACAAAATACTTTCAAAAGTATTTAAATACAAAATACTTTTAAAAGTATTTTTATAAATGAAATTGTTAGGCCTACATCATATCACGACTGATGTTTTTAGTACTTTAAGTACTTATAATTAAAAAAATAGTTATCTTAATAGGAATACGACATCCATAAAGTCGCGGGGACTCTAGCGTGCACCCTGTAGTAGCTGGTTTTGGTTTGTTGACAGTAGGAGCAAACTTAGAGCGGCTGAACTATAGATAGGCCCACATAACGATCCGGATGTGAAATGTCATAGCATTAGTATACTACCATGAACAAAAACATTTATCTCAACTCGATGTACCCTTCCATACACCGCTCTTCGTCTTCCTCCACGCTCTCTCACTCTATCTATTTCCAAGAATTGAAAAGAAGCGATTCGCACACCACAGACCACACAAATGCACATGCGCAAATATGTTAAACTCATGGTTTTCTTTTGTTATTGTTACATATTTTCTTTTATTTAATACAATTATATATTTGCTGTTTTTATTTATTTTATTTTTTAATTCATATAAATTTTGTGCCTAATACATTAATACAGGTACAATTATATTTTTACTGTTATTATTAATTTTAACCCACCGGGTTGGTCTAGAGGTAAAGTTGTCGCCAACAAAAAAAACGTGGTAAAAAAAATAAACTGTTAGGTAGATACTAGTGAGACTGATAGTGAAAAGACGCTGGTGACAGCGATAGTAAAGAAGGCGATTCATTCGTAGAAAATTTTGTTCCAATAGAATAAGGTAGCTACAGGTAATTACAGTAAATCAAATATTTCTAGTCATGTAATTAAGCTATAGGCAATATTACAGGTTTATGAAGAAAACATTTTGTCGGAATAAAACACAGCTTACAAAAAATATGTAGAAACTGCACCGTAGTGAAATGTACGAATAGTGTCTCACTGTTGGGGTTGGCAGCATTGTCAAATTTTCATTTCCGTTCCTCACAGCCCATCCATATATGCAAAAGGCAATCTCATGACTTCAGTATCTATAGTGTATACTATAATTATAGTATATTATAGTATAATAATATACTATAGTATATATATACTATATACTATAGTATACTATAATTATTATATAATTATAGTATAATAATAGTATAATATATAATTCAACTATTTATAATATATTTAAAACACAAAATCGCTTCCAATGTATTTTAAATGGGAATTCTATTAAATCCTAAATACAGAGTTCTACTGAATGGATTTTTCTAATATAGGTATAAAATAATCTTACCCTAACACAACATTTTGTTCAGTAATTGGTCTGTATTTAAAACAATTAACTCTATCGTCTTATTTTCTCCTCTTACCGCTCCTATCTTATCAAAATAACATTTAAGCATAACGCATGTAATTACAAAATACTAGGTCTTAAAGATATATGTCTACTGCATGTCTACAAAATATACGTACAACATAAAACAATTATAATTATTGTTTTTCAATGCACCGGCCGCATTGGCGCAGTTGGTAACGTGCTCGCCTCTCATCATGCAGTCCTGGGTTCGAATCCCACTCAGGCACGGCATATTTTCATACGTTACGAAAAAATCATTCATCCTACATTGCAAAAAGTTACACCCCAATATCATCGCTAATGACCGTTGCAGTTGATGCGACGTTAAATTAAAAAAAATTATAATTATTTAAGGTTACTATAATGGTTTTCACGGTTGATCAGCTCTGCTGTTTTACGCCTGTAGACCAATCAGAACGTTTGCCAGCGTCGTCAGATTGTACGAATGTTTCAGTCTGACAAACATTACGCGCGTATGCATATACGAGTCGCAGTAGTTCACTCATGTCTTGCATCTTGTAGTGAACACATCGATTATAGATTGCGTTAACATATTTTATAATATAATCAAACCCACCGGGTTGGTCTAGAGGTAAAGTCGTCACCAAAATCAGCTGATTTTCAGAGACGAAGGTTCCTGTTCAAATCCTAGTAAAGGTAAGAGTTACTTTTATACGGATTTGAATACTAGACAGTGGTTGCCGGTGTATTTTGATGGTTGGGGTTCAATTAACCATACTCTCGCAGGAATGGTCGACCTGGGTCTGTACAAGACTACACCTCATTTACACATCATCCTCATCTCATTGGGTCATGGGGTTGCTTATTGTTCTGAATTTAACAGATTGCAACGTACACATATTAGGAATTTAAAAAAAAAATAATATAATCAGCTGATTGTATGTTCGTAGGTTATAATTGTTATTGGGAGACCAAAAAATTGGCTGACAAAATATATGACAGAGGTACGAAAGCAAGTATTGGCAACGTTGCTGGCAAGTCACTGGCTAGCTATGATGTGGGTGGGGGGCAGTGCGTGCGTTCAGAGCTCATCAGCTCTGAAAAATAGTATAGGTGATAAACTTGAAGTTTGTGATTTTGATGATGCCGCATTAAATTTTTGGTATTCAGTTTTTTTTCATTTTGTATTTAGGTGAAATTTATATTATTTTTTTTTATTTACTGACTAGACAGGAGGTTAGACCAGGATTAGATACCCTGTTATTCTTGAATAATTATTGTTACTGGGGGAGTAAATTTTATTTAAAATTCAATGGATCTGGCGGTTTTTTAATCTTTTTAGAGGAACCTGCTACTTAATATGAAGTAATACTGGAAGTTGCTGAATCCATTTCCAACAAAAGTTATAAAAAAATTACAAAACATACTATAGAAAATAACTCATAATTATCATACCAGAGCTGTAACCCGTATTGTATATCAAGCCCCTAGATTGCATAAAACCATTAACACCACTGCACCACATTGTAATATAGCCTCAAACACATACCTTAATTTACCAGAGGCTATCCGAAATACTCATGTAACTCCTCAAATATACAAAAGAAAAGTAACCAACTGGCTGATTAATTTAGGGAGAGGGCAGTCTGAGGATTTAATTAGTTCTATGTATTCAAACTAATTGCTTTTCCTCTTGTGTCAGCTAAAAATTTTTTGTTAACATTGTCATCGAAAGTCTGCTTCATCCTTTGCCTTTACATGACATTTTATTTTTATTTTTTTAATTTATTTTTTATACTATCTTTTTTTGTATATTTAGGTTAGGAAATTTTGTTGTATGTTTTTTATAAATTTTTGTTTCTCCTTTTTATGTAAATGTAATGTAGATATAAAAAACTATTATTTTAGGTAATAGAATAAATAAAATAAACCAACTTATACCCGCGCACAGGCTAGACCTATGCGGATATTAGGAAATAACAGAGGATAAGATTCATTGTACTTGTTTTTAGCAATAATAAATAAATAATAATAATATAATTGATAAATTCACAAAAAAGTTAAGCAAGGAAAGGAGTTCGGTCCGAGAAGCTGCATTGAAATCACCATTAAAGTCATCAGAAGTCAAGAAATCAAAGTCAGAAACTACAAGCGATAGCAGCAAATGGTTTTCAGTTTCGTATTCTACAATATAAAGTTACTGAGCCTGGATTGGGTTGAAGTTCCAATTTTGACTGGAAGTGGCCCAAAACTGGAAGCAAAGAAATCAAAGTCGGAATTTGGAAACAAAAAAAGTGTCATTCGATTCCTCTTAAAGAGTAGATAAAGAAATCATTGAAGTACCGGTTTCGACCGAAAGTGGCCCAAAACCAAAAGTCAAGAAATTTAAGTCAAAGAAAGTCAAGACTAAGTCGGAATTTGGAAACAAAAATAGTGTCATTCAAGTCAAGAATGCGCCGGCCGCATTGGCGTAGTTGGTAACGTGCTCGCCTCTCATCATGCATTCTTGGGTTTGAATCCCATTCAGGCATGGCATATTTTAATACATTACAAAAAATAATTTTATCCTTCACCATCCGCATTAGCAGTAATTGGAGAACTTGTCAGTAATGAACTTAGCAGTAATTAGAGAACTTGTCAGTAATGAACTTAGCAGTAATTGGAGAACTTGTCAGTAATGAACTTAGCAGTAATTGGAGAACTTGTCAGTAATGAACTTAGCAGTAATTGGAGAACTTGTCAGTAGTGAACTTAGCAGTAATTGGAGAACTTGTCAGTAGTGAACTTAGCAGTAATTGGAGAACTTGTCAGTAGTGAACTTAGCAGTAATTGGAGAACTTGTCAGTAATGAACTTAGCAGTAATTGGAGAAATTCCCATAATTCAAAGGTAATTTTTAAAAATTGCCACCAGCCATGAGTCTCATGAAAGGGATTTTTCAGTTGCATTTCCCATTCCAAAAGTGATTTCTGTTAAATAAATTCAAATAAAACTTTAATTATAAAAATTTGGTTGAGTTAAAAATGGTTAATAAGTATTATAAACACCCTGTGTACTTTTAATTACAGATAATATTCCTTCAATCTAAAAATATTAATTTAAAACTGGGTGTTGTCATTGTATACTTATTTTGTCTGTAGTTTATGTTAATTGAAAAATCTATTAAGAAACATCTTTTATCCATTTGTTTAACTTCATTTAAGAAAAATAATCCACTCAATAAATAGTTTTATTACTAGTCAAGTGTACAGGGTATTTCAGAAAATGTAGATTACTTTTAAAGTTAATATAATTGAACAGTAATCAACACAACCTAACTACTAATTAATGACTCATTAATTAACTAACTAATTAATGACCCAACCTAACCGCACTAATTAACCGTACAACCCTTTTTTACTTTCACTTGCCTATATTAATATATAGGAAGGAAAGTAGCCTATTGTTTTCATGTTGATTTTAACAAATCGAATTTTCACCGGATCTACACGTTTTCAGACCCCCTGAACCCAAAAAACATGTTTTTAGCGATTGGTCTGTGTGTGAACAGAATATCTCAGGGAACAGGTTGTCATCTGCCGATTGCGAATTGGGCACTCATATATATATCACACCAACACCTGCTCACAAAATCTACGCCGATAGTGTGCCCTTTCTGCGACGAAAAAGCAACGGTTTATCATATAGTTTCAGAATGTAGAGATCTTCAAGGCACCCGTACACTTCTTGGTATTTCTGAAATTTTTCAAAACAATGTCAAGTGTAAAGACAGTTGTTACAAAGTTTTGAAATTTCTACGCTATATCGCTGTTGAAGACAAAATCTGAAGCCTACTAATTTTTACTTTTAATGTTTTAATTTATGAAATTATTGTTTTTACTGTTATTAGTACTTATAATTCCTATTGTGGTCGCTAATAACCATTAGAAGTTGATGCGACCTTTATAAATAAAAAAAATAAAAAATAGAAGAATATCTCAAGAACAGAACATCGTACAAACTTGAAACTTAGAACTTAAGCTACATACTACTACCGGATCCGCCACGAACATTTTCATCAAAATCGGTCAACTGAAAGTAGTAGTTTATTCGTGTAATTTTTCACTTTTTGTGATTTTCTCAAAAACTGGTCCTACGATTTTTTTTAAAATCGCCTGGTTTATTCTATTTTTTATGTTTGCTGAAATTCTTGGTGAGGCTGTTTTCACGTAAAAAAATTCTTTTTTTTAAGATTGCGGCTTTATTATGCATTTTACCACAAAAATGTATGTATTAAAAGTTGTAGACAATTTAAAATCCTACAACTTTTATCTCAAAAATTTTTTTGTAAAACGTTTAGTTTATCGGTAATTAGCAATTTTCTGTTTTATTCTCACGAAAACGTGTGGAAAATTGATTTTTTTAACATTTCGGCCTTAATATGCATTTTACGGCAAAAGTGTATATAATCAAATTTATAGGAAATAAAAAGATCTACAACTTTTATTTAAAGGATTTTTTTCTACAGAGCCTAATTTAGTTTGAAAGAGTGATTTTCTGTATTTTCAAGCCAAACTGTGGTTTATTTTCATTTTGCATCTTTCACTCATGATTAAAATTAGGTTATGTTTATTGAGGTTAGTTTTGTTGTTTATTTCTAATGTTTTATTACTAATTTTAGGTTTATTGTTAATTATTTGCACTGGCAAGAGAAAATGGTGTTAGTGTTTCACACCAGTTTTTTTTGCATCCAGGAGACTCCAAAGGGGGTATAGTACATGTCAAGATAAAACTGATAAACTAAAAGTTTATCACCAATGATAAATTCATTACTTACCACCAAAAAATTGTTCCTGCTACTGCTTACTTCTGTAGGCTTGTCATTAACCCCATTGTATCAAATATCATACAAAATAAAAAATAAAAAAGTCAAACACAATGATAAATTCATCACTTACCAATATTTTTTCCCCACTACTGCTTAACTCAGTAGGCTTGTCTTGAACCCCTTTGTATCAAATAGTACACAATATTTGTTTAATTAGAAGTTAAATACTTTTCAACCAAAACTATTTAGAAAGGAATTCGTGCATACTGTAAAATGTTTCATCAATCAAAAATATTGTTTTAGCTTTTTTTTAAAATGACTTAATTGTCACAACTTTTTAAACCTTGTGGCAATTTATTGATGTATTTTCTACCTGCATAAGTTGGTTTTTGTTCAAACAATTTAGTGTTGTGATTAGCAATTTAATAATCGATTCTGTTTCTTCTGTAGTGGTTGTGAACATCTAAATTCTGTAAAAAGGTATTTTGCTTTACGTACATTATCACTTCAAAAATGTACAAAGAAGGAACTGTGAGCAATTGCAGCTCAATTGCACCTAATCGACCGACTAACCGTACAATGTAATTTTGCACCAACTAACTACACAACCTAACCGTATGAATTTTTAACTGCATTAAATTTTACTGATGGTTAACAGTGTGGAAAGATCCAAAAGGAATGGACCGATTTTCACAGGAAAATCACTTAATCATGATAAACTAATAAATAAATTGTTTGTATCAAAAATAATTCATTAAAATATTAGACCCACCGGGTTGGTCTAGAGGTAAAGTCGTCGCCAAAATCAGCTGTTTAACAGCTGATTTTTGGAGCCGAAGGTTCCTGGTTCAAATCCTAGTAAAGGTAGTTACTTTTATACGGATTTGAATGCTAGACAGTGGTTACCGGTGAACTTTGATGGTTGGGGTTCAATTAACTATACTCTCTCAGGAATGGTCGACCTGAGTATGTACAAGAATACACCTCATTTACACGTCATACATATCATCCTCATCTCATTGGGTCATGGGGTTGCTTATTGTTCTAAATTGAACAGATTCCAACGTACACATATTAGGATTAAAAAATAAAAAAAATAAAAAATATTATTATTTAAACGTCAGAGAGGACAGTACTAATAATAATTTTAAAAATTTACATATCTTACCCATTAAAAACTTATTTATTTTTAAAGTTTTAAAACTATTTTATAAAAAAAGTGGCAACAGAGGTACTGAAAACTTATATCACAGAAATAGAGGTTCAAGCTAACAACTTTTTGTAAGATCGAAAGTTAATAAATCCTTTTTTGCTAAAACTTTTGTTTATTTAGGTCCAAAGTGTTTTAATCTGTTGCCTATTGAAATTAAAAGTAGTTTAAACATGTTAATATTTTCAAGAAAGGTTAAAGATTGGCTCAATGACATAACTGATATAGATTCACTTGTAAGAATTGTTGGTTAGTGTTGGTGTTTTACCATTGCTGACTTGCAGTGCTTGCTATTCATTCTTTGTAGGAATTTACTGATCTTTGTAAATAATATAACAACGATAACTGATTTTAGTGTTAGTCTTGTACAGGTTAATGTCTGCTCTGAAGACTGACGGCTTGATTAATATTATTGTTAAAAAAAATACAGTTAAACAAAACTGTAGCTGCCGCTACAATTTGAATTGTCATTTGTAGTGGATAACGACATTGATTTGTAATTCATTTGTAAACTTGTTTTTATGTTTTCTTTTTTTTTTAAAATAACCACCGTTTACTTGAGTTGGTGGTTATTTATTCCTAGTAGAAAAGATATATGTAATTTTGTATTTGTATAAAGTGGGCTAAATAAATATTATTATTAGTCGTAAAGCTCCCGAAGTGGAAGACGCTAAGTAAGTCTGGTTTGTTTTTGGGATTTCTTGTCCTTTTTATCCGCCCACCAGTTTTTCATTCTTTGTGAGAATTCAGCTTTTCTCTGTTCACTCCACTTTGTTCCGGTTCTTGGAGCTTTTGTCTCTGGTTTAACCTCCTATTTTTTAACTTTTGTTCTAAAACTGTCTCTTATGAGTATTTCTTCTTTGGTGATTTTGGCCAATTCTAAATCTTTTTTAACACTTTGTATCCATCCCCCCCCCCCCATTAACAAGTGATGATAAATATTTTTTTATTCTCTTTGTGAGTCTGTTGTCAGGAAGCCTCATAATGTGGCCATAAAATTGAAGGCGTCTTTTCCTCATGTCTGTCTCTATGTTGGAATATTCTTCAATTTTAGACGTTGTCTGTAATCTGTACCCATTTTCGGTCCATCTAGGTCCAAGAATTTTCCTAATTATATTATTATTATTATTATTATTAATTGGAATGCTGATGTGCATACTTTTACACTTGGTGAGGAAGGCTATTGTAAACCACCTCACTCGTTGTGTTACTTAGTAAAGTCTCTGGTGGTTCAAACCGGTCTTTCGGCTCATTACCCAGATAATCTGCAGATAATCACAGACAGGTGGAGTGTCAAATTATTTACTCTCAATCTGTTCGTTGCAAGGCTAAAATAAATAGTTCTGTTTCTTATCACATGGTCAGTCAATTAAATGACTGAATCATTTAAGAACAGAAGAGGTAGAGGTGTAAAAGACACTAATCAGAGTTATCTCCTCTGAAATTAATGAATTTCATTGTACAGCCAGACCGTGTGGTGAATGAAGTAAAGTTGTCATTTACAGAGTGGAAAATATGTGCTTTTCAGAGGGCCTGGCATGCTGATAAGCGTACTTCTCCACTCAGTGAGTTGTGGCAATGTTAAACCACCTGACTCCTCGTTTTACTTAGTAAAACCTCTAGAGGTTCAAACCAGCCTTTCGGCTGTTGACCTAAACAACAACAACCCAGATAATAACAACATGAAGCGTTGGAGAGAATAGTTCTCTATTATAAACAGATTCATTGAATTTTTTCAATTTATTTAATTTTTGTAATACAAGACATTTTAAACTTGTAGTTTTACGAGGTGTGGCTATTAAATAACGAGACTGTCGTTGTAAAAATTTTTATTTTAATTTTATACATAATCACTTATTGTCACCTTCAATATGCACACTTTCTTTATCCCTACAACGCTCCATGTAAATTTTCCATTGTTGGAAACAGTGCTGGAAGTCATCTTCTGTCAGCTCCTTCAGAACACGTGCCGCTTTCTCTTTTACAGCTTCCACAGACTATCTTGTCTCTTTTAATGCAGATTTCACCAAAGGGTACAGGTAGAAGTCACATGGAGCAAGATATACTGAATAATACTAGGCCTAACCTATATTTAGTATTCTTTTTGGTCATCAGCAGTAAACTGAATTACTGCACTCTGACTTTTGTAGTGATAGACTAGTTAGTTCGTCAGTTACACCCTTGATATGTCTTATGCTACTACTATCGGTTTCATAATCATAGACATCCGAGTTTGAACCCTTGCATCTTCAAAGCTATAAGTCGGATTTCAACATACTTTACATCAAAATTTAGCTCATTTTATTCTGCGTCGACCTATAATAAATCTATATTTTTAATGTTGTTTCAAAATTGTCATATCGAGGTTGGAAGACAAAAAAGACCCGGTTTTTTGCTACCGCAGCAAATTTCAAGCGTTAACGCCTCTTACACGCCGTAACTCGATAACTTTTACCCGAAAAGTTTGAAATTGTAACACAACATAGAAAATTATATTCTTACAGCGCGTACGAAATTTCAAATTCGTACGTCATTTAAATTTTGATTTATTAACAATATTCTGAACCCTTGCTATTTCGGTAACCGCTCGTTCTTTGGGCACGAGCAAACTATCGTTTTATTCAGCGTAAAAAAACTTAGTACAGATATGCACATACAGAGTGGAAAATACTTCTTAAAAATACAGTTAAACAAGTGAACACTTTTTATTAATTGATAACCTCAATTAATAACTTGAAATATTGATTGGCCAATGTTGTGGTAGCATTTTTAAAATTTTGAAAAATAGACTGGCTAATGCGGGGGGTGGGCGCTACTATCCATGTTGCCGCCAGTTTGTGTGTGTGTGACATCCGTCGGACTGTCTACCTAAATTATTGACAAACTGCATTGTCAACTCAGATAGACAGTCAGATTCAGGAGCAATCGTCAACTGTTACCACGTTACCAGTACCTTTAATTTTGGGGGCAAATATAGAATCCCCTTCTTAGCTGTTTGGAAAAACCTAAGTTTCCTAATATTAGCCTAATCGGACTGATAAATTTCTGCTGCAGTGCAAAAGTTTTTTTTTAAAATTCCAAATGTGTGTACGTTGCAATCTGTTCAATTCAGAACAATAAGCAACTCCATGACCCAATGAGATGAGGATGATTTGTATGAAGTGTAAATGAGGTGTAGTCTTGTACAGACCCAGGCCGACCATTCCTGAGAGAGTATGGTTAATTGAACCCCAACCATCAAAGCACACCGGTAATCACCGTCTAGCATTCAAATCCGTATAAAAGTAACTACCTTTACTAGGATTTGAACCAGGAACCTTCGTCTCCGAAAATCAGCTGTTAAACAGCTGATTTTAAACAACTGCAAAAGTAAGTGAAATCTTTGTAAACTCCCAGTAGATCTCACTGGGAGTTTGTTCATATTGGAATTGTACCTAACATAGGTGTAGTTATGTCTAGTTATGACCCTATTGTGACAGTAATCATTATTTACATAAATAAATAAACATTCAGTTTTGGTCCCAGTTAACTTAAATATTCTTACGTTTTCTTACGTCCTCTCTGTAATAACGGGCAATTATAAAAGTATTAAAGGCTGAAATGCAGCGTCGTTTGTCTTAAGCTATTGAAATTATTATTAGTTAACAAGAGTTGTACTTTAATTTTATTACAGAGACTTGGAGTCATTTTAATTAGAAAAAAAACAATTCTGTTGGTTTCTACATTAAAAAAGTTCCGTCTCCGAATCTGTAGTATACCGGAAGAAAGTGTTGTGATCGTCGATAAATTATTATTATTTATGGCCGTGTTTACAGTACATTTTCAAAGAAGTTGATTTTACGAGTAATTTTTAAAAAAATCTGGTGTGAAACACTCACACAACTTTCTCTTGCCAATGAAAATAATTAACAATAAACCTAACATTAGCTATAAAACATTAGAAATAAACAAAAAACTAACCTCAATAAACATAACCTAATTTTAATCATATATGAAAGATGCAAAATGAAAATCAACCTCAGTTTGGCTTAAAAGTACGGAAAATCGTTCTTTCACGCTAAACTGCCTAGTTTAGCACTGTACAAAAAAAGGCTATAAATAAAAGTTGTACATCTTTTAATTTCCTATACATTTTAATAGATACACTTTTGTCGTAAAATGCATACTCAGGCCGAAATCTTAAAAAAATAGATTTTTTACACGTTTTCGTGAGAAAAAAACAGAAAATTGCTAATTACCGCTAAACTAAGCGTTATACAAAAAAATGTTTGAAATAAAAGTTGTAGAATTTTAGATTCTCTACAACTTTTATTATATAACATTTTGCGCTAAAATACATATTAAAGCCGCAATCTTAAAAAAACTATATTTTTACGTAAAAACAGCCTCACGCAGAATTTCAGCAAACATGGCGCCTACCCTATCTTGTAGAGCATAAAAAATGTAGTAAACCAGGCGATTTTTAAAAAAATCGTAAGACCAGTTTTTGAGAAAATCGCAAAAAAGTGAAAAATTATACGATTAAACTACTACTTCCGGTTGACCGATTTTGATGAAAATGTTCGTGTCGGGTCCGGTAGTGTTATGTAACTTAAGTTTCAAGTTCGTACGATGTTCCGTTCTTGATATATTCTGTTCACACACACAGACCAATCGCTAAAAACATGTTTTTTTGGGTTCAGGGGGTCTGAAAACGTATAGATCCGGTGAAAACTCGATTTCTTAAAATCGACATGAAAACAATACTTTCCTTCCTATATATTCATATAGGCAAGAGAAAGTAAAAATTCCGTCCCCGAATCTGTAGTATACCGGAAGAAAGTGTTGTGATCGTCGATAAATTATTATTATTATTATTATTTATGGCCGTGTTTAGAGTACATTTTCAAAGAAGCTTGTTTTACGACTAATTAATTGTAAAAAAAATCAACGAAGGTACCCATCGAAACAGCTTTTTAAATAATTTCGTGCACCTGATATCCCCTGAATATTCGCAAGATAAGCTCTCTTATAAACGCTTATAAAAAAGGAGGCGGGCTGGTCAATTCAGTGCAATCACCGAAGGGCTGCGCGAGCTGAATTTAAGGGGAGACTGTAATACTTTGTACCCCGCCAATGTTAAATTTGCTATTTTTAGGTACATTTTTCAAAGGATTGGTAAACGATAGGGAAATTATACTTTAGAAAACTGACTGTGTAGTAAACCTTGGACAATTGGAATTGGCACAAGCAGTTTCGGTATTTATGTATAGGTCATTTGTTCTAGCTAGAAGCTTTCCCTCCAACGCTGTGTGCCGCTGAGCTGTTCTGTTTAGTGGTGGGGGAAGCACCTCGTAGTTGTAACAGTAGTATACGGTTAGAAAGAGAGGGAATGATCATTAACTGAGAAGGAGACAACACTTGCCCCTTGAAACTATCCCTACTCTACCTACTCGGCCACCCCTTACAAGCTTCTTCCTAAAACAAATGTACTATACTCCACTCTTCGCCCTTCGCCATGCAACGACGGTACAGTCATCACAAAATTATACAATCGCTACTGTAATGTGCGACCCACTCATGGTCGCTACGCTTTGTTTTCACTGTTGTTATTAACCGTTTCTTACCCTTTCAGTGCGGTGGCATAGAAGTCACATTGGAGTGAAATAACAGACATAAAAACTTTAATTGTTAGCGACTACTTTTGATTAAAGAGCGCTGGATGTGAAGTGTAATAATTTTCTGTACCCTAGCCAGGAATCGAACCTGACACCTCCGCTTTGCAGTGTAAGATGCTGACCACTACGCCACGGACGCGACCATTAGTTTCTTTATAGTGTTAGTTTTAGTCTTAAATATTCGTGTTCATTTACTAAAATAAAGTAGCATTTCTTCGAGTATGTTGAATGTACATACAAGTATATTTTTTAGGCTGTAAATACTGATTTTGTCCATTTTACCAATATTCTTGAATTTTAACCTTTTTTAAGTCTTAAATGATGCTTTGCTACAAATCTAAGCAAGAGAAGTTTGTTTAGGATGCCTGCACATGATTTTTACTTATTCATATTGTTGGGAACTTTGATACCATCAAGCCCAAATGTGACATATGTGTCACACTTTTTTGTCACGCCATCAAAAAAGGCTGAAGGTCTAAATGTGATTTTATTTCACTTAAATGTCAGTAAAGTGTATGAAACCATGTACACATATTTGTTTGTGTAAAGTTAACAAATTTGGGATTGAAATGGTTAATAATCTGTCCGACATAATGATGTGACTAATACAGGGTGATTTTTTAGTCCTGTTACCCAATTTTTAATGTAATTTTTAAAACGGAAATTTAGTTGTAATAAAAATGTATAGTTGTTATATACAAAAGAAATTTAATATTTTATTACTCACATTTCTTAGTTACTAAAGAGTTTTAAAGAATATGCTCAAAATTTCCACCCATTGAGGTTATACACGCTTTGACTCTTTTCACCATATTAGCAGAAACCTTTTTGAGAGGTGCACTGGAAACATTTGTGATTAAGTCTGTAATATTGGCTTTAAGTTCATCAATATTGTGAGGATTGTTTTGAAGACCTCGGACGTAATGTAGCCCCACAAAAAGTAATCAGTGGATGTGAGGTCTGGCGACCTTGGAGGCCGTAAACCCTTGCTTATTATTCGACCACCAAAGAACTCTTGCAGAAAATCCATGGTTTCTCGAGACGTGTGACAGGTAGCGCCGTCTTGCTGAAACCAGCAATACCGTTCTTGAGGTTCCAGTAGAGCCACAAATTGGTGCCCAATATCCCTGTACACTTCACCATTTACAGTCTGTTCGAAGAAAATGGGTCCGACTATACGCTGACGAGATATCGCACACCACACACCAATTTTTGCAGGATGTAAAGATTTATCGTGAACGGCGTTAGGATTTTCAGCCGCCCAAATTCGAGTGTTTTGAGTGCTCTCATAACCGTCTAGATGGATCCAAGCTTCATCACTAAAGAACACTGTGTTCAAAGATTCGATTCCGTTATCATTTACGAATGACCTAAACCAACGGCAATATTGCAATCGCTTGTTTAAGTCTGGAGGTTGAAGCTCTTGGATTAATCGTACGCGATACGGATACATATGCAATTTTTTAGCAGCTTTCTGAACACTCGAATATGATAAACCAACTTGCGAGGAAAGTTTTCGTAAACTTTTCCGTGGAGAATTGAGTAATCGTGTTTTCACATTCTCTAAACGTCATCTGTCAAGACAGTTGGTCGACCGCTACGTTTTCTGTCGTGAACACTACCTGTCTCTCGAAATCGGTTTGCTAGCCTAGAAATTGACATTTTTTCTGGCGGAGGTACACCAACAAATTTAATTTTAAATGCATCTTTTACACTCGTGTACGATTTCGTAGCAAAATATTGTTCAATAATGAAAACCAGTTGTTCTATGGTGAAAGACATTCTGTTCATAAGACGACCGGAATCCACACAAAATGTTACACAGCTCAAGGTTAATCAACTCGCACTGCCGTGTGTATACCGATTGAGTAGGGCTACCAACTTCGTGCGACAAAACAAAATTTCCCTTTATTAGAAATAAATTACCACACACTTACAATAGGGTAACAGGACCAAAAAATCACCCTGTATTTTGTTTTCATATATGACTTTCTGTTCAGTGTAATAATATATTCGGACCAATTTGTTTAATTAGTTGCGTGCGTCTGTAAAGTATAGTTTAATGAGTTTTTGCAGTTTAGTTCTTGTAATTTATAATTTAAATTTTTACTGGGACAAATTAAATACATATTTTAAAATGAAATAATTATTTGTAAGTTTATTCATTGAAATAAGGTTGTAGGCATTATTTGCTTACATTAAAATTTGTAGACCTTGTTGAAAGAATAGGTTATGGATATACTTTATGCGGAACTGTGTGTACACGTAGAGTAAGAGTTGTGCCAGTTCAAATTGTCCACAGTATATAACTAACTGTGAAATCGAAGCGACATTACGCAGGAATATTGCTAGTCATATTGGCGTGCTAGACGCACGAGTGGGAGAATTGTGTAACCCTTCAGGGAATTCGGATTTCATAGTGGCATACCTGTTAGTTGCAGGGCTAAAATAAATAGTTCTGTTTCTTATCACATGGTCAGCCAATTAAATGACTGAATCATTTAAGAACAGAAGAGGTAGAGGTGTAAAAGACACTAATCAGAGTTATCTCCTCTGAAAGTAATGAATTTCATTATACAGCCAGACCCTGTGGTGAATGAAGTGAAAGTGTCATTTGCAGAGTGGAAAATATGTGCTTTTCAGAGGGCCCGGCATGCTGATAAGTGTACTTTTCCACTCAGTGAGTTGTGGCACTGGTAAACCACCTCACTCCTCGTTTTACTTAGTAAAACCTCTACAGGTTCAAACCAGCCTTTTGGCTGATGGCCTCAACAACAGTGGCATACCCTGGCGCTTTTTATAGTGAAGATTAATTTTGGCTGCATTTTTATGGGAAAGTTAGAAGTAGGGTATGTAATTACAGTGAATGCAATAATTTTGATGAAGAGCCGACCGACCGGACGGATGGATTTTTGTGTTTCCGTTGTGATCGGTTGTGGTCGGTGGCCGTGTCATGCGATGCCATGCTATCTGAGCATTAGAGGTAGTTTCACGTCCGTCCACACCGCATTCTATTCCACTTTCACTTTCTAATACAGAGACACACACCATCTTCCATTGAATTATCTTATTAATTCTATTTAAATGCAGACCTACGCTTCTGTACTGGCTGTTGGCTGTTTCTTTTTTTTTACTCTCTCTTGCCTATATGAATATATAGGAAGGAAAGTATTGTTTTCATGTCGATTTTTCAAAATCGAGTTTTCACCGGATCTACACGTTTTCAGACCCCCTGAACCCAACAAAACATATTTTTAGCGATTGGTCTGTGTGTGTATACAAAATGTCTCAAGAACGGAACATTGTACGAACTTGAAACTTGAAACTTAAGTTACATACCACTACCGAACCCGACACGAACGTTTTCATCGAAATCGGTCAACCGGAAGTAGTAGTTTATTCGTATAATTTTTCACTTTTTTGCGATTTTCTCAAAAACTGGTCCTACGATTTTTTTTTAATCGCCTGGTTTACTCAATTTTTTATTCTCTACAAGATAGGGTAGGCGTCATGTTTGCTGAAATTCTGGGTGAGACTGTTTTCACGTAAAAACATAGTTTTTTTTTAAGATTTCGGCTTTAATATGCAATTTAGTGAAACATTTAGTCTATATAATAAAAATTGTAGAGAATTTAAAATCCTACAACTTTTATTTCAAACAATTTTTTGTATAACGCTTAGTTTAGTGGTAATTTGCGATTTTCTGTTTTTTCTCACGAAAATGTGTAAAAAATTGATTTTTTTAAGATTTCGGCCTTAGTATGCATTTTACAACAAAAGTGTATATAATTAAATTTATAGAAAATTAAAAGATCTACAACTTTTATTTAGAGCATTTTTTTCTACAGAGCCTAGTTTAGAGAGAAAGAGTGATTTTCCGTATTTCTAAGCCAAACTGAGGTCGATTTTCATTTTGCGTCTTTCACTCATGATTAAAATAAGGTTATGTTTATTGAGGTTAGTTTTTTGTTTATTTCTTATGTTTTATTACTAATGTTAGGTTTATTGTTAATTGTTTGCACTGGCAAGAGAAAGTTGTGTGAGTGTTTCACACCAGATTTTTTTTTTATACTGTGGTAGGTGATATAACGCGGGTCAGTGAATGACTCCGTATGCTCGCGCGTTATAACCGGGGCCCTCTGTATCCGAGTCGGTGCGGCCTCCACTCACCACCACCGGAGCAGACACGAGTCGCTGATAATAATACTAATATCTCCCTCTCCTTCTCCCAGTGACCCTCTCTCTTGCCATCATCCCAACAATCGTTATCGTTGGCTGTTGTTGTTGGTTTGATCATAGTCAAGTGTAGCACGCTGCTGGCCGGACCGACTGGCTCTCGTGTCTTCGTCGTCGTCGTCGTTGTCGCCGCCGCATCACCATTTACCTTGCCTTCCTCATTTAATTCTCTCTCTCTCTCTCCATCTATCTATTAGTGCTCGCTCGTTATCTCCGTTATCATATTATTAACCTAGCCAAAATATTTTCCGGTAGTTCGGTGATTATTTTCGGTTTATTTTTTTTTTTCATCGAGTGTTCGAATTTATTTTCTGACCGAAACATCATTGGGTATGTATTCATGTATTTTGTTTGTTCTATTTTTTATTAGTTTTTTTTTAATTTTAAGCCGCATCATTATTTGTGTTATTAGCGACTATATTGGTTTGAGGAATGGTGAATTTCAACTTGTAACAATTTTCTAGATTCTGGTCTGGAATCGAATCTAGACCTCCGCTTTGCAGTGTAGCACGGCTAACCACTGGAACACGGAGGCGAATCTCGTTTTTCTTTTTTGTTTTTTTTAAAGTCCCATCAACAGCTCGGTCATTAGCGACTACGGTGGGATATTTAACGGTGGTTTTTATTTTAACTTTGTGAAAATTTTCAGACCCTGGCCGGGAATCGAACCCGGGGGTTTTGTAGTGGTTGTCTAACACGCTACCACTACGCTACGGAGGCGGCCTTATTTGTTTGATTATTGTAATTTTTTTATTTAATGTCGGATCAACTGTAACGGTCATTAGCGACCACATTGGGGTGTAACTGTTTACAAAATTGAGGATGAAATGATCATGTGTGAATGGATGAAAAGTGTAGATAATCAAATTTATAGGAAATTAAAAGATCTACAACTTTTATTTACAGCATTTTTCTCTACAGAGCCTAGTTTAGCGTGAAAGAGTGATTTTCCGTATTTTTAAGCAAAACTGAGGTTGATTTTCATTTTGCGTTTTTTACTCGTAATTAAAATTTGGTTAGGTTTTTTGAGGTTAGTTTTTTGTTTATTTCTAATGTTTTATTACTTAGGTTATATTTTTAATTATTTGCATTGGCAAGAGAAAGTCGTGTGAGTGTTTCACGCCAGATTTTTTTTTTCTTATAGCTATATTATTTCGTTGATTTGTTTTTCAAAAATGTTCAATATTTTAAAGACCTCTTCGATTTCTTCTTATAAACGAATTCGTTTTTGTTGTATTTTCATACAAAATTAAATGCTTTATTTATAATCTGTTTTCGCTCATGTTGTATAATATATTTCACAACCTGGATAAATTTCTTCCAATTTTCCTAATTTATTCATTGACGGGTTATACACTGAAGTATTTCAATGCTATATTTCAGTTTATGAATTTTTCTTAACAAATTCTTTGTTTTTTAACTTAAGTTTTTCTCTGAAAATTGTTATTATAAACATTTTAAAATAGAATTGTATCACGGAAAATTCTCTTATCAGAGGATTTTCATGACTTACCATTTTTATTATATTTCTTCTAAATTTTTAGTTGTATCAGCTTGTTGGTTATTATAATAATTTTTTAAAATGATTTATACCTGTTTTGAATTGTATTAACGGTGGGATTTGACACGTGAAAATTTCCAGACCTGGCCGGGAATCGAACCCGGGACCTTCGCGTGGCAGGCCAATACGCTACGGAGGTGGTCAATTGTTTTAAAAATATTTATTTGTAAATTTCAATCCATATAGTTTTTATATTGTATCCGTAATCAGATTTATTTCCTTTGAGAATAATGAATTTTATTATTTAGTGAGACCGTGTGGTGAATGAAGTGGAGATGTAATTTGCAGCTTGGAAAGTAGATGCTTTTCAGAGGGCCTGGTATGCTGATAAGCATACTTTTCAACTCAGTGACGAAGGCAATGGTAAACCACGTCACTCGTCATTTTACTTAGTAAAGCTTCTGGAGGTTCAAACCAGCCTTTCGGTTGATGACCTAAACAACAACAATAACGTATTAAACCAAGAAAAAGAATAGACCAAACGATATTGTGTGTGCCGGCCGCATTGGCGCAGTTGGTAATATGCTCGCCTCTCATCATGCGGTCCTGGGTTCGAATCCCATTCAGGCACGGCTTATTTTCATACGTTACAAAAAAAATCATTTCATCCTTCACCGTCTGCATTAGCAGTAATTGCAGAATAGTCTGACGTTAAACAAAAAAAAAAAAAACAAAAAAAAAAGATATTGTGTGTGATAAGTGGAAGTTCAAGATTAAGAAATTAGTATTTTTACGAACAATAGTTTAGTTTTAAACTAGTTAACTTTAAAATAATAAACTAATAAACTTTAGAAAATTGTTTATTTACCTAATAATATTGATAGAAATGAAATGAAAAATACGATACAATAATTTTGTCAATGTTTGAAAATATACGATTTACAGTTTCATATTTTTGTATTTTCCTGTTCTCATTGCAAATAATTTTCAAGCGAAATTTCCTCCTTGGTTGCATCATTGCATTGAATTCATTTTAAGCAGGCCATTAAGTTAATTGATAGTTAAGATTTCATACACGTCTTACTTTAATATTTCAACTTTTAAGTGATTCACTCTATGTTTAAAAGTGTTACTCTATTTATGTTTACTCTGTGTTTTTATTATAAATAAGATTTTGTTTTAACACTAATGTGTGTGTGCGCGTTGCAATCTGTTCAATTGAGAACAATAAACAGTCTCGTGACCCAATGAGATGAAGGATGATATGCATGACGTGTAAATGAGTTGTCGTATTGTACAGATTCAGGCCGATCGTTCATAAGTAAGTACGGTTAATTTTAACGCCAATCTTAAAAAAAACCTCTGGTATTTTTCGTAGCCCTGGAACTAGCAGATCGAGTGCAAATAATTAATAACACTCCACCTGCCTGTTATGGGCAGGAGAAAATGGTACACTATAGTAAACAGAAATAATTCTAGTGACGATAATGATTGTATTGATCGTAATAATAATAATAGTAGTCTTAATACTAACTGGTTAAAGAAATATAATAGTTGTATAAGCGTAGTTTATACAACATAATTTATTTCTGTAATAAATGACGGTATAGGATAAAAATAAGAAACATCGACCAGGAAATCTAATCAACTTGGCTATTATAATTTTCAGAAAGTCCAACAGTAACTTAAACTACAATCTTTTCCTATCTTTACTCTTACGTTCTTCTTCTTCTTCTTCTTCTTGTTCTCACTTCCTCCTCCTCCTCCTCCTCCTCCTTCTTCTCCTCCTCCTCCTCCTCCTCCTTCTTCTCCTCCTCCTCCTCCTCCTTCTTCTCCTCCTCCTCCTCCTTCTTCTCCTCCTCCTCCTCCTCCTCCTTCTACTTCTTCTCCTCCTCTTTCTACTTCTTCTCCTTCTCCTCCTCCTCCTCCTCCTTCTTCTTCTTTTTTCTTCCTTCTTCTTCTCCTTATTCTCCTTCTTCTGCTCCTTCTTTTTCTTCTTCTTCTTCTTTTTCTTCTGCTCCTCCTCACAATGAAGGATTAGGCTCCCGCCTGTTTTCCGACTTACATCAGCGATAAAACTATTGAATTATTGTTATCTCTTGCGTGGCCTCCCATCATGTCACCTTCCCACCGGTCTGTATTGCTAAACATTGAGGGGAGTCCTTCCAACTTTTCAAACTTTTGACTTGTTTGTTGCTTACTTTTTGTTTCGTTTGAATTCTATTTGTATTAGACTACAGTTCTTTCCCTTACAGATGGAATTGTGTTCAATAACTAGCTGTGATGTTGTGAATGCTTTGTTTATGGGAAAGTTATCTAGAAATTCGTGCTGTACTCTTTGCATTTACTCTTTAGGTTTTAGTATTGCTTAGTACAATTATATGTGTTGCTTTGTATTCTTTTAAAATATGGTGTTTTTTTGTTCGGAAATTATGTGTTTTCCACTACGGTATCATTTACTCGGAGACTAATTAAGATATCTCCTTCAATTTTGATCAGATTATACTCAATGTTTTGAAACATTTTATTCTTAATTTTATGACCAAGATGAGTAAATATTTCAAAATTTGGTCAATTTTAGACTTAGTCGAAAAATATTGTTTAAAAAATTCAGAATTAAAAAAAATATTAATGTAGACTACACTTTAAAAGACAATTCAATTAATAAAATGGTTTTTGTTTGAAATCTCTATCTATAGCAGTAACTGGGGAAATGGTACCAGAAATATACTAAATTAACATGTGTGGAATACAAACGCCTTAAGTTATATAATACGGTGGCAGTTCCAGCTTGACATACAACAGTGAAGCATGAGTGATGAGGAAAAGGGAGGAAAGAAACACCTAAACTGCTAAAATGAAATTCTTAAAATCTGTCAAGGGTTGCACAAGACTAGACAGGATCAGAAATGAAGATATAAGGCAAAAATTGGGAAATTTTCCACTGAACGAAAAATGAAATTGTATCGTGCCCAATGGTTGTTTGATCATTTAAGTAGAATGCCAGAAAGCCGCTTCCCTAGTAGGCTATAGTGAGGGGATACAAACAAATGGAAAGTAGAGGTATTGGCAGGCCAAAGAAAAGATGGTTGCCGAAACAGGTGTTGTTGTTTGTTGTTTAGGTCATCAGCCAAAAGGCTGGTTGGAACCTGTAGAGGTTTTACTTAGTAAATCGAGGAGTGAGGTGGTTTACCATTGCCACAACTCACTGAGTGGAAAAGTACACTTATCAGCATGCCAGGCCCTCTGAAAAGCATATATTTTCCACTCTGCAAATGACACTTTCACTTCATTCACCACAGGGTCTGGCTGTATAATGAAATCCATTACTTTCAGATGAGATAACTGTGATTAGTGTCACAGTACACCTCTACCTCTTCTGTTCTTAAATGATTCAGTCATTTAATTGGCTGACCATGTGATAAGAAACAGAACTATTTATATTTGCCCTGCAACTAACAAATTGAGTGTAAATAATTTGACACTCCACCTGTCTGTTATGGGCAACCGAAACAAGTAGAAATGCCTAAACCGTGAAGAAAAGAAGAAGAAGGTTGATGCAGCATCAAAATCAATCGAAGCTTGAAGATTAGCGAAATGCTGCTTGAAAGTTAGTGCGGTTTGCCTTACCCATTTATTTAATTTTACGTACCTCATTATTTACGTTTGTAATTGTTAAATTTTTTTTTTTTTGTAATCCCTAGTTGGTGTACGTTGCAATCTGTTCAATTGAGAACAATAAGCAACCCCATGACCCAATGAGATAAGGATGATATGTATGACGTGTAAATGAGGTGTAGTTTTGTACAGACCCAGGCCGACCATTCCTTAGAGAGTATGGTTAATTAAACCCCCAACCATCAAAGTACACCGGTAACCACTGTCTACCATTCAAATTCGTATAAAAGTAACTACCTTTACTAGGATTTGAACCAGGAACCTTCGTCTCCGAAAATCAGGTGTTAAACAGCTGATTTTGGCGACGATTTTTACCTCTAGACCAACCCGGTGGGTTGTTAAATAAATTTTATTTTATTTTATTTTTATTTTTTTAGCTTTTATTTGATATCGGTACATTGTTGACAACTACCCAATTTGATCGCTGCTGTTTGCTTAATTTTTTTTTTTGTTTTTTGACGTGGATTAGACATGAGTTTGAACAGGGACCCCCAGTAGAGTTTGTTCATGGATGGCTGTTCAGCTGGTCACCATACAAAGTTGCTTGCCCAACCGGTGTTACTTAACAAATAATAGCGACCTACTACCAGCTGACTGACTGGGCTGGCCCGAAGGCCTGTTAAATAATTGAACCTAAGTTATATTTAACGTACGGTATGTCAGTTAGTTGAACGCCATTTATTTTTTAATTACTTTTCTTCCTGTTTGACTTGTTTTTTTTTATGTAGAAAATCTTTTCGTCGGTTGTATTTAGTTGAAATTTTAGTTTAAATTTAGATGAGTGCCTCGTAGTGGTTGCAAAGGAAGGGTACGGAGGAGAAGGATGTTAATTAATTTTTAATTGCTTGAAAGGATGCGTTTTTATTACTCTACATTACGTTATTAGGCCTAAATATTATACTATACCACTTTTACTTTTTCATTATAGTCTAATGGGTAATTAGTACTACATTTTTCTTTTTTACTCTTTCTTTGTTCTATTTATAAAATAAATAAATAGTGTTCGTGCTAAATATTTAGTTGTATAATAATAATAATACAGTATTATTTCTGGGGGAAAATGTATCCGAGAAGGAAGCCTACAGCGATAGAATTCGGAAAGCCCGGAAAGGTCTTGGACTTGTACATAATATCTATAATAAAAAATGTTTATCCATAAACTCTAAATTGAGACATTATTCTACAGTTATTAAGCCCTCAATGACATATGCCAGTGAAACATTGAGTCTTAATCGTAAAATGGACTTGGACATTCTTTTGAAGGAGGAGAGAAAAATCATCCGGAAAATACTTGGACCGAGGGAAGCAGAGAATGGTTTCAGGCTACAGAAGAATTGTGAAGTCGAAAAGCACTCTAATATAGTAGCAGACATGAGGAAAAGAAGACTTAAGTTTTTCGGACATATTAAAAGACTCCCCGAGAATAGGATAACACGGAAAATAGTGGAATATGTTAGCTCTCTTAAAAATGGAGTAGACTGGATAAAAAAGGTTAAAGAGGATCTCAATCTTGCGGGAATTCCTGAAGAAATAACTACTGACAGGAAGAAATACCGGAAATGCGTTGAGGACTGGGAGGTCAAGCCGGTGGAAAAACATCAAAAAGTCGGAACTAGATGGACTGAGGATAGGAAAAAGGCATTCTCGGAGAGAATGAAAGCATACTGGGTGGAGAAAAAACGGAAGGTACCCAGTAGAGTAATCCATAATTAAATACTTAGCGACTTCCACTTTGGGAGCTTGACGCAAATAATAATAATAATAATAATACAGTAAAAAATAATAATAATAATATTATTTATTTATTCCACTTTATACAGATACAAAATTATATCTTATCTACTAGGAATAAATAACCACCAACTCAAGTAAACGGTGTTATACCTATATTAAAAAAAAATTCCGATTTTCCGAATGGGTTGGGGATCGGGCCGATTCGGATACTCGGAAATTTGGATAATTGGATTCTAGTTCAGGAATCTAGCAAAAAAGGTACAAAACATTGTAGTAAATCTGGTGTGAAACACTCACACAACTTTCTCTTGCCAATGAAAATATTGACCAATATAACCTAACATTAGAATTTTTTTTTAAAATTCTTAATATGTGTACGTTGCAATCTGTTCAATTCAGAACAATAAGCAACCCCATGACCCAATGAGATGAGGATGAAGTGTATGACATGTAAATGAGGTGTAGTCTTGTACAGACTCAGGCCGACCATTCCTGGGAGAGTATGGTTAATTGAACCCCAACCATCAAAGTACATCGGTAACCACTGTCTAGCATTCAACTCCGTATAAAAGTAACTACCTTTACTAGGATTTGAACCAGGAACCTTCGTCTCCGAAAAACAGCTGATTTTGGCGACGACTTTACCTCTAGACCAACCCGGTGTCATTAGAAATAAATGAAAAAATCAAAGTTAGAAAACGTAACCTTATTTTAATCTTGAGTGAATGATGCTAAATGAAAATCAACCTCAGTTTGGCTTAATAATACGGAAAAATCACTCTCTGACGCTAAACTAGGCTCTGTAGAGAAAAATTCTCTAATTAAAAGTTGTGTATCTTTGAATTTCCTATAAATTTGATTATATATACACTTCTTTCGTCAAATGTTACGGCCGCAATCTTAAAAAATTTTTTTCTGCGAGAGAATAGCCTCTCCAAGAATTTCAGCAGACATGGCGCCTACCGTATCTTGTAGAGCATAAAAAATATAGTAAATGAGGCGATTTTTAAAAAAAATTCGTAGGAGCAGTTTTTGAGAAAATCGTAAAAAGTTAAAAATTAATTACATGAATAAACTACTACTTCCGGTTGACCAATTTTGATGAGAATGTTCGTGTCGGGTCCGGTAGTAGTAGTATCTAACTTAATTTTTAAGTTTCAGCGTCATATAATATTTCGTTCTTGAAATATTTTTTCACACACACACACACACACACACACACAAACAAATCGCTATAAACATGTTTTTTGGGTTCAGAGGATCTGAAAACGTGTAGATCCGGTGAAAACTCGATTTCGAAAAATTGACATGAAAACAATACTTTCCTTTTTATATATTCATATAGGCAAGAGAGTAAAAAACCGAATAATATTAATAAAGTTACTGTGAATGTAATGAACATTAAGTAAACTAACCAAATTGTACTCAAATAATGTTTAAAGTCTGCCCATAACAGACAGGTGGAGTGTCAAATTATTTACACTCAATCTGTTCATTGCAGGGCTAAAATAAATAGTTCTGTTTCTTATCACATGGTCAGCCAATTAAACGACTGAATCATTTAAGAACAGAAGAGTTAGAGGTGTAAAAGACACCAATCAGAGTTATCTCCTCTGAAAGTAATGAATATCATTATACAGCCAGACCCTGTGGTGAAAGAAGTGAAGGTGTCATTTGCAGAGTAAAAAATATGTGTTTTTCAGAGGGCCTGGCATACTGATAAGCGTACTTTTCCACTCAGTGAGGAAGGCAATGGTAAACCACCTCGCTCCTCGTTTTACTTAGTAAAACCTCTACAGGTTCAAACCAGCCTTTCGGTTGATGACCTAAACAACACAATGTTCAAAGAAAATTTGTATTAAATGACGAGTGTAATTTAATACTACTTTCAGTACATTTATTTAGTTTATTTGAACATCTCGAGTAAAGTCCGTTGGCTTAATGTAGTAGTATGTACGTTTCCGAGTAGTAAGGTTAACTTGAAACTTGCTTTCGGTGTTATTTTCTTGATTAATATTTCACTTTTCGCCTGATTCGAATAATTGGGGATTCAGATAATTAGATTTCTACTGAAATACTATTTTTTTTAATCCCTTATGCGTGTACGTTGGAGTGTGTTCAGTTTATGAAAAATGACCAACCCTTATGACCCACAATGAGATGAGGATGTACGTAGGCGTAAATTGGGTGGTGGGGGTGGCAGTTACCACCCAAATATGACATGAAAAAGGAGGGAAAAGTTTATAAAGATACAGTATTTTTTATGTACTGCTGCCTAATGGCCTGATTGGGCCAGCCCAGTCAGTCAGCTGTTAGAAGGTCCCTATTATTACTTTCTCTTGCCTATATGAATTCATAGGAAGGAAAGTATTGTTTTCATGTTGATTTTAAGAAGTCGAGTTTTCACTGGATCTACACGTTTTCAGACCCCCTGAACCCAAAAAACATGTTTTTAGTGATTGGTATGTGTGTGTGTGTGTGTGTGTGCGCGCGCGCGAGCGAGCGAGCGTGCGAGTGTGTGTGTGTGTGTGTGTGTGTGAACAGAACATCTCAAGAACGGAACATCGTACGAACTTGAAACTTGAAACTTAAGTTATATACCCCTACCGGACCTGACACGAACATTTTCATCAAAATCGGTCAACCGGAAGTAGTAGTTCATTCGTGTAATTTTTCACTTTTTGGCGATTTTCTCAAAAACGAGTCTACAATTTTTTTAAATATCGCCTCATTTACTAAAATTTTTATGCTCTACAAGATAGGTTAGGCGCCATCTCTGCTGAAATTCTTGGTGAGGCTGTTTTTTTGTAAAAATTGTTTTTTAAAATTGCGACTTTAATATGCATTTTAACGCAAAAATGTATATAATAAAATTTGTAGAGAATTTAAAATCCTACAACTGTTATCTTATAATTTTTTTTATAATGCTTAGTTTATCGGTAATTAGCAATTTTCTGTTTTTTTCTCACGAAAACGAAAAATCGATTTTTTTATGATTTCAGCCTTAGTATGCATTTTACGACAAAAATGTAGTATGTAATAAAATTTATAGAAAATTAAAAGATGTATGACTTTTATTTAGAGCATTTTTCTCTACAGAGCCTAGTTTAGCGTGAAAGAGTGATTTTCCGTAATTTTAAGTGAAACTGAGGTTGATTTTCATTTTGCGTCTTTCACTCATGATTAAAATAAGGTTTTGTTTATTGAGGTTAGTTTTTTTGTTTGTTTCTATTGTTTTATTACTAATGTTAGATTATATTGTTCATTATTTGCTTTTAGCAAGAGAAAGTTTTGTGAGTGTTTCACACCAGATTTTTTGTTAAGCAACACTGATTCGGCAAGCGACTTTGTATGGTGACCAGCTAACAACCATTCCTGAATGAACTCCATTTTACACGAATTTTTTTTATACAATTTATTTACTGAAAGTACTCCAATGACTTAGTCGCACTGAATTTTTTTTAAAAATCCAGCCGTATCCTAAACTTTATAGCATCCGGTGTAATGTTAAATATTAGTTGTAACTTTTTTTTAAAGAAAGGAAATACAATTTATTTTCATTTTCAAAAGTGAGTGCAATTTGTAAAAAGTTTTACTTAAAGATTATTGTTGTTGTTGTTGTTGTTTAGGTCATCAGCCGAAAGGCTGGTTTGAACCTCTAGAGGTTTTACTAAGTATAACGAGGAGCGAGGTGGTTTACCATTGCCTTCCTCACTGAGTGGAAAAGTACGCTTATCAGCATGCCAGGCCCTCCGAAAAGCACATATTTTCCACTCTGCAAATGACACCTTCACTTTATTCACCACAGGGTCTGGCTGTATAATGAAATTCATTACTTTCAGAGGAGATAACTCTGATTAGTGTCTTTTACACCTGTACCTCTTCTGTTCTTAAATGATTCAGTCATTTAATTGGTTGACCATGTGATAAGAAACAAAACTATTTATTTTAGCCCTGCAACGAACAGAGTGAGTGTAAATAATTTGACACTCCACCTGTCCGTTATGGGCAGAAAGATTATTGTGAAAGTTAATATAATTTTCTCTATTCTAGTGTAATTTCATCTACAGTCCAGCCTCTCTAAGTTTCCTCTTAATGTAAACAAATAATGACGTCACTGAGCATGCGCATTAATATATAAAAAGTGTACACGCTAATTAAAAAGTAACAACAAAATACTTTCAAAAGTATTTAAATACAAAATACTTTTAAAAGTATTTTTCTAAATTAAATTGTTAGGCCTACATCATATCACGACGGATGTTTTTAGTACTTTAAGTACTTATAATTTAAAAAATAGTTAACTTAATAGGAATACGACATCCATAAAGTCACGGACTCTAGCGTGCACCCTGTAGTAGCTGGTTTTGGTTTGTTGACAGTAGGAGCAAACTTAGAGCGGTTGAACTATAGTCGAATGTGAGTAGAGAAACTGTGGATTATAGTAAATCGTGTAGCTAGTATTAACCAGGTACTGCCTGTCCGTGTTTTGGTACAACTTTATTCCATTTAACTTGTAAACTTGTAGATGTTCTTAGTTCCGTGACCTGTCAAAATCCACGGCGATTAGTCACCCATCTTGTTTAAGCTCGTATATTTAATGCTAGATTAATTAACCTGTCACTGTATTCAGGTTTGTTTTTACTTTATTTTTTTTAAAAATTAATATCTATTCTTATTGTATTATCCCATTTTAAGTAAATAATAAAAATACAAGATATTAAAATTTGAACTTGTAGGTATTAAAACCTGAGTAAATTGTTACAAACATTACTACGTATTTTTCAACAAAATAAATATTAATTTCGTTGGTTGACTATGGATAACAAAATTGCTTATCAATAATTCATTTAAATTTTGAAAACAATTTTCTTCTTCTTACTATCAAGGATTACGTTGGCGTAAGCCTGTTCCGAACTCACAAACAATCCTACATATGAGAACAAACACGAGATATTCAAACCCGCACAACATTTCGACTACTGTCATCTTCTTCGAGGTCTTTCCATTTTCCTTCTTCCAACTAGAACATATTCCGTTACTTTGAAGCCTATTCTCTCTTCTAACATCCGTTCCAAATGTTGCCTCCATTGATTGCGGTACTCCTCCACTTTTTCATTCACGCTAAATACACCCAACTCAGATCTAATTTCCTCGTTATGTATCAGATTCAACCTCGAGCAGCCTTTCACCCTTCTTAAAAACCTCATTTCAGCTGCTTGGATCCTACTTTCTTGGCGTTTCGTGGTAGCCCACAACTCACTTCCATAAAGACTTTAACAGAAAGCACTCATCAAGTCTACCCTAGAACATGGCTGCCCCATTGTTGTGTAGGTTGATTTCACCCCACAGTAGTTATCTGTTGTAATTGCATTAATAATAACTGTAATTGATGTTATTTATGTTTCTTTTGTTTTTTTTTCTCTTTGGTCATTAGCCGAAAGGCTGTTTTGAACCTCTAGACTAAAGGTTTTACTAAGTAAAATTAGGAGTGAGGTGATTTATATTTGCCTTTCTCACTGAGTGAAAAAGTATGTGTTACGTCCAGCCATACTTGTAATATTTACAATTTTTATTTTATAAATATTTATGTTCCAGCTGATCTAAATTAAAAATCTAATTATGTGTAACTAGGCAACAAAAAAACATTCATTATACATACAACCCACCGGGTTGGTCTAGAGGTAAAGTCGTTGCCAAAATCAGCTGTTTAACAGCTGATTTTTGGAGACGAAGGTTCCTGGTTCAAATCCTAGTAAAGGTAGTTACTTTTATACGGATTTGAATACTAGACAGTGGTTACCGGTGTACTTTGATGGTTGGGTTTCAATTAACCATACTCTGTCAGGAATAGTCGGCCTGAGTCTGTACAAGACTACACAGTCTCATTTACACGTCATACACATCATCCTCATCTCATTGGGTCATGGGGTTGCTTATTGTTCTGAATTGAACAGATTGCAACGTACACACATTAGGAATATAAAAAAATATATAAAAAAATTGTTAATTTCATTAATATCATAAGTTTTAAACGTTGTAGATCAAAACATCGTTGTTTTTTACCAGAAAACTTCGATGTTTGATGTTCGATGTTTTTGACACATCGATAGTCTTGGTCGATGTAGACATCGATGGTAATTATCGATGTTTTCCTTTCGATGCTCATCCCTAGTGTTGTGAGTGGCCGTAGGGTTTTCTGAGATTCTAAGAAAGAAGTAGGCAGGGAGATCTAGTGGCAATAATCGGTCGCCCGATATTGAAAGGTGAACGGGTTGTACGCACGTGATATAACTGAACAAGTGTCAGGGGCAAATTTCATTACTACGCCTGCCAACTGTCTCCTTGCTGGTATCTGTAATTATAATCATATTATTCATTATACATTTTACAGTATAAAGTGATCGGATAATGGTAATAATTATGGCTGTCCAACACTGGAACGCCGTTTTTAGGACGTCCACCGTGCCATTCATTATAAATCATACTGAACACGTTGTCGAAAATTATAAAAAAACTGCAACGACTTTATTTCTTAATTATTTTTTTATTTTTATTTTTTTTTTACTTTTAAAACCACACTGGATCACTTTAAGTTAGTTTAACATTTATTTAGACTACGTTGTTTTCTCTTCTCCCAGTAGGCCTTCATTCTAAGCGATCGGGCCAGTCTCACGTCATCTGATACGACACTCGTTTTATATTGTTTAGTTGGAGGAGGTGCAAATTTAAAGCTTTTAATGATGTTTAATTTTTCGGATTTATTTTGGAGGTCTTCAATTTTTAATCCTATCTCCTCCAGATCTTCATTTATTTCTCTCATCCATACCGGTTTGAGAGCGGGTCCACAACAGAAATTCAATATCTGTTTGACATATCTATTTTCTGGATATCTCAATATGTGACCGAGGTATGATATTCTCTTTTTCCTCATCGTCTCAGTTGCTGGATCAATAGTTTTGTAAACTTCACTATTGGGCAAAAGTCTCCAGTGTCCTTCCACTTTGTTTCTCTTGCCTATGCAGGTTCTCACTATTTCTCACTTAATTATTTATAATAATCGAAACTTTATTTAGTTGCATTTTAAAAGAAAAATTACTAAAATTAATAAATTAAAATTCTGTTAACCCTTTCTTACCCAATGAGGCATAAAAGTCACATTGGAGTGAAATAACAAACATAAAAACTTGAATTGTTAGCAACTACTTTTGATTAAAGAGCGCTGGATGTGAAGTGTAATAATTATCTGTACCCTAGCCAGGAATGGAACCCGAGACCTCCGCTTTTTAGTGTAAGATGCTGACCACTACGTGACGGACGCGACCATTAGTTTCTTTTTAAAGTTAGTTTTAGTTTAAATATTCGTGTTCATTTACTAAAATAAAGTAGCATTTCTTCGAGTATGTTGAATGTACATACAAGTATATTTTTTACGCTGTAAATACTGATTTTATCCATTTTACCAATATTTTTGAATTGTAACATTTTTTAAGTCTTAAATAATGCTTTGCTACAAATCTAAGCAAGAGAATTTTGTTTAGGAAGCCTGCACATGATTTTTACTTTTTCATATTGTTGGGAATTTTGATACCATCAAGCCCAAATGTGACATATGTGTCACACGTTTTTGTCGTCACGCCATCATAAAAAGGCTGAAGGTCTAAAAGTGATTTTATTTCACTTAAATGTCAGTAAAGTGTATGAAAAAATGAGCTACACATATATTTGTTTGTGTAAAGTTAAAAAATATAAGTCCATAAGCAGTGCGTGCGCAATTACTAGGATGTAATTTGGATATGGGTAGTGTTGTGAGTCGCTGGGTAGGGTTTTCTGAGATTCTAAGAAAGAAGGAGGCTGGGAGATCTAAATAGTGGCAATAATCGGTCGCCCGATAGCGAAAGGTGAACGGGTGTACGCGCGTGATATAACAGAACAAGTGTCAGGGGCGAATTTCATTACTACGCCTGCCAACTGTCTCGTTGCTGGTATCTGTAATTATAATCATATTCATTATACATTTTACAGTATATAGTGTTCGGATAATGGTAATAATTATGGCTGTCCAACACTGGAACGCCGTTTCTAGGACGTCCACCGTGCAAGGGCGGATCTAGAAGCCAAATTTGGGGGGGGGCTATTGAGACTTGACCCCCCCACCAATTTTTTTACTTCTGCGAAATAATTTTTCATGTATTTTTTAAATCTTAGTTTATTGTTTTAATTTTTTTACACGTTTATTTTACAAAATCACGTTACAGTTTTACTTTTTTAACAAATATTTAGATTTTTAAAGAATTAGATTGCAAAACAAATACTAAATTATTCAATATTGAAACAATAAAAGCCTATAAATCAAATGTTAATACAGATTTTGCCCCTGCCCCTCACTACACTAGCGAGCCTTTTTAAACAATGAAATTTTTAGCAAAAAAAAAAAAAGCCGGGCTTTGGGGGGGGGGGCGATAGCCCCAATAGCCCCCCCTAGATCCGCCTCTGCCACCGTGCCATTCATTCTAAATCATACTGAACACGTTGTCGAAAATTATAAAAAAACTGCAACGACTTTATTTCTTAATTGTTGTTTAGGTCAACAGCCGAAAGGCTGGTTTGAACCTCTAGAGGTTTTACTAAGTAAAAACCTGGAGTGAGGTGGTTTACCATTGCCTTCCTCACTGAGTTGAAAGCGTATGCTTATCAGCATGCCAGGCCCACTCTGCAAATGACACCTTCACTTCATTCACCACAGGGTCTGGCTGTATAGTGAAATTCATTACTATCAGAGGAGATAACTCTGACTAGTGTCATTTACACCTCTACCTCTTCTGTTTTTAAATAGTTCAGTCATATAATTGTCTGACTATGTGATAAGAAACAGAACTATTTTTTGTAGCTCTGGAACCACAGATCAAGTGAAATTAATTTAACACTCCACCTGCCTGTTATGGGCATATTTCTTAATTATTTAAAATAATCGAAACTTTATTTAGTTGCGTTTTAAAGTAAAATTACAATTTTTTTTTTTAGCTTTTATTTGTTATCGGGAACTGTTCATTGTAGACAACTACCAAATTTGATCGCTGCTTTTTGCTGTATTTTTTTCTTGACATGGATTAGACATGAGTTTGAACAGGGACCCTCAGTAGAGTTTGTTCATGGATGGCTGTCAACTGGTCACCATACAAAGTCGCTTGCCCAACCGGAGTTACTTAACAAATAATAGCGACTTTCTACCAGCTGACTGACTTGGCTGGCTCGAAGGTTTTTTACAAAAATGAATAAACTAAATGGTAACGTGCCATGGTAAAGACTAGAGAAAAACGCTCTAAATAAAAGTTGTAGATCTTTTAATTTTCTGTAAATTTGATCATACACTTTTGTCGTAAAATGCATAATAAGGCTGAAATCTTTTAAAAAATCGATTTTTTACACGTTTTTTTTACACGTAAAATCGCTAATTACCGCTAAACTAAGCTTTATACAAAAAAAAGTTTCTTTCTTCAGGGTTTGTAGTTAGGGTAGTGAGAAAGTAGTAATGTAATGAGAGAGAGGAGGCATTGACATGCTTTTCTGACACCTGGTTGTATCAGCAGTACCTTTCTATGGTTGTTCGGGAGGACCTTGACTTACTCGCCGGCACGCAGTCACACTGACACTTCGGTGGTTACGATTACGACACCACCGGTTGTTGCGCAACAATACACTTGCTCCTCCACGGTTGTTATTATCATCCATCAGTAAAGGTGAGCACCGATTAAAATTCCCCCGTTTAGAATGCAGCCATTGCCAGCCGTTTGTTCATTCTTTTGGAATGGACTCTATATCGTTCCTTGCTGGGTCATCATACTGTGCGGCTCTGATCGTTTCTGGTTCAGTGTTAACTGCTTTTCAATATCGAGCACGCCATTATCAATATCTAGGGTATCGGTTGTTATTATTCATGTATTTAACACAGTTGTTCAATTCATTTATTCTTATTACGTATTCCCCCCCCCCCTACTAGTTGTCTTGTATAATAATATGGCCGGTATACCACAGTCAATTTGCTGCAACCAAAATTGTTTAAACCAGAATTTTATTTCATTATTTTACTCCGTTCTCTTGCCTTGAACAGGCTGGTGGAGTGTTAAATTATTTGCACTCGATCTGCTGCTAGTTCCAAGGCTACAAAATAAAAGTTCTTTCTCGTATCACATGGTCGCCGGATAATATGACTGAAGAATTTAAGAACAGAAGAGGTAGAGGTGTAAAATACATTATATAAATCAGAGTCATCTTCTCTGATTTTAATCTTCTTCTTCTTCTTCTTCTCTACACGGGTTAGGCCTTGGCCTGTTCCGACAGCACTCTCTTCAGCTCCATCTTTTCCTCGGTCTACCCAGAGCTCTTCTGCCTTGTGGTTTATACTCCCACATCTGCTACGGTATTCTTCCATTCGTCATTCTGTTCAGATGTTCCTTCAATCTTTCCTTGTCCTTTAAGATTCTCTCATGTACGCTAACAATCTGTAGCAATCTCTTATGTCCTCACTTCTTATGTGGTCCACCCTTGAGCATCCTTTTACTGCTCGCAAAAAACTCATTTCTGCCGATTCCAACATTTGTTTTTTCCGTTGCATCAATACCCAAGCCTCTGAGCCATACAACTGGGTAGGAACCGCCGTCACCTGATACAATAGTATTTGTGTATCTCTTCTCGTCTTATTTCTCAGCGTCCTTCTCATTGTTCCGCATATATTTCCAAACCGCACTATCAGCGGTGATAGTAAAGAAGGCGATTAATTATTCAAAGAATATACAGTTGAGCCGTTGTTAATTTGCTCCTACTGTCAACAAATAAAAGCCACCTACTACAGGGTGCATGCTAGAGTCCACGACTTTACGGATGTCGTATTCCTATTAAGTTAACTATTTTTTAAATCATAAGCACTTAAAGTACTAAAAACAACAGTCATGATATGATGTAGGCCTAACTATTTCATTTATAAAAAAAATTTAAAAAGTATTTTGTTGTTACTTTTTAATCAGCGTGTACACATTTTTATATAATGCGCATGCTCAGTGACGTCATTATTTGTTTACATTAGGAGCAAACTAAGAGAGGCTGGACTGTAGTTAGTTGAGTCACGAGTTTTCCCTTGTTTGCAACGAAAGGTAAAAGGGGAACAGCATTAGTGCGCATGCGTGACTGCTTTAATTTCAGTACAACAAACATAACAACTTATACTATACCCAGAGCACACAGTATATCGCAGAAACTTTTGTAGGTTAACTGTACGAATACAAAACTGTTCGTAACCGTAAACAGAAATGTTAAGTTTCTCAAAAACGTGGGCAGACTAATCACAGTGCTGAACGAAATCTAATATGTAGTGTAATAAAATGGTGTGACGTTAAAGCTAAACAAAGAACCTTTCCCCTGCCTCTTAACAAAAGCCATGAGCGAGTAGCCAACTACTGTGATGTTTCTCTTTCCACAATTCTAAAAATAAAGCAGGAATTTAAAGGTATGAAGAAGCTATTGTTCAACAGTTTTGTTGACACCTGGTAAATAAAGGAAACGGTTAGGTAGATACTAGTGAGACTGATAGTGAAGACGCTGGTGACAGTGATAGTAAAGAAGGCGATTCATTCAAAGAAAATTTTGATCCAATGCGATAAGGTAGCTGGTAATTGTTGTTGTTTAGGTCATCAGCCGAAAGGCTGGTTTGAACCTCTAGAAGTTTTACTAAGTAAAACGAGGAGTGAGGTGGTTTACCAATGCCACAACTCACTGAGTGAAAAATTACGCTTATCAGCATGCCGGACCCTCTGAAAAGCACATATTTTCCACTCTGCAAATGACACCTTCACTTCATTCACCACAGGGTCTGGCTGTATAACAAAATTCATTACTTTCAGAAGAGACAACTCTGATTAGTGTCTTTTGCACCTCTACCTCTTCTGTTGTTAAATGATTCAGTCATTTAATTGGGTGACCATGTGATAAGAAACAGAACTATTTATTTTAGCCCTGCAACGAACAGATTGAGTGTAAATAAATTAACACTCCACCTGTCTGTTATGGGCATAGCTGGTAATTACAGTAAATCAAACATTTTCTAGTCATGTAATTAAGCTATAGGCAATATTACAGTTCACATTTATTTCTTATAAAATTTATGAAGAAAACATTTCCTCGGAAAAAACCACAGCTTATAAAACATATGTTGAAACTGGACGGTAGTGAAATGTACGAATAGTGTCTCATTGTTGAGGTTGGCAGCACTGTCAAATTTTCAATTTCCTTCCTCACAGCCCATAAATACGCAAAAGGCAATCTTGTGACTTGAGTATCTATAATAGATGTTTACCCTCGACTCGTAAATCGCAACAGCACTGGACGTGCAGACGGCAAAACTATCTCGAGGTCCCGCGCCCCTTTTACTTGTCTTCACGCCTCCCTTGGGGAGGGGGGCGCCCCGTAGTTTGGGAACCATTGCTATGGAGGTTCAATTCAACCTTTCGGTTGACTCAAATTTTGCTTTATATATTCTAATCTTTGCTTCCCCCTACAATTTACTCCCTCATTATTACCCTCCATTATTGATAGCCCAATACCTGGATGTCTTAAGATATGCCTCACCAGCCTATCCCTTCTTCTGGTAAGATGCTTCCATATACTTCTTTTTTCATCCACTCGCCTAAGAACCTCTACATTACTTAAACAGTTACTAAACGTTACTAAAACAGCTGATTTTGGCGACGACTTTACCTCTAGACCAACCCGGTGGGTCAATTTCCGACTTAAGATACATTTTTTGGACAAATCTGTATAAAATAATTTTACAAGACTTATCAACATTTTTTTGTAAGTCTTGTATTAATTTTTGTTTTGATGCCAAGTTTAGCGCGGAAATTTACAGTTTTCTGTTCAAAGACTGTATTGAATTAAACGGTTTCAAAAGTTGGAGTTCAAAGATGTATTTTATACAAAAACTTTTATGGCATATATTAGTTGCTACAGGATTGTATCTGTCGTGTGTAGCCTACGTGTCATCATCAAAGGAAATTACTTTTATCAATTTTTGTTTTGTTTTTTGTTTATAGATAAGATACGGGTGTCCCATCGTAGTTAACTTTTCATGGTCAAACAGTAAAAGTACTATTTCTGTATTATAAGTAATAATAACAATAATAATACCTACGTACATGCCTAAAACAGGCAGGTGGAGTGTTATTTTAATTGCATTCTATCTGTTTGGTCCAGGGCTAAAAAAAATAGTTCTGTTTCTTATCACATAGTCAGCCACTTATATGACTGAACTATTTAAGAACAGAAGAGGTAGAGGTGTAAAAGACACTAGTCACAGTTATCTCCTCTGAAAGTAATGAATTTCACTATGCAGCCAGACCGTGTGGTGAATGAAGTGAAGGTGTCATTTGCAGAGTGGAAAGTGAGTGCTTTTCGGAGGGCCTGGCATGCTGATAAGCATATTCTTTCAACTCAGTGAGAAAGGCAATGGTAAACCACCTCACTCCTCGTTTTTACTTAGTAAAACCTCTCTTTGGTTCAAACCAGCCTTTCGGCTGTTCACCTAAACAACAGCAACATATATAACACCCGTGTAACGGCCATTTTCCATTTCCCATCGTCCAAAAACGGCTCGTACAACTTTTTTAAAAATCGCCTCATTTACTAAAATTTGTATGCTGTATAAGATAGGAGAGGCGCCATCTCTGCTGAAATTCTTGGTGAGGCTGTTTTCAAGTAAAAAAATTGTTTTTTTATGATTGCGGCTTTAATATGCATTTTATATAATAAAAGTTAAGTTTAATATGCATTTTATATAATAAAAGTTAAGTTTTTATATAATAAAAGTTGTAGACAATTTAAAATCCTACACCTTTATTTCAAACATTTTTTTTTTATAACGCTTAGTTTAGCGGTAATAATCGATTTTCTGTTTTTTCTCGCGAAAACGTGTGAAAAATCAATTTGTTAAGATTTCAGCCTAGTTTAGCGTGAAAGGGTGATTTTCCGTATTTTTAAGCCAAACTGAGGTTGAGTTTCATTTTGCGTCTTTCACTCATGATTAAAATTAGGTTATGTTTATTGAGGTTAGTTTTTTGTTTATTTCTAATGTTTTATTACTAATGTTAGATTATATTGTTAATTATTTGCATTTGCAGGTGAAAGTTTTGTGAGTGTTTCACACCAGATTTTTCAGATTTTGTAAAGTAAATATTTTTATAGTGAATTTGCTTGACAGTTAGTGCATTTTGTTGACAATTTTTTTTCTCCCAAACGGTAAATGCTTGGAGATTCCTATTTAATAACCAGACTGCGCAATATAATGACCCCTAATTCTGTTTAAATTTATTCATTTGAACTTAAAAACTGGATATTTTTTTCTGGTTCATAAATTGGTCTTGAACATTAATGTGTAATAAAAATTTATACGCGCTTAACAGTGGTGTGTTTGGTAGTGTGCATTTAAATTGTAGGTATTAATATTGTGAGAGACCGGTTCACATAAACTGGATTTATTTTTTTTTATTTTTTAAGAAGGCAACATTGACCTCGGTAGTAACACCGTTTCCTATAATCGGTTGTAATCATCGTGCAAGTGGTATCTCGTGTTTTCAGTTTCGTTTTCATTCAGTGTCTATTATAAACTTGTCGCCTCTAGCATTAACACCATCGATTTATAGAACCACTAACATTTGTCCATGATTTTCTTATTACTTTCTCCATTTTATTTGATTGGGACTGTATCGGAGTCGAAAAAAATTTTCAGAGCCTAGATTTCTGCTCTGCCCATAACAGATTTGCCGGCCGCGTTGGCGATGTTGGTAACGTGCTCGCCTCTCATCACGCGGTCTTGGGTTCGAATCCCACTCGAGCATGGCATTTTTTCATACGTTACAAAAAATTCATTTCATCCTTCACCGTCTGCATTAGCAGCAATTTGCAAAACAGTCGGACGTTAAACAAAAACAAAAAAAAATGCCCATAACAGACAGGTGGAGAGTCAAATTATTTACTCTCAATCTGTCGTTGCTGAGCTAAAATAAATAGTTCTGTTTCTTATCATATTGTCCGCCAATTAAATGACTGACTCATTTAAGAACAGAAGAGGTAGAGGTGTACTGTGACACTAATCAGAGTTATCTCCTCTGAAAGTAATGAATTTCATTATACAGCCAGACCCTGTGGTGAATGAAGTGAAGGTGTCTCTTGCAGAACGGAAAATATGTGCTTTTCAGAGGGCCCGGCATGCTGATAAGCGTACTTTTCCATTTAGTGAGGAAGGCAATTGTAAACCACCTCACTCCTCGTTTTTACTTAGTAAAACCTCTACAGGTTCAAACCAGCCTACAGACTGATGACCTAAACAACAACAGATTTCTGCTGATCTTTACGTTTCACTAAAAAAGATTTTGTTGTCAAAAAGTTGTTTTCAAAAGGTCATCCGGCTGTGTGAGTTGTGCTATTCGCTGTGGAGCCAAAAATACCATTCCGATCGAACTGAAACTTCGAAAATAAATTTTATTAATTTTTCATAATTTTCTTCATCTCCCTGAATACTTCCAAGAAAAACTAATCGAATTTATTTATGAAAAATCGAACGATTTATCGATTTCGATAAAAATGTTCGTGTCGACTCCCCTTGTAGTTTTTATATTAAATTCCAAATTTCAACTTCGTACGATTTTCCGTTCTTGAGATATTTTGTTGATACACACAAACATACCGGTCGGTAAAAACCTTTTTTTGGTTCAGGGAGCATAAAAACTTGGTATTTTCGGTGAAAAGTCGATTTCAAAAAATTGATAT
Source organism: Catonia carolina (assembly GCA_035578175.1). Lineage (NCBI taxonomy): Eukaryota > Metazoa > Arthropoda > Insecta > Hemiptera > Achilidae > Catonia > Catonia carolina. The sequence goes on along the minus strand of JAQMRL010000001.1, from coordinate 438,497,119 downwards.
GAAAATTAATACTTTTCTTTTTTGCGTATTCATATACGATCATAAGAAAGTCAAAATAATAAGAAATCGATATGACGAACTACTATCGATATGATAAATCGATAATTCGATATGAGGCTACTAATATTTTTTTTTTTTTTTTGTAATTTCTAATGGGTGTGTACGTTGCAATCTGTTCAATTCAGAACAATAAGCAACCCCATGAACCAATGAGATGAGGATGATGTGTATGACGTGTAAATGAGTCTTGTACAGACTCAGGTCGACCATTCCTGAGAGAGTATGGTTAATTGAACCCCAACCATCAAAGTACACCGGTAATAATTTCCTAGTATTCAAATCCGTATAAAAGTAACTAACTTTACTAGGATTTGAACCAGGAACCTTCGTCTCCGAAAATCAGCTGTTAAACAGCTGATTTTGGCGACGACTTTACCTCTAGACCAAACCCGGTGAACTAATAAATGAGGAACGAACTTTATGCATAAAGGCGCATTTACACGTGCAATGATTTGCTGTCGCCAGTGAGAACTGGCGCGCCAGTAAAACGATGCATGCGTGTGTAAACCATTGTTGGCGCGCAAGTTTCAACATGCATGCACAGAAAACAACTTGCATGGAATTTTCTGCAGCCTTCTGAAATTTTGTTCGCCAGTAAGTGACTAGCGCACCACTAAATAAACATTTACATGTATAAACCTTCACCTATACAGAAGGTGGTTCAATTGCGAATTGATTTTTTACTATCATCCATTATCTGTTATTATAATATATTTTCATATAGATAGCTTTTTATTTTGCTGTATCTTTAAACGGTAAATAAAATGAGCTAATTTTTTTAAAATAAGAAGTGAAGTAGTGATGAAAACAATAAATTTTTGGGAAAATATGAACAACTTCCTTATTTGTGGGACGTACATTGTTCGTCTTATAAAAACAGATCTCCAAACTATCAATACCAATGTAACAAATCACTGTTCTGGAAGTTTCAGGAACTTGACTCTACACACAGCAAAATAAAATGGAACTGGCGCGACAAAAAGCGTTTAATGTGTAAACCTCAACTGGCATGCAAATTAAACTTGCATCAATACTGGCGCCAGCAAATCATTGTACGTGTAAATGCGCCTTAAAGGTGTCGCGAGAAAGCGTACAGTTAACGCAGTTCGTGCGTTGAAGGGATTATAGATCCCTAAACCATCATAGAAGTAAGAAATATCCCAGGAATTATTCAGAGCGTATCGTGAAAAACGTGCACAGCGAAGTAATTTAATTAATAAGCGAAATGTTAAATTAAACATTTATCGATAAGCGAAATAAGTTAAATTTAAAGCAGGAAGACATTCCAATCGATGTTGTTTAGTTGGTCAACCGAAAGGCAGTTTCGAACCTGTAGAGGTTTTACTAAGTAAAACGAGGAGTCAGGTGGTTTACCATTGCCTTAACTAACTGAATTGAAAAAGAAAATCTGGTGTGAAACACTCACACAACTTTCTATTGTCAATGCAAATAATTTAAAAAAAAAAATAACCTAACATTAGAAATAAACAACAAAACTAACCTCAAAAAACATAACCGTATTTTAATCATGAGTGAAAGACGAAAAATGAAAATCGACCTCTTTGGCTCAAAAATATGTAAAATCACTCTTTCACGCTAAACTAGGCTCTGTAGAGAAAAATGCTCTAAATACAAGTTGTAGATCTTTTAATTTTCATATAAATTTGATTGTATACACTTTTGTCGTATAATGCATACTAAGGCCGATATCTTAAAAAATCGATTTTTCACACGTTTTCGTGAGAAAAAAAACAGATAATCGCTAATTACCGCTAAACTAAGCGTTATAGAAAAAAATGTTTGAAATAAAAGTTGTAGAATTTTAAATTCTCTACAGTTTTTCTTTCGTATATAAATTTTTGCGCTATAATATATATTAAAGCCGTAATCTTAAAAAAACAATTTTTTTACGTGAAAACAGCCTCGCCAAGAATTTCAGCAAACATGGCACCTACCCTATCTTGTAAAAAATAAAAAATTTAATAAACCAGGCGATTTAAAAAAAAATCGTAGGACCAGTTTTTGAGTAAATCGGAAAAAAGTGAAAAATTACACGAATAAACTACTACTTCCGGTTGACCGATTTTGAAGAAAATGTTCGTGTCGGGTCCGGTAGTGGTATGTAACTTAAGTTTCAAGTTCGTACGATGTTCCGTTCTTGAGATATTTTCTACAGACACACACACACACACACACACACAGGCCAATCGCTAAAAACATGTTTTTTGGGTTGAGGGGTCTGTTTACGTGTAGAACCGGTGAAGAGTGTATTTGTTAAAATCGACATGAAAACAATACTTTCCTTCCTATATATTGATACAGGCAAGAGAAAGTAATATGCATATCAGCATGCCGGGACCTCTAAAAAACATCTAATTTCCACCCTACAAATGACAACTTCACTTCATTCACCACAGGGTGTGACTGTATTATAGAATTAATTATTCTGACATTAGATAACGGTAATTAGTGTCTTTTGCACCTGTATCTCGTCTGTTTTTGGCTGACCATGTGATAAGAAAAATAACAATTTTTTGTAGCCCTGGAACTACCACATCGAGTGCAAATAATTTAACACTACTCCTACTTGTTAGGGGAAATTTTTCGTATAATCATGCGCAAATATATACATAACTGAGAAATTTACCGAGAAAAATCTATACTAATATTTTAAAGACAAAGCGTGCTTTTTTGTGCATGCTAATTTCCAAAACTACTGAACGGATTTTCATGAAATTTTGACAGTATAATTGTATTTATATTCACAGCAACATTTTATTTTTTAATGTCCAAAAATGATAACCGTGTGTGTGTGTGTGTGTGAGTGTGTGCGTATGTGTGAGAGAGAGGGAGTGCGTGTGTGTGTGAGAGAGAGTGTGTGTGTGTGCGCGCGTGCGTGTGAGAGAGGGAGAGAGAGAGTACGCGCTTTTGTGTGTGTGTGTGAGAGAGAGAGAGAGAGCGCGCGCGCGCGTGTGTGTGTGTGTGTACATGTGAGTACGTATTGTTTTTGAAGTAGATGAAGGGGTTTGATGACGTCGAGATACGTACGCGGAGGAAATTATCAAAAAATGTTTGTGTGTGTGTGTGCTCCAAAGTACGCGCGCGCGCACTTTGGAGTATACAGTCGATCTAGCAGCTACACAATTTCTGTTACACATATATATTTTTTTCTTCATTTATTTTATTTAACGTCGCATCAACTACAACGGTCATTAGCGACGACGTTGGGGTGGAACTATTGTACAATGGAGGATGAAATGATTTTTTGTAACGTATGAAAATACGCCGTGCCTGAGTGGGATTCGAAACCAGGACCGCATGATGAAAGGCGAGCACTTTACCAACTACACCAATGCGGCCGGCTACATATTTATTTTTGTTACTATTTATTTTTTTTAAATTGATTAGATATTTTTCGCGTGCGAAGCCGCGCGGGTCACGCTAGTGTAAAATAAAGAGAATAAATCAAAATACAAAAACCCCATTGTAATACTATTTTTTTTTTTTTAATGACTTGTCACTCACGTGTAGCTATTCGTAAATACTGTATTTACCGACCATTTTTTATTCGTAGTGTTGTATTATTATTTAATGTACGACTTCCCAACCGATTTTATTGCGTAATAAATTACTCTTAAATTCTTTGATTAACTTTTTCTTTTCTTTGGTTTCTATTTTGTTCTATATTTAAATAGATAAGATTTTAAATTTTGTCATCCGTTTCAATCAACCTTGCTTTCGCCGCCGTTTGTGAGGTGAAAGGAATAAAAGAAAAATGAGCATTCTATAATGCACTCACGCTCATCTTAAGTAAAGTATATATTTTTATGTCGGTATACGTTGTGTGTTACTTAATCATTGAAGTCGGTCATTGTCGTTTTGTGGTTTGATTTAGTCCGTTGTATTAATTGTGGCATTCTTTTGGTTAATAATTTAGGCATATGCCTAATCTCCTGCGTCGAAATATATTATTTTGTTACTTATCGTGTTTAGTATACGTATGTCGTGCTTAGTATGTAATAAAATAGTATCTGGTGCGAAACAATCACACGACTTTCTCTTCCGAAAGTAAAAAATAGCTAGATAGAAAAGAGGAAGAAGCTATCTCTCTTTCTAATACAAAATGAGCACCAATCTGACGTCTCTTTCTACAAACAAACACGATAAATGAGTCCTCTAATAATTCTGTGAATTACGAGCAAAGAGAACACATGAAATCTTAACAAGAAAATTTTCTTAGTTCAACGAACAAAGTAGTAGGTAATTTGTACTGCATAATCATTTAAAAAATCTCATCATAACCAATTCATTAGCCGTGGAGTTATAAGTAATCAAATAACAACTAATCGCGTTAGAAATTATTCGCACGCAAAGCAGCACAAATATTCTCGTGAATCCTCAAACCGTATTTACTAAAATTGACTATGAATGCAAATTGCAAATGAATTTCATTATACAGTTGGACCCTGTGGTGAATGAAGTGAAGGTGTCATTTGTAGAGTGGTAGATATGTACTTTTCAGTGGGCCCGGCATGCTGATAAGCTTACTTTTCCATTCAGTGAGGAAGGCAATTGTAATTTACCTCACCCCTCGTTTTACTTAGTAAAACCTCTACAGGTTCGAACCAGCTTTCGGCTGATCACCTTTAGGTGATGTTTTGCTGTTGTTTAGGTCAACAGCCGAAAGGCTGGTTTGAACCTGTAGAGGTTTTACTAAGTAATAACGAGGAGTAAGGTGGTTTACCAATGCCTTCCTCACTGGGTTGAAAGAGTATGCTTATCAGAATGCCGGGCCCCCCGAAACGCACTCACTTTCCACCCTGCAAATGACACCTTCACTTCATTCACCACAGGGTCTGGCTGCATAGTGAAATCATTACTTTCAGAGGAGATAACTGTGACTAGTGTCACAGTACACCTCAACCTCTTCTGTTCTTAAATAGTTCAGTCATATAAGTGGCTGAGTATGTGATAAGAAACAGAACTATTTTTTTTTAGCCCTGGACCAAACAGATAGAGTGCAATTAAAATAACACTCCACCTGCCCGTTTTGGGCATGATGTTTTGCTATAATATAATTATTTCAGCTATAAATGAATTTTTTCTTTTATGGCTGGAATAAATAAATCTCGTACTAGAATACATTCGTTTTTTATGGACCGTTGACAAAATGTACAGGAAGGCGGCACCCGAAGACGTGGCAATTCTATTTAGGTATCTATTTACATATTTTAATAACCCCTTGAGACCTGACTGTATAGAATACTATACCTTGATTTCACTGGCATTTCACATACGTTTTATGTAATACATTTGACTTTTTACCAGTGCACACCATTTTTTTGATCTTTGTTGTACTACAAATGATGTTTTCCTTGTATTCTGTTTAACCCTATCAAAATGGCGGACAATGCTTCAACTCCATCTACAAGTGGAAACATTTTCTCAGGACTACTATACTATACTATACTATACTATACTATACTATACTATACTATACTATACTATACTATACTATATTATACTATACTATACTATACTATACTATACTAAGACTACTATACTATACCTACGGGTCAACAACGCACGTCACTACTGATATGTCAGGACTCAACTAAAGCAAGTTTTAAGTATATAGTATACTATAGTGTTGGGTCTCAGTATATGCAACCCAAAAAAAAATACCTGAGGTCCCAAGAGGATAATGCCTTAGGTACTGTCAGGTATTCACAAGGTCGGTTACCATCCGATGTAGTCATGTGATGCATGCACACACGGGAAGATGGCACACTAGATGATTCTTATACGGAATGTGGTAGTATATGAGTGTGACCTTGACAAGGTGAGCCAATACTATCTCTTGGGACTTTATCATCAGGCGGCGGCAGATTGTTGGAACTGGTTGCAGCAGTATAAATAACCCTTTCGCAACATGTTTCCATTCATGTTATGAAGTATTACAATATGTCAGCTAGGTTACCCTAATGCCCCCCAGTACCTACGTCTACTGCATATTATTTGGCCATGACTTGGTTTCTTAAATATTAAAATTATTTATTTATTTATTTATTTATTTTTGTTTACTTTGTTGGTTATTATCGACACTGTAATGTAATATTTGTTAAAATATACTGGAAATGTTTTTTACTTCTTCTTGTTATTGTTTATAATTGTGTCAACTATTTATTCTGCCCGTAAGAGACAGGTGGAGTGTCAAATTATTTACACTCAATCTATTCGTTGCAGGGCTAAAATAAATAGTTCTGTTTCTTATCACATGGTCACCCAATTAAATGACTGAATCATTTAAGAACAGAAGAGGTAGAGGTGTAAAAGACACTAATCACAGTTATCTCCTCTGAAAGTAATGAGTTTCATTATACAGCCAGACCCTGTGATGAATAAAGTGAAGGTGTCATTTGCAGAGTGGAAAATTTGTGGTTTTCAGAGGGCCCGGCATGCTGATAAGCGTACTTTTCCACTCAGTGAGGAAGGCACTGGTAAACCACCTCACTCCTCGTTTTACTTAGCAAAGCCTCTAGAAGTTCAAACCAGCCTTTCGGCTGATTACCTAAACAACAAACAACAACTATTTATTGGTATTGGTAATCCACTCTCTTTGGGCGTTGGTGATACTTGAAAAAAAAGAAAAGAAACACCGAATTATTGCACGTGTCGGGGAAGTTGGATTTTGCTACTACTTTCAAATTTTTAATTTGTGTTAAGTAACATTATCTTTTACGAGAATTATTAACAACGATTTTTAGTTAAGGTATGCAAATTTGGACATGTAATAATTTTCAAGACGTTAGCCGGAAATCGATCCTGAAACCTTTCGCTTTGTGGCGTATCACACTAACCACTGCGCCGCGGAGTCGGTCGTTTATTAATGCCGTTGAAAAATAAGGTTTCTTGTTAAGTTGTTGTTTGATTACATAAATGTAAATGATGGTTGGGTCTATAAATAATGAATTTGAAGCGTTTTTGTACGGATTCACTTGATTGTGAATAGACTGAAGTACCTACTGGGTGACACTAAAGTAATGTCTACTTTTTGGTTGTCTGTTATTCACAAAAGGCTGTAAAGGAGCCACATAATAAGAACACAGACATATGAATGTAAATTATAACTAATATAAAACATATACTATGGGGGGAAAAAATAGGACATATAGTCTTATAAGGTTATATATAGTAATAAACATATTAATAATAATAATATATAGTAATAAGGTTTTTCGCCTAAAAAAAAAACATGTCTGTTATTCCTTACAGTTTAGCCGTCCTTAGTTTGCTCCTATTGTCAACAACCAAAGCCAGCTACTACAGGGTGTACGCTAGAGTCTGCGACTTTACGGATGTTGTATTCCTATTAAGTTAACTATTTTTTTAAATATAAGTACTTAGAGTACTAAAAACATCAGTCATGATATGATGTAGGCCTAACAATTTAATTTAAAAAATACTTTTAAAAGTATTTTGTATTTAAATACTTTTGAAAGTATTTTGTATTTAAATACTTTTGAAAGTATTTTGTTGTTACTTTTTAATCAGCGTGTACGTATTTTGATACAATGCGCATGCTCAGTGACGTCATTATTTGTTTACATTAAGAGCAAACTAAGAGAGGCTGGACTATAGTCATATTCTTTTTAATGCACAAACACAAAAAAATAGAGTAATGAAATATAAATTAATTATACTGCTCGTTTTAGTGCAAAGAGAATTTTAGTTTTTAAAATATCTGCATCACGGTTTTTAATTTTCTCAGTTATTGGTTCAGCTTTCTAAACAACTGTTGATGGGAAATTTACTTGTTTGTTTTTTTTTCATTCCTAATTTGTGTTCGTTGCAATCTGCTCAATTGAGAACAATAAGCAACCCCATGACCCAATGAGATGAGGATGATGTGTATGACGTGTAAATGAGGTGAAGTCTTGTACAGACCCAGTCCGACCATTCCTGGGAGAGTATGGTTAATTGAACCCCAACCATCAAAGTACACCGGTAACCACTGTCTAGTATTCAAATCCGTATAAAAGTAACTACCTTTACTAGAATTTGAACCAGGAACCTTCGTCTCCGAAAATCAGCTGTTAAACAGCTGATTTTGGCGACGACTTTACCTCTAGACCAACCCGGTGGATTGGTGTACTTGTTTGTGTACATATTGTTTTTTTTTTATTTGTGCCTTCTTGTTTCTTACCTTTTCCCGTAAACTTAGATTTTTAACACTAAGGTACATTTATAACCAGAAACCAATAAACCTCTACCAGGCTGAAATTTTTACCAGTTAATTATCTTGTGTGTTGTTTAGGTCAACAGCCGAAAGGCTGGTTTGAACCTCTAGAGGTTTTACTAAGTAAAACGAGGAGTGAGGTGGTTTACCATTGCCACAACTCACCGAGTGGAAAAGTACGCTTATCAGCATGTCGGGCCCTCTGAAAAGCACGTATTTTCCACTCTGTAAATGACAACTTCACTTCATTCACCACACGGTCTGGCTGTACAATGAAATTCATTACTTTCGGAGAAGATAACTCTGATTAGTGTCTTTTACACCTCTACCTCTTCTGTTCTTAAATGATTCAGTCATTTAATTGACTGACCATGTGATGAGAAACAGAACTATTTATTTTAGCCCTGCAACGAACAGATTGAGTGTAAATAATTTGACACTCCACCTGTCTGTTTTGGGCAGAATTGTCTTGTATATTTACATATACCGACATTTTTATGACTTCCTCAGGTGCTCCAAAAATTAGTAATATGCAAAACGCGTGGAAAACAGTTTGTAAAAATGTAATGTTATTCGTAATTTTTTTAAAAAAAAGGTATGGTCCAAAGATTAGATTAAAAAATGTTAGTAGCTCGAGAAGAAACCCGACACCTATATTGTGTAAAAGTTTCATTTCCCTATCTTTTACCAATCCTGTGAAAAATGTACCTAAAATTAGCAAATTTAATATTGGCGGGATACAAAGTACAGTCTCCCCTTAAAGATGTATTTTGATGGTCAGGGTTCAATTAACCGTACTTTCAGGAATGTTCGGCCTCGGTCTGTACAAGACTACACAGTCTCATTTACACGTCATACACATCATCCTCATCTCATTGGGTCATGGGTTGCTTATCGTTATTAAATTGAACAGATTGCAACTTACACATATTAGGGGAAAAATTTATTAAGTAACGGGTGTTTTTTTTTAGAGGTATAGAAATTTAAAATGAAATAAAAACACAGAATAATTTGTAACGTCGTCTCGTTACTTGGAAGTTCGTTTCGTAATTTGAATTTGTCGCGGCGTTGTGACGTCACCTGGTATAGTGCGCTGTTTTGGGGAGTTTCGCTACCTGCCTGTTTCTGATTATTCATTCTGTTGTAAGATGTTGTTCGGAACGTTTTGCTTGTATAGGTTATGTACTGTACTTTGTTGGTGATATTTTCTTGATTTTGTTAAACCAAATTTATTAATTTGTTAAATCATATTTATTTATTTATTATGAGTACTCCTTTTACCCTATCCGTAGGTAAGTTCTTTGTTTTTTTTTCTTTAGAATTAAGCAGATAGCCTGGAAAGTCTCACAAATATTCTTATGAATACGATGTTATTTTCTAACATCTAACTTTGGAAATTATGTTGTACAATTTTTATTTTTATTTTTGAAATGACTTGTTTTCAACTAGTACTTATATTATTTACTATTCTCTGTTTTCTGAATATGATTATGTTCACCTTAATTAGTAGCGTTTTCACGAGGTGTTACAAATTGAACAATTGACGTGGAATTGGTTTTATTTTAAAGATAATTATTTGCCATTTTTATTTAAAAATAATTTCCGGCATGTGGCCGTCGCGTCTGGTTCGGACGTGGTCCAATCGAGACGTCCAATTTATGACCACTTTTTGCAGCATTTGGGGCCGTATATGGATGGACTCATTCGGGTCTTCCTCAATGCTACGCTCTACAACAGCAATAGCTTCTTCAGTACGCACTGTATGACATCTCAAAAGACATGTGTTATCATTCAGAGTAAATTTTGACCGAAAACGTTTCATTGTTGAGCGAATTATTTGCTCTGATGGATGATTATTCTGCCCATAACGGACAGGTGGAGTGTCAAATTATTTACACTCACTCTGTTCGTTGCAGGGCTAAAATAAATAGTTCTGTTTCTTATCACATGGTCAGCCAATTAAATGACTGAATCATTTAAGAACAGAAGAGGTAGAGGTGTAAAAGACACTAATCAGAGTTATATCCTCTGAAAGTAATGAATTTCATTATACAGCCAGACCCTGTGGTGAATAAAGTGAAGGTGTCATTTGCAGAGTGGAAAATATGTGCTTTTCAGAGGATAAGCGTACTTTTCCACTCAGTGAGGAAGGCATTGGTAAACCACCTCACTCCTCGTTTTACTTAGTAAAACCTCTACAGGTTCAAACCAGCCTTTTGGCTGATGACCTTAAAAACACAACGGACGATTATGTCGATCATAAAACGGACGTAGTGCATTACTGTTACAGCCTTACTAGTGCTAGTACAGCCTTACTGTTGTGTTTTAGTCTTAGTTATTATGGTATATTATTATTAAATCTGTGTATTCACGAACCGAACCATGATTTTCAAAATAAATCTGCACAATTTGTAAGCGTTGTTCAGGCGCCAGTCTATTCGTTATAAAATGGCAAACCAAACTGAACATAAATTACAAAACGGTTTTCATAATGGCCGCCATGGAAATCAGTACTGCCAACTTAAAGTTCTATACCTCTAAAAAAAAAACACCCTTTACAAGACTACAACTTATTTACTCGTCGTATTCATCATCCTCATCTGATTGGGTCATTGGGTTGCTTACGGTTACTAAATTGAACATATTGCAACGTACACATATTAGGGGAAAAATTTATTAAGTACAAATAACTTATGGGTCACCGTGTGTTTGTCATTTCGTATTTTATATTGTTTCGTTTTTTTATGGCAGTTGATAGTGATTGTGGTGTGTACTAATAAGTTCACAAAGTACTTTTATAACGGTTGTCCTCATCATTGTCGTTATTATTTTTTCTTCTTTTGTTTTACGACTTATAACAGTTGTGTTTTTTCTCTTGAGTAAGTGAAGTGAAATTCGTTTAATCTGAAGATGAAACGATGTAATAAAAAAGTATGGAACTTCACTTTCTTTGTAATGTTTATACTTATTTTAAACTATTAGAAAATCTTTTAGCCTTACTGTTGTGTTTTAGTCTTAGTTATTATGGTATATTATTATTAAATCTGTGTATTTTATCTTAATCGCATTTCTGCATGAAGGTGTGTATACCTTGGACAATTCGAATTGGCACAAGCCGCTTCGGAATTTATCTACTCCGCTCTTCGCCCCTCGCCATGCAACGATGGTACAGTCACAAAAGTATTTCATGAGGTTGCAATTATTCAGTAAAATTGTTCCCCGAGCGACCAAGGTGTTTCTTAACACGATGTCGCCATCATAGGGCTTCTCAGCCCTCTCAACCAGGATTCAGGATTCACAAAAGTATACAATTGCTACCGTAATGTGCGACTCACGCACGATCACTACGCTTTGTTTTCACGCTTTGTTATTAATAATAATCTGTCCGACATAATGATGTGACTCATAATAAACACTCAGAAGATAAAAAGGCCGGTGATTATGCCAAACTCTCCCTTTCCGTCTCCCCTGAAATCATACACTAACCCCTACCTTAAATTATACCTTTAGTCCACGTTCAGTAACATGCATGCCTTCCCCTCACCAAGGTAATAGACCTCCCACAAAACTGAAAAAAGGCCACTGAAAAATAAAATAAAAGAGCCGCTCTTAAACCCACTTGTCCCTTAATTTAAATTTTCCACAAATAACTTCTAAAAATAAATTACCTCCTTTCAAGTCCCAGTTCCAATGTCCCACGAACCAGAATCCTATTTCCTATTTAAACTATAAAATTCCCCCTAAATTTCTTGAGGTTGCAATTATTCTGTTATATTGTTCCCCGAGCGACCAGGTGTTCCTTAACACGATGTCGCCATCATAGGGCTTCTTAGCCCTCTCAACCAGGATTCAGGATTCAGGATGATGTGACTAATATTTTGTTTTCATATAGGCTATGATTTTCTGTTCATTGTAATAATATATTCAGACCAATTTGTTTTTGTTTAATTAGTTGTGTGCATCTGTAGAGTATAGTTTAGTGAGTTTTTGCAGTTTAGTTCTTGTAATTTATAATTTAAATTTTTACTCGGACAAATTAAATACATATTTTAAAATGAAATAATTATTTGTAAGTTTATCCATTGATATAAGGTTGTAGGCATTTGCTTACATTAAAATTTGTAGACCTTGTTGAAAGAATAGGTTATGGATATAGACCTATTTTATGGGGAAGTGTGTGTACACGTAGAGCAAGAGTTGTGCCAGTTCTAATTGTACCCAGTATAAAACGTTTTATTCTTACCGTATGCATTTCTGTTAAAATATTATTTTTATAATTTAAAAAAAAAACTTGGAAGACGTGGCTTGTTTTGTTTGTAGAATACTGGCAAGATGAATTGAGCGCTGATAGTGGGGATACAAAAGTGCAGCTGTACAGTCGCTTCTCGTTATAATTGTACTCCCTCGCTACCCTATGCCCTATTAGGCCTCCATTTGTCGGCCTAATATGCGTATTTGCCCAAAACGGGCAGGTGGAGTGTTATTTTAATTGCACTATATCTGTTTGGTCCAGGGCTAAAAAAAATAGTTCTGTTTCTTATCACATAGTCAGCCACTTATATGACTGAACTATTTAAGAACAGAAGAGGTAGAGGTGTATTGTGACACTAGTCAGAGTTATCTCCTATGAGAGTAATGAATTTCACTATGCAGCCAGACCCTGTGGTGAATGAAGTGAAGGTGTCATTTGCAGGGTGGAAAGTGAGTGCTTTTCGGAGGGCCTGGCATCCTGATAAGCATACTCTTTCAACTCAGTGAGGAAGGCAATGGTAAACCACCTTACTTCTCGATTTTACTTAGTAAAACCTCTAGAGGTTCAAACCAGCCTTTCGGCTGTCGACCTAAACAACAACAACAACACAATATGCGTATCACAACAGAACCTTATCGTTTTATAAACATATTTTTTTTGTAACGGCTAATTATTTTATTACTGAAAAAGTTGATTGGAAATAAAACAATACATGGAATTTCAATTGAAAAGATCTGAATCGTAACCATCAAAGTACACCGGTAACCATTGTATATTTTTCAATTCCGTATAAAAGTAACTATAATTACTTGACTGACGAGAATGCCTTTGATTTTAAAGAGTGGTAAAGGGGGAATGCATTAGTGCGCATGCGTGACTACTTTCTTATCAGTTCAGCTAACACAACGACGTAAACTATAACCAAAGCTTATATATTATATCCCGTAACCTCTTTTAGGTTAACTGCAGGGCTGTTAAATAAGGGATTCAACGTTGAATAAGGGATCTTATTCAACGGCCCTGGGTTAACTGTTTATAGGGCGTACTACGGGGAAAAATATGCACATGTTGTAAAATGTTAAATTTCGTTTTATAGGGACTTGAATAATGTATTTCTAGTGCCAGAACAGTAAGATATTTCTTTTTTTTGTGTTAAGCCCTGGTAAGTGTACTTACCAAGGAATGTTTATTGAAATGGGAATCACATAATGTTTAGTGGTAAGAATACTTATTAAAACAACTTGTAGTTCTATATAACAGAAAAATGTGTAGAATAATGATATTTAATGACATTTAATCTCAACTTTATATTAGCATGAATGCTTGCTTTCCCCTAAAAAAAACTCGAGTTTTTTAAGCACTGTACAAAAGTAACAACAAAACAACACGGTTGCGTACGCTGGTATGAATCCTTACCACATTTATGTAACTCATGAAGCTAATGGTCGCTGCGCACTAATTTAAAAATGTGGATAGCGTACTTACCAAAAAACATCTATAAAACCATAAAGTGCCAATAAGATTCTACTGCATAGCTTATTCTTTAAAAAAATCGACCTGATTGTAAGTGGTAAGTAAGTATACTTAGTACCAAAAGCCTAAAAAGGGTTAACTGTACGAATATAGGCTAGCTATTTGTTACCGTAAACAGAAATGTCGGTTTTTACTTTCTCTTGCCTATATGAATATATAGGAAGGAAAGTATTGTTTTCATGTCGATTTTTCGAAATCGAGTTTTCACCGGATCTATACGTTTTCAGACCCCCTGAACCCAAAAACATGTTTTTAGCGATTGGTCTGTGTGTGTGTGTGTGTGTGTGCGTGTGTGTGTGTGTGTGTGTGTGTCTGTGTGTGAACAGAATATCTCAAGAACGGAACATCGTACGAACTTGAAACTTGAAACTTAAGTTACATACCACTACCGAACGCGACACGAACATTTTCATCAAAATCGGTCAACCGGAAGTAGTAGTTTATTCGTATAATTTTTCAGTTTTTTGCGATTTTCTCAAAAACTGGTCCTACGATTTTTTTTAAAATCGCCTATTTTACTCAATTTTTTATTCTCTACAAGATAGGGTAGGCGCCATGTTTGCTGAAATTCTCGGTGAGGCTGTTTTCACGTAAAAACGTTGTTTTTTTAAGATTACGGCTTTAATATAAATTTTAGCGCAAAAACTTATATAATAAAAGTTGTAGAGAATTTAAAAACCTACAACTTTTATTTCAAACATTTTTTTGTATAACGCTTAGTTTAGCGGTAATTTGCGATTTTCTGTTTTTTTCTCACGAAAACGTGTGAAAAATCTAATTTTTTAAGATTTTGGCCTTAGAATGCATTTTACGACAAAAGTGTATATAATTAAATTTATAGAAAATTAAAAGATCTACAGCTTTTATTTAGAGCATTTTTCTCTACAGAGCCTAGTTTAGAGAGAAAGAGTGATTTTCCGTATTTCTAAGCCAAACTGAGGTTGATTTTCATTTTGCGTCTTTCACTCATGATTAAAATTAGGTTATGTTTTTGAGGTTAGTTTTTGTTTATTTCTAATATTTTATTAATAATGTTAGGTTTATTATTAATTATTTGCATTGGCAAGAGAAAGTTGTGTGAGTGTTTCACACCAGATTTTTCGAAAACGTGGTCGGACTATTCACAGTGCTAAACGAAATCTATACTTCTATACTAATATAAAAAAGAAGAAACGTCTGTTTGTTTGTATGAGGTGGTAATCTCAGAAACTACTGAACTGATTTAAAAAAATCTTTCATTGTTGCATAGCTTAGAGCTTCCTGATCAATATAGGCTATTTTGCAACTTTAAGTAACTTTAATTAAGTGAGTTAAGCAACTTAAACTGTGACCATGTCGCAAGTTTTAGTTTATCGGGTGCATAGCACTTTTATATTTTCAAAGTCCTCTGGATTTTGTAATTTTTGGGCTAGAAGCAAGATTTTTTTATATTTCATAGAAAAACGTGAAGAATAACATTCGATTCCAAAAACATTAAAAATTCGGAAATATTCAAAAAAAATTTTTTTGTAGGCCTACTGTATTTCATATATTTCTTTTCATTCGACAGGTAGTGAATTAGTCATATATTATTTCCAATTACTCTGCCTACCGCACCCACGTATTACTGTCTCTTATCTCAGCCACATATCAACTGTCTCTTTCTTTTCATCGGTATCCTTCTATGCATTCTATTCAATTCTGTTAAATGGCAGGGACAAACATTTAAAACGGTGGGCACGATTTGAGACAAGAGTGCTTCCTTCACTCATGGACAACTTTATGTCGGACTTTCTCGAGCTGGAAGTGCAAAAAAAAAAACAATTTATTTTGCAGTCACAGGGCAACAAAACCACAAATATAGTATATAGAGAGGTTTTAAAATAATTTAATGAGGCCTACATTAGCTGCTGTGAAGCGAAGCGAGCGGAGGTTGCTAGTCTTATATACAGTGTAATAAAATGTTGTGAAGTTGAAGCTAAACAAAAAAGCTTATCTATACCTTTGTTAGGATTTGAACGACGGAATTTTTATCTCTGAAATTAACTCTTAGCAGCCAAATCGCGGTGACGATCACTAGACCACTAGACCAACCTGGTGGGAATTTAAATTAAAAGTTTTTTTTTGTTTGGAATAACAATAAAAACATATTTTTCCTGTTAATTAGGGAATCTAAAAACGATTACACATTGATAACTATAGTTATTAATAGAGTTGTTATTATTAAGGCAATCCAAAAATTCCTGTTCAGAAGTTAAAAGGCAAGTTTTTTAAATAATTTTCAACTTCCCGTTCAAAAATTTCAAGTGGTTAGATTTTTGCTACATGTTTTTGGTGTTTACTAAAAAGTAAAAATTGGATATATCCATATCCTAGCTGTGAATTGATCCCAAGACCTTGAATATAACAATAGATGACGAACTGAACCCGCCGAGGTTGTCCACATTTTTTTTGTTTTACTTTATTATTTTCTTAATTCGTGTAATTGAATTTAAGTGTAATTACAATTTGGTATGACCTACCAGAATTTATGAATGAATTTAGATAGGTCGACTACTATATAGCTTATGTTTTAGTTAGTTAAATTTAGTTATATATATTATTATTTAGTTTGAAGTTAAGTCGGTAGTTAACTTGACCTAATCTGGTGTTAATTAACAACTCTCGCATTATTTCGTATTAGGTTAGATTCCGTTATATGCCCCCAAAACATAATTATTTTCTTTACAATTAAGATAGTGTGGAATGATGAATAATACTATAGGATTAAGAATAATGTATAGGATTAAGTGTATTTTGTAAGGTAAGTGTATGTAATATTGACAGTATAATAGAATTCACTATTATTATTATTATTATTATTATTCATACAAGATAGGTAGGTATTAATACTAACAACTATCTAAGTTATTAGCTAAATGTTCGTAATGAAATTTTTGCTTACTACCCACAAATAGTTGTACCAATCAACTGTTGTGTTGTAATAAATTATTGTAACTTCACTCTAGGAAAATGCAATAGTGGTTAACTCAAAACTCCATGAATAAATGAACATCAAAATTTTATTAAATAATAATTTGGAACCCATCTAGCCATGTAGGCTACCAGTACGCAACTGAACATCAACTATACAATTAAGTTTTCCTACATCACCACCTTTCACGTGATCAGTGATAATGCCATGTCACTGTAGTGATAAGCTAAAGAATACAATCAACTCAGCAGGCCAAAATACTGCGAAATCTTTCTGAAATAATCGTAAGTAATATTTTGTAGCTGTGTAGCTACAATAATTTAAAGTGTAAGGACTTTTAACATTTGGGGGCATATAATGGAATCTGACCTCGTATTAAGACGAGTGCTACATTACGTTTAGGTCATGTTTACACGTAACTACTAATTATATACAAGTACACCAATCGGCATTGACTTTACATTTCTTTTTCAATTGTTTTTCTCTTTCTTTTCTTATAAAACTCATTACGATTGGTTGTTATTCTACTACAAATACCTGATCGCACATGTACACCTTGTTCATCGTTTTTTTTTCTTAATATTTTTATCCATTTGTTTTTTATATTGTTATTTTTTTTCTTTCGTTAACTTATTTAGCATTTGACGGTTGTCAACAAAAAGTTTATGTTTATTTTTAGTTTTAGTTTTAGTTTTTGTTACTTTTTGAAGGATGATCCACACTGATTCATGGTCTGTAGTAGTTTATTTGTGTATTACATTATTTTATTACTACGTTAGTTTAGTTTCGTTTCGTTTTGTGATAATCTGTGTTGTGTGTACTTGGTAAGTATTGTATTCTTCGTTTTTTTAATAGCCTATATATATATTTTTTAATTTATTTTGAGCAATATGAATATAGTATTTCATTTTAACAGGCAAGTGGAGTTTTAAATTATTTGCACTCGATCTGCTAGTCCCAGGGCTACAACAAACGTGGGTGATAAGAGCTGTATAGTTCAGCCGTTCTTAGTTTGCTCCTACTGTCAACAAACAAAAGCCACCTACTACAGGGTGCACGCTAGAGTCCACCACTTTATGGATGTCGTATTCCTATTAAGTTAGCTATTTTTTAAATTATAAGTACTTAAAGTACTAAAAACATCAGTCATGATATGATGTAGGCCTAACAATTTCATTTAGAAAATATCTTTAAAAGTATTTTGTATTTAAATACTTTTGAAAGTATTTTGTTGTTACGTTTTAATCAGCTTGTACACATTTTGATATAATGCGCATGCTCAGTGACGTCATTATTTGTTTACATTAGGAGCAAACTTAGAGAGGCTGAACTGTAGAAAGTAATAGGATTGTATTCTTCGGTTTTTTAATATTTATTATTTATTTTTTTAATTTCTTTTGCGCGATACGAATACAGTATTTAATTTTAACAGGCAGGTGGAGTTTTAAATTATTTGCACTCGATCTGCTCGTCCCAGGGCTACGAAAAACGTGGGTGATAAGAGCTGTAGAAAGTAAGAGAATAGAAGCTTTTGAAATGTGATGTTATAGGAAAATGTTAAAAATTAGGTGGGTGGACAAAATAAGTAATGAAGAAAAATTTTGAGAAGTGAGGTGGTTTATTATTGCTTTCCTCACTGAGGTGAAAGAGTATGCTTATCAGCATGCCAGGCCTTCCGAAAAGCACCCACTTTATTCATCGCAGGGTCTGGCTGTATAATGAAATTCATTACTCTCGGAAGAGATAACTCTGACTAGTGTCTTTTACACCTCTACCTTTTCTGTTCTTGAATAGTTTAGTCGTATAACTGGGTGACTATGTGATAAGAATATACAATGAATAGCTTCTAAAGTACATGTGGTATAATTTTTACTTTCTCTTGCCTATATGAATATATAGGAAGGAAAGTAGCCTATTGTTTTCATGTCGATTTTTCGAAATCGAGTTTTCACCGGATCTATACATTTTCAGACCCCCTGAACCCAAAAAACATGTTTTTAGCGATTGGTCTGAGTGTGTGCGCGCGCGCGCGTGTGTGTGTGTGTGTGTGTGTGTGAACAGAATATCTCAAGAACGGAACATCGTACGAACTTGAAACTTGAAATTAAGTTACATACCACTACCGGACCCGACACGAACATTTTCATCAAAATCGGTCAACCGGAAGTAGTAGTTTATTCGTATAATTTTTCACTTTTTTGCGATTTTCTCAAAAACTGGTCCTACGATTTTTTTAAAAATCGCCTCATTTACTCAATTTGTTATTCTCTACAAGATAGGGTAGGCGCCATGTTTGCTGAAATTCTTGGTGAGGGTGTTTTTACGTAAAAAAAGTGTTTTTT
The DNA here is from genome assembly GCA_035578175.1 of Catonia carolina. Classification (NCBI taxonomy): domain Eukaryota; kingdom Metazoa; phylum Arthropoda; class Insecta; order Hemiptera; family Achilidae; genus Catonia; species Catonia carolina. The sequence continues at coordinate 438,477,740 of JAQMRL010000001.1, read as the reverse complement.
TAAGATTACGGCTTTAATATGTATTATAGCGCAAAAATTTATATAGTAAAAAAATGTAGAGAATTTAAAATTCTACAACTTTTATTTCAAACACTTTTTTGTATAACGCTTAGTTTAGCGGTAATTAGCAATTTTCTGTTTTTTCTCACGAAAACGTGTGAAAAATCGATTTTTTAAAGATTTCGGCCTTAGTATTCATTTTATGACAAAAGTGTAGTATATAATCGAATTTATAGAAAATTAAAAGATCTACAACTTTTATTTAAAGCATTTTTCTCTACAGAGCTTAGTTTAGCCTGAAAGAGTGATTTTCCGTACTTTTTTGCCAAACCGAGGGTCATTTTCATTTTGCGTCTTTCACTCATGATTAAAAAAGGTTATGTTTATTCAGGTTAGTTTTTGTTAATTTCTAATGTTTTTTTAATAATGTTAGGTTTTATTGTTAAATATTTGCATTAGCAAGAGAAAGTTGTGTGAGTGTTTCACACCAGATTTGTTTATCAACTGTGGGTTCTGATTCACGTACCTGAACGAATTCTTCTTCCAATTGCTGAGTATCTTGTTGAACAAATTCAATAAGCTCTTAATTGGAAATATCCTCTTCAGCATTTAACAACTCGGTAACGTCTTTGTTACAAATTTCCAAGTTAAGACTACTGGCTATCTCTACAATTTCTGTCGTTGCATTTAACACGGGCATCTCAGTAATTTCCTTGTCGTTATAATAGTGAGGACAAATTTTTTTTCATCCATCTAAAATATTTTTCGGAAACTTCCATCCAAGCATTGTTAATCAATTTTATAGCTTGTAATAATGCCCAAAACTGGCAGGTGGAGTGTTATTTTAATTGCACTCTATCTGTTCGTTGCAGGGCTAAAAAAAATAGTTCTGTTTCTTATCACATAGTCAGCCACTTATATAACTGAACTATTTAAGAACAGAAGAGGTAGAGGTGTAAAAGACACTATTCAGAGTTATCTCCTCTGAAAGTAATGAATTTCACTATGCAGCCAGACCCTGTGGTGAATGAAGTGAAGTTGTCATTTGCAGGGTGGAAAGTGAGTGCTTTTTGGAGGGCCTGGCATGCTGATAAGCATACTCTTTCAACTCAGTGAGGAAGGCAATGGTAAACCACTTTACTCCTCGTTTTTACTTGGTAAAACCTCTAGAGTTTCAAACCAGCCTTTTGGCTGTTGACCTAAACAACAACAACAGCTTGTAATATATTGAATTTTTTCCAGTACTCTATAATAGTCGGTCCACCTTCCTTATCATCAGCGCTGAATAACTTTCGGAAACTATCGCGTAAATAATACGCTTTAAAACATGTTAGGACAGATTGATCCATAGGCTGGAGTAATGATGACGTATTCGGTGGCATAAAAATGACTCTTACATTTGAATTTTTACCTTCCAGGCCTGCGGCAGTGTGACTTTTGATATTGTCAATTAATACTATTGTTTTGAATTTTTTTTTTTAATTCCTAATATTCCTATATATATGTGTACGTTGCAATCTGTTCAATTCAGAACAATAAGCAACCCCATGACCCAATGAGATGAGGATGATACGTATGACGTGTAAATGAGGTGTAGTCTTGTACAGACTCAGGCCGACCAATCCTGAGAGAGTATGTTTAATTGAACCCCAACCATCAAAGTACACCGGTAACCACTGCCTAGCATTCAAATCCGTATAAAAGTAACTACCTTTACTAGGATTTGAACCAGGAACCTTCGTCTCCGAAAATCAGCCGTTAAACAGCTGATTTTGGCGACGACTTTACCTCTAGACCAACCCGGTGGGTCTATTGTTTTGAATGACAATTTATTGTCTACCTTTTTGTACGGTCGGTCGCTATACCGAACCGTCGTAAATCGGGGGTCTACTGTACAAATTGTATTAAAATGAAATAATTATTTGTATGTTTGTACATTGAAATACAAACATTGATTTACAGATTAGGAAAAATTTCTTAAAACATTATGTTTGGAGTGTAGCATTATACGGAAGTGAAACGTGGGTGATAGGGGCTGTAGAACGGAAGAGGATAGAAGCTTTTGAAATGTGGTGTTATAGGAAAATGTTAAAGATTAGGTGGGTGGACAAAATAAGTAATTTAGAGGTTCTTAGGCGAGTGGATGAAAAAAGAAGTATATGGAAGCATCTTACCAAAAGAAGGGATAGGCTAGTGGGGCATATCCTAAGGCATCCAGGTATTGGGCTATCAATAATGGAGGGTAACATTGAGGGAGTAAATTGTAGAGGGAGGCAAAGATTAGAATATATAAAGCAAATTACAAAAGATGTAGGGTGTTACAGGTATGTAGATATGAAACGACTTGCGCAAGATAGAACAGGTTGGAGAACTGCATCAAACCAGTCGAGAGACTGATGACAAAAAAAAAACATTGAAATAAGGTTGTAGGCATTTGCGTACTTTGAAATTTGTAGACCTTGATGGAAGAATTGGTTATGGATATACTTTATGCGGAACTATGTGTACATGAAGAAGAGCAAGAGTTGTGCCAGTTCCAATTGTCCACAGTATACTGTTATGTTGTGTGCGAGTCAGTAAATAGGACAGACAGTATGTTTAACTTTGTTTTAGGATTTGAGTCGGTGTTACGTAGCTATTATTGTGTTTAACGTACGCATATGAATAATTAGGAACAAATACTTTTATTCTAGAACGAGAAGTCGGTCTCAAATAAACTCTTGGTTGGATTAATGAATCAAAGGATGGAATGGGTGTGGAAGAGTGGACGACGAGTGGAAGGCACGGCCTCTACTTTCACCAGGAAGAGAATCTCTTTTTGTTTTCATTTTTAAATGCTTCTACTTCTCACATGTTTCAGGTATGACGTAGTCGGTCGACCGCTATTCTCCTCCTTGTTTATTCGTTTATTTATTTATTTATGTAATTGTACTCTGTTGTTGTTGTTGTTGTCGTTGTTTTTATTAATGTGTATTTTTCTCTTTCTGTTTTTAACTTTTTAATTTAATTACGACCTTCACCCTGGAACTCGCAGTCCGTTCCTTGTCTAACGATTCATTCAGATAAACTTTACTAAAATTTTATGTTCATTTCTGCCCATAACAGGCTGGTGGAGTGTTAAATTATTTACACTCGATCTGCTAGTTCCAGGGTTACTAAAAATAGTTCTGTTTCTTATCACTTGAACCATTTAAGGATAGAAGAAGTACAGTCCAGCCTCTCTTAGTTTGCTCCTAATGTAAACAAATAATGACGTCACTGAGCATGCGCATTACATCGAAATGTGTACATGCTGATTAAAAAGTAACAACAAAATACTTTCAAAAGGACTTAAATACAAAATACTTTTAAAAGTATTTTTATAAATGAAATTGTTAGGCCTACATCATATCATTACTAATGGCAGCTTATCATGGCCTCATTCTGTCTCATATCCGGTATGGCATTTTAGTATGGGGTAATTCTAGCATGGGTAATATGAATAGGGTTTTTAAAATTCAAAAGAAAGCTATTAGGTGTATGGTGGGAGCTAACCTCATGCAGGCCACTATTTAAGGAGCTTAAATTGCTTACAGTTCCATGTCTCTACATTTTTGAGGTGATTATGTATGTTAGGCAAAATAATTTTATGCAGAATTTCAATGTTCACAATCATAACACGAGAAACAGGAATGATTATTATGTGGCTAATCACTCCACAAAATTGTTTGAACAAAAACCTACGTATGCAGGGAGAAAATTCATAAATAAATTACCCCAATCTTTAAAGTGTTGTGAGGATTTGAATTCCTTTAAAAAAAATTTAAAAAATTACTTGATCGGTGAAACTTTTTATAGCGTACAAGAATTTCTTTCTTGATAGTAGTGATACATAGCGTGTTTCTTATATGTATTTCAGGTGTTACATCTGACGACATGTCCTATACTCCTCCTGGAGTCTCCAGGGCGCAAAAAAAAAAAAAAAAAAAATCATGGCTGATGTTTTTAGTACTTTAAGTGCTTATAATTTAAAAAATAGTTAACTTAATAGGAATACGACATCCATAAAGTCGCGGGGACTCTAGCGTGCACCCTGTAGTAGGTGGCTTTGGTTTGTTGACAGTAGGAGCAAACTAAGAACGACTGAACTATAGATGTGTAAAAGACACTAGTCACTGTTATCTCCTCTGAGAGTAATAAATTTCATTATACAACCAGATCCTGTGTTGAATGAAGTAAGTGAAGAATGAAATCTTGAAGAACGAAAGTGAAGAATGAAATGAATGAACTGTGAAGAATGACTGAAGTGCTATCAGTGCACGGTGGGAAGTAGATACTTTTAAGAGGGCCTGGCATGCTGATAAGCATACGTTTCCATTCATTGTGGAAGGCCGTTAAACTAACTCCTTCCTCGTTTTACTTAGTAAAGCCTTTAGAGAGGTACCTAATTAACAAGTTGATATTATTAATACGTATTTGTATATTCTATTGCCTGTTGTTGTTGTTTAGGTCATCAGCCGACAGGCTGGTTTGAACCTCTAGAGGTTTTACTAAGTTAAACGAGGAGTGAGGTGGTTTACCATTGCCTTCCTCACTGAGTGAAAAATTACGCTTATCAGCATGCCGGGCCCTCTGAAAAACACATATTTTCCACTCTGCAAATGACACCATCACTTCATTCACCACAGGGTCTGGCTGTATAATGAAATTCATTACTTTCAGACGAGATAACTCTGATTAGTGTCTTTTACACCTCTACCTCTTCTGTTCTTAAATGATTCAGTCATTTAATTGGCTGACCATGTGATAAGAAACAGAACTATTTATTTTAGCCCTGCAACGGACAGATTGAGTGTAAATAAATTGACATTCCACCAGTCTGTTATGGGCAAATTCTATTGCCTATATGAATATATTATAGGACAGAACGTACTGTTTTCGTATCGATTTTCGAAATTGAGTTTTCACTGGACATACACGTTTTCAGACCCCCTGAACCCAACAAAACATGTTTTTAACGATTTGTCTGTGTGTGAACAAATTTCTCAATAACGGAACTACGTACGAAATTGAAACTTGAGTTAAGTATTACTACAGAACCCGACACGAACATTTTCATCAAAATCGGTCAACCGGAAATAGTAGCTTATTAGTGTAACTTTTCACTTTTTTTGAAAAATCTCTCAAAAAAGGCTCATACGATTTTTTTTAAATCGCCTCATTTACTTCATTTTTTAATGTTCTACAAGATAGGTAGGCGCCATGACTGCTGAAATTCTTGGGGAGGCTGAGCTGTCGTAGAAAGAAAAGGGTTTTTTTTAAGATTGCGGCGTTAAAATGCATTTTAGGGCAAAAGTGTACATAACCAAAGTTGTAAGTAATTTAAAAACCTAGAACTTTTATTTCAAATATTTCTTTGAATAACGCTTAGTTTAGTGGTAATTAGTGACTTTATTAGTGATTCTGTTGTTTTTTCATCAGCTGTTAAACAGCTGATTTTCGGAGATGTAGGTACCTGGTTCAAATCCTAGTAAAGTTAGTTACTTTTATACGGATTTGAATACTAGACAGTGGTTACCGGTTTACTTTGATGGTTGGGGTTTAATTAACCATACTCTCTCAGGAATGGTCGGCCTGGGTCTGTACAAGACTACACAATCTTATTTATACGTCATACACATCATCTTTATCTTATTGGGTCATGGGGTTGCTTATTGTTCTAAATTGAACAGATTGCAACGTACAGATATTAGGAATTTAAAAATCTGGTGTGAAACACTCACACAACTTTCTCTTGCCAGTGCAAATAATTAACAATAAACCTAACATTAGAAATAAACAAAAAAACTAACCTCAATAAACATAACCTAATTTTAATCATTATGAAAGACGCAAAATTAAAATCGATCTCAGTTTGCCTTAAAAATACGGAAAATCACTCTTTCACACTAAACTAGGCTCTGTAGTGAAAAATATTAAGAATAAAAGTTTTAGATCTTTTAATTTTCTATAAATTCGATTATATACACTTTTGTCATACAATGCATACTAAGGCCGAAATCTTAAAAAAATTGATTTTTCACACGTTCTCGTGAGAAAAAAACAGAAAATCGCTAATTACCGCTAAACTAAGCGTTGCACAAAAAAATGTTATAAATAAAAGTTGTAGGATTTCTAATTCTCTACAACTTTTATTATGTACATTTTTGCGCTAAATTGCATATTAAAGCTGTAATCTTAAAAAAACTATGTTTTTACGTAAAAACAACCTCACCCAGAATTTCAGCAAACATGACGCTTACCCTATCTTGTAGAGCATAAAAAATTTAGTAAACCAGGCGATTTTTAAAAAAATCGTAGGACCAGTTTCTGAGAAAATCGCAAAAAAGTGAAAAATTATACGAATAAACTACTATTTCCGGTTGACCGATTTTGATGAAAATGTTCGTGCCGGGTCTGGTAGTGGTATGTAACTTAAGTTTTAAGTTTCAAGTTCGTACGATGTTCCATTCTTGAGATATTCTGTTCACACACATACACACACACACACACACAGACCAATCGCTAAAATTATGTTTTTTGGGTTCAGGGGGTCTGAAAACGTATAGATCCGGTGAAAACTCGATTTCTTAAAGTCGACATGAAAACAATACTTTCCTTCCTATATATTCATATAGGCAAGAGAAAGTAAAAAAAAAAAATTACATTACATATAGATTATTTACATTGGCAAGAGAAAATGGTGTGAATAATTTATAACAAATTTTTCCTGACTGTTACTGTGGTTGTTGGTGTTAATTTGTTGTAATTTTAAGTCTGGGAATTGAACGTGTTCTCTAGGTTAAGGTTAGGTTGATTAGTGTCTGCAAGTTAATTATTAGTCTCTCTACCCTTTAAAGCTGTAGGATGTTATGTAATTTACAAAGTTTATTTCAGTTGTTTAATGTAATTAAAAAAAAGCACGGAAAATAATACTGTGAATGCGTTCTAATTGTGTGAAATAAATCTCGCTCCGTATTCGCCGATATGTGCGATTCATCTTTTTTTTTTTTAATGAATACAAAAGAATTAGGCTTTCGTATTATGATTAATGTAATTACGATTAGATATTCTCACCTTTATTCAGAAGAATTTGTTTTGTGTTTGATAATTTTATTTATTTTATTCGTTCACATTATGCATTTTATTTTTTTGTTAAACTGTGTTTCATACAGTTTTTGTGTGGTTGTTTTTTTCCTTTTTATTCCGTTTAAAAGTAGTGTTTTATTTTATCTATTATTTTTTTAACCTACAGGATGTGTAAGAAGTTTTTACACGCATTTTTATTCAATTTTTTTTTGTTTTCCCCGGCCGTTTTTTGTTACTCCCAAATCTTTTTCGTGCATTCACCGGTTTTTTTTGTTTGTCTCTTGTAAATCCACTTTTAGACCACATTATGGTGACTTAAAAATGTTAGAATATTTATTTTGTAGCACACATTTTCAGCATTCGTTTACTGTAAGATTTTCTTCTTTATTCTGTCCACCCGATGTGGTGATTTTGCTCTTCATGTAAATCCATTTGTCTGAGTTTGGTTCGGTTCATTAAGGGGGTTGTCAACTCATGAAGATGATGTTTTTTGAATTTCGATTGTTTTTTGCATTTATTTGAAGTTTAAAATTTTCTAAAGCGCAACTTATGTTTAGGGCCTACTTTGTTTGTACTTTGACAAAACGTTATAACAACATCTGTTTAAAATAAAGATCACTAGCAAAGCGAGTGAAATTATTCCTTCAACTTTAAGTTTTCCGGAAATGTGGTTTTTGCATGATTGTACATTGTTAGGAATTAAATAATTTGGTTTGTATTTGAGATATTTGGATGATGTTTTTTTTTCAAATGTTCATAATTTCTTGCGCTATTATCTGTAGAATTATTATTACAAAAACCTTAATAGGGATTTAGTTAAAAAATAATTTGTGAATACATAAAAATAAATATTTTTGAAAATATGGTTTTTCTTCAATAAATTTCTTGTAAGAAAAACTACATACAAGCGTATACAACTGATAATAGACAGCAATTTTTTTGTATTTTGTAGCATAAGAATCATGTTGATATCTTTCTTGGTTCCTGAGGTATTTGTTCCCCCGTAAAAGCCCGCTTTTCCAACCTCACCCTTATATTAGGGGCTGTAATTAATTTTTTGGATTGGTTCAAATGGTAGATCATTATTAGTAAATTACTCTTTCATTTAAAATAAATAATGATAAATTGTAGCCAGAATTTTTGATTTTCATTTTCTAAGTTGACTAGCCCCTTAAGTTTCCTCAATATCCTTTGTGATTTCTTTAAGGGGATACTGTACTTTATTCCGCCAATGTTAAATTTATTCTTTTTAGGTATCTTACATTTTGTCATAGGATTGGTAAAATATAGGGAAATAAAACTTAACGCAGTTATAGTTGCCGGGTTTCTCTAGCTACTGTAATTTTTTGAATCAACGTTTAAAAAAAAAAATCAGGTGTGAAACACTCACACGACTTTCTCGTGCCAATGTAAATAATTAACAATAAACCTAACATTAGTAATAAAACATTAGAAATAAACAAAAAACTAACCTCAATAAACGTAACCTAATTGTAATCATGAGTTGAAGACGCTAAATGAAAAAAGATCTCAGTTTGCCTTAAAAATACAGAAAATCACTCTTTCACACTAAACTAGGCTCTGTAGGGAAAAATGCTTTAAATAAAAATTGTAGATCTTTTAACTTCTTATAAACTTGATTATATACACTTTTGTCGTAAAATACATACTAAGGCCGAAATCTGAAAAAAAATCGATTTTTCACACGTTTTCGTGAGGAAAAAAAACAGAAAATCGCTAATTACCGCTAAACTAAGCGTTTTACAAAAAAATGTTCGAAATTGTTGTAGGATTTTAAATTCTCTACTTATTTTATTGCATAAATTTTTTCGCTAAAATGCATATTAAAGCCGTAATCTTAAAAGAAACAAGTTTTTACGTGAAAACAGCCTCACCAAGAATTTCAGCAAACATGGCGCCTACCCTATCTTGTAGAGCACAAAAAGTTTAATAAACCAGGCGATTTTTAAAAAAATCGTAGGACCAGTTTTTGAGAAATTCGCAAAAAAGTGAAAAATTACACGAATAGGAAAAATTAGATTAAAAATTATCTTTACTAGGATTTGAACCAGGAACCTTCGTCTCCGAAAATCATCTGTTAAACAGCTATTATCAACACACAGCTGTTAACAGCTGATTTTGGCGACGACTTTACTTCCAGACAAACCCGGTGGGATAATTAAATACTAAGTTTGTTTTCATATATTTTTAATGCACAATACTTGGGTGTTGTACGTGTGTACGAGATGTGGCTATTAAATAACGAGACTGACGTTGTAAAAAATTTAATTGTAATTTTATACATAATCACTTATTGTCACCGTCAATATACACTCCTCTATCCCTACAATGCTCCATGCGAATTTTCCATTGTTGGAAACAGTGGTGCAAGTCGTCTTCTGTCAGCTCCTTTAGGACACGTGCCGCTCAAAAATGTTTGAAATGAAGCTTACAAAAATGTTTGTACTGACTGAATGTTTGTACGTGATTGAAAATGACCCAAATTTTTTTGGAAACGATATTAACGTGATGAAACGTTGTTTTTAATGATCCGGAAACGAAGCGCCAATCCATGCACTGGAACAGCCGAGCTTCACCGAGAGCCAAAAAAGCTCGAATGAGCAAGTCAAAATTTAAAGCAATGATGATTGTTTTTTTTGATATCCATGGGATTGTGTACCTTCACGGGTTTCCTGAAGGTCGAACAATTAATCAATATTACTACCTTGAGGTACTTTCTAAACTACGTCAAAGAGTAATGAAAAAACGCCCCGAAATGTGGAAGGACAAATCATGGGTTCTCTACCAAGACAATGCGCCAGCTCACTCCACGTTATCTTTCAAGAGGTCTGTAGCCAAGTACAGTATCTCAGTGTTAGAACATCCACCTTATTCACCAGATCTTGCACCATGTGACTTCTACCGGTTCCCTAAAGTGAAATCTGAATTAAAAGGGACAAGATTTGAGTCTGTGGAAGCTGTTAAAGAGAAAGCGGCACGTGTCCTGAAGGAGCTGACAGAAGATGACATCCAGCACTGTTTCCGACAATGGAAAATTCTTCTTTTTTTTTTTTTTGTTTAACGTCCGACTGTTCTGCAATTACTGCTAATGCAGACGGTGAAGGATGAAATGATTTTTTTGTAACGTATGAAAAGATGCCGTGCCTGAATGGGATTCGAACCCAAGACCGCATGATGAGAGGCGAGCACGTTACCAACTGCGCCAATGCGGCCGGCAATGGAAAATTCGCATGGAGCATTGTAGGGATAGTGAAGGAGTGAATATTGAAGGTGACAATAAGTGATTATGTATAAAATAAAAATAAAATATTGATACTGTACTACTTATACGCCGGTCCGTAGTTCATATTTTGCCCACTGTTGGCGCTGTGATGGGGTTGCTGCTGCCGATAGATAGCGCAGCGGTCACACCTCTCGCAGTGCCTGTGCTAAGTGGCAAAATGTATCTACGTACTGACGAAGGCGATAGTTGAGAAGATGAACAGGCAGTATCGATCCGCTCATACGAGAGGGTCGATATGAAGAAGATTTAGCACTCTACATTGAGTTTTTCTTGCTCTGCACGATCACTTTCACCTCCTTTCCCTACCCTTCGCTTCACCGGCGACTGCTCCTTTTCGGAGGCAGCGGTAAAAGGTGCTCGCTGCGTCGGCGACTGCTCCTATTTGATTTGGCAGCGCTACAGACGACCCCGCTTCGCTTCACCGGCGACTGCTCCTCTTCGGAGGCAGCGGTAAAAGGTGTTCGCTGCGTCGGCGACTGCTCCTATTTGATTAGGCAGCGGAACAGACGACCCCGCTGCGCTTCACCGTTAACTGCTCCTATTTGATTAGGCAGCGGTACAGACGACCCCGCTTCGCTTCACCGGCGACTGCTCCTCTTCGGAGGCAGCGGTAAAAGGTGTACGCTGCGTCGGCGACTGCTTCTAATCATTTAGGCAGCGGTAAAGATGACCTCTCCCCCTTCGCTTGCCAGCGACTGCTCCTCTTTGAGGTAGCGGCGAAGGCTTCCTTAGTCATCTGTTTAACTTTTGAACTACGCCGCCGGATGCCCGGCGGGTCCTATGATGAGCTCTACAGACTGCGCTACTAAAAGCCGGTGGCGAAAATATTGTACAACGTTAGTCTCGTTATTTAATAGCCACACCTCGTAGGTACTTTCAATGTTAAATTCAACACTTATAATTGAATCGGTGAGTGGAAAAAGAGTAATATTCCAAAATCCTTATTTTCGAGAAATTAAAAAAAAAACTGTTTTGTTACTTTGTTTTTGGTTTAATTTTTAATTGGTCATTTGTAGTAGCTAAATTTAACCTTTTTAATGGTGACTTTAGAATTTGTTTTACAATAATCATGGGATTGATTTTTGATTATTAATATGTTGACTATTCACCTTTTTCTAGATTTAGTACAAGTGAATGGGAAAAATTAAATTGAAAACCAATTAATGTGCCAATATGCTACAAAACTCTATTTTAATTTTAAAATAATTTACAGTTACATTTTGAAAATAATTACACAGAAACCAGTGGTCCAACTGCTGTTCGCTATTGAATGGAAGAAGGGTAATATTCCTGGAATATTATCCTTTTTCCACTCTACTAAATTTTTAATGTAGCTTAGCTGCTTTTAGATACAAGGAATATTTCCCTTTTATCAACCAATACATGCGCCGAAGTAAACTTAACAAAACTGCTATCTTCGTTCAATTTCGCATTTTTTGGAATATTACCCTTTTTCCACTCACCGATTCAATTTTTGTGTTTAATATTTAATTGATTGCTATATAAATACACTATTTTTTTTTAAAAAAAAAGAAGAAAAATGTGAAATTCAGCAAATTATTCTTTTCACACAGCTTGTATTTTAGTAACTACAGTCTGCCTAACTAATACAAGTTGTTAGTTATCTTGTAAAGCCTGCTAGTTAATTTATGGCAGGGAGTTTAACAAAATTGTTTTATTTTTATGAATTAATGACTCGTGTTTATGGTTCTCATTGTAATAAATTCTTATTTATTACTGTAAGTGTTTTATTTTTATAAAAATACAAATGGCAATATCAATTTATATAAATTTTTGAAAACCCACAAAACATTGTTATTTATTTTGTTGTTTAGGTCATCAGCCGAAAGGCTGGTTTGAATCTCTTAGAGATTTTACTAAGTAAAACGAGGAGTAAGGTGGGTTTGCTTTACTCAGTGAGTGGAAAAGTATTCTTATCAACATCCCAGGCCCTCTGAAAAGCATCTACTTTCGACCTTGCAAATGACACCTTCATTTCATTCACCAGAGAGTCTGGCTGTATTATGAAATATTTTACTCTTAGACCACTTGTCCACTTGAGAGAAAATACTGCCGAGAGTACTCTCAAGAGTAGACTCGCAAATGTATACGGGCCTGAGAGCTACTCTCCGAGAGAAGCAGGTGCAGCTGTCGACAGCTGTTCATTTCTCGCAAGTGTAAATGCTCGTTTCTAGTCTCGAGAGTTACCTACTGTCCACTCTTCCGTCAGTGTTGGAAAAGCTGAGAGCTTGTGTCGACAGTTCAAGTTCAATTTCAGTTTAGAGGAGTCTCATTAGTGTATTTTACTCCTCCATCTCTTCTATTCTTAAATGCTTCTGTTATGCGAGGTACATTCGTAAAGTAAGTTCCGTTTTGAAATTTAAAAATTCTGGTGTGAAACACTCACACAACTTTCTCTTGCCAATGCAAATAGTTAACAATAAACCTAACGTTAGTAATAAAACATTACAAATAAACAAAAAACTAACCTCAAGAAACATAACCTAATTTTAATCATGAGTGAAAGACGCAAAATAAAAATCAACCTCAGTTTAGCTTAAAAATATGGACAATACTCTTTCACGCAAAATTAGGCTCTGTAGTGAAAAATGATCTAAATAAAAGTTGTAGATCGTTCAATTTCCTATAAATTTGACTATATACACTTTTGTCGTTAAATGCATACTAAGCCCGAAATATTAAAAAAATCGATTTTTCACACGTTTTCGTGAGAAAAAAACATATAATCGCTAATTACTGCTAAACTAAGCGTTATACAAAAAAATGTTTGAAATAAAAGTTGTAGGACTTTAAATTCTCTACAACTTTAATTATGTAAATTTTTGCCCTAAAATGCATATTGAAGCCGTAATCTTAAAAAAACAATTTCTTTACGTGAAAACAGCCTCACCCAGAATTTCAACAAACATGACGCCTACCCTATCTTGTAGAGAATAAAAAATTTAGTAAATGAGGCGATTTTTAAAAAAATCGTAGGACCAGTTTTTGAGAAAATCGTAAAAAAGTGAAAAATTACACGAATAAAACTACTACTTCCGGTTGACCGATTTTGGTGAAAATGTTCGTGTCGGGTCCGGTAGTGGTAGTAACTTAAGTTTCAAGTTTGAAGTTCGTACGATGTTCCGTTCTTGAGATATTTTGTTCACACACACACAAACACACACAAACACACACACACACACACACACACACACACACACAGACCAATCGCTAAAAACATGCTTTTTGGGTTCAGGGGGTCTGAAAACATATAGATCCGGTGAAAACTCGATTTCGAAAAATCGACATGAAAACAATACTTTCCTTCCTATATATTTATATAGGCAAGAGAAAGTAAAAAAGAATAAGTTCAGATACAACAATGAAATTTATTTCATAAAAATCTACAACTCTTCAACTATTTTTCGACATAACTCCCGTGATTTTCCAGCCATTGGTCATAGCGTGGTAGAAGCCATTTGTCATAGCGTGGTAGAAGCCATTTGTCATAGCGTGGTAGAAGCCATTTGTCATAGCGTGGTCAGGGTGATATGGTGGAAGCCGCAGCACACTATGTCCATGTTCTGCCAAAATTGTATCAACTTTAAGGACTAAAAATTTGCACTTATATAATTTAATTAAATTGTAAAGTTCCGGCTTCAACATATTACTGTGAAATGGTATGTTATGGGATAGTAGCCAATTGATCATATCATTTTTTTTGCTGAACTACAAGGAGCTGCGTTTAATTGCACATTATGGTATGATGCATTGTCAATAACTAATACTGATTTAGGAGGAAGATTAGGAATAAGTTTTTCTTTAAGCCACCGTTCGTAATTGTCCGAATTCATAGCGTCATGGTAATCTCCAGACTTTTGACCGGATTTGAAAATTAACAGTGCATTATTTACAAATCCATTTTCACTGCCCGCGTGTACAATGATTGCAGTCCTTCCCTTAGACACAGGAACTGTTAATCCACAAGGTTCTGTTGAAGATGATGGGCCTGCTGTATCTATCCAAGAATAAGGTTGCGTGTGCGATGAATGAACATACGTCTCGTCAGTATAAATTATCGGTCTACCATGTTTTCGATATTCATGCAACGCACGAAGATAAGATAATCTTTTTTCCCGAATGTCTTGCTTCTCTATTAAGAGTTTACGATTATCTACTGACTTCTTCCAACGAAATCCAAGATTTCTAATTACTTGACGAAGAGACCACGAACCGCCTTTGTAATTAATTTTCCTTTTCAAAACCGGAAGCAATGTTTTGATTGTTGGACGTTGGCCTTCTTTCAGGTGAAAGTTATTAATAGTTCGGCGAACGACACATTTGTCAAAATCATCTAAATCTGTTTTTTCTTTTTTCCTGGGGCGTTTCTTATGTGGTGTACATATAGGTTTTCCTTCTTCCCTGGCAATTTTACCCTCCTTCAAAATTCTTTGGACACTGCTTCTTGAAATTCCGGTAGCTGCTGCGATTCTCCTCTGCGCTTGCTTAAAAAGTATTGGCCCTTCGTCTATTTCTCTTTTCATAAATTGATAGACGTTATTCACGACTTCTCTAGTTTGACTACGAATCACTTTACCCCCTATTTTCTTAATTTGTTCGCCCATTTTAAGTAAATTAAATTATTCAAAACTATTAAATTATTGAATAAAATTCTATTAAAAAAACGAAATTATAAAAAATTGAATGAAATAAATGAAACTAATAAAATTACAGTATAACCCTACAAAAACTACTTTTAAAATTTCGTAGTACACAACAACAAATTGACAACTTAAGAAAGATGATGTTTGCAGTTTTAACAATACACGACCGATAGTCACAACTAGGCGGTTGAATCGACACTGTACTTTTTCCCAATATGCTTCCCCCACCACACATATAAGAGCTCACTATAGAAATCGTACTTTAGGGGCAGGCTTCACGTCTTAACACTCAGCCTCTACAAGCTTTTGTATACCCTCTTCACAGAATGCTGCCGCCTGTGTAGTCAACCAAGAGGTAACATGTTCTTTCAGCTCTTCATCGCAATGGGAGTTCATTCCGAAAATTCGATTCCATATTCAATTTTTTGAATTTTATTGAGTATTAATATTTGTAATTTTCTGTTTAATATGGTATAGGCTATAATGTATAAGCATTTTTGTATAGTGGTTGAAAAGAGAAAAGTTAGTTTTTTCTGGTGTTATATCTGTGTTTATTATATCTGAATATTATTTATTTTAATTTGTAAACATGTTTTTTTCTTACAAAAGACCCATTTTCTCAGAAACCACAAAACATAAAGAAATGATTTTTTTTTACTGTGTCTTTATTAGGTTATAGTGGTACTCTGTATCCTCTTTCAGCATTGTAAAAATATTTATTAAATTGCAAAATATTTCCAAAAACAAATTGGCCTCGTCAAAAGAATTCATAACTTATTTAAAAGTTGTTATATTTTTTTTTTTTTTTTTTTTTTTTTGCGCCCTGGAGACTCCAGGAGGAGTATAGGACATGTCGTCAGATGTAACACCTGAAATACATATAAGAAACACACTATGTATCACTACTATCAAGAAAGAAATTCTTGTACGCTATAAAAAGTTTCACCGATCAAGTAATTTTTAAAATTTTTTTTAAAGGACTTCAAATCCTCACAACACTTTAAAGATTGGGGTAATTTATTTATGAATTTTCTCCCTGCATAAGTAGGTTTTTGTTCAAACAATTTTGTGGAGTGATTAGCCACATAATAATCATTCCTGTTTCTCGTGTTATGATTGTGAACATTGAAATTCTGCATAAAATTTTTTTGCCTAACATACATAATCACCTCAAAAATGTAGAGACAGGGAACTGTAAGCAATTTAAGCTCCTTAAATAGTGGCCTGCAAGAGTTTAGCTGGTTAGCTCCCACCATACACCTAATAGCTTTCTTTTGAATTTTAAAAACCCTATTCATATTACCCATGCTAGAATTACCCCATACTAAAATACCATACCGGATATGAGACAGAATGAGGCCATGATAAGCTGCCATTAGTAATTTTTTATCATTTAATCTGGCGATTTGTTTTAGTGCAAATACCCCAGATGATATTTTACTACAAACTTGATTGATATAGAAGTCCCAAGACAAAGATCTATCTAGAGATACGCCCAGGAACTTCACTGTTTCTACATGCTCTAAACTATTATTATGAATAAATACATCCACTTCTCTACTTTCTTTAACGTTATGTTTATTTTTGAACTGCAAGTACTGACTTTTAATGTGTGAGGATCAGTAACCTCTTCTTGTATCCATAAATAATCCCTCAAAGTTGCACCTTTCAAATATTAATAGTTACTGAGATAATGAGTTTCAAATTTTGCTAATTTAACAGTGGCGGGATACGCGGTATGAACTTTCCTTAACCTATGAATCTAAGAAGATAAATTCACTGTACGTGAGTTGATTTAACTATAATATCTACCATTCATAAATCAAATTTTAAATAATTAAAATAATTTATAATGAAACTTTAAATTTTTGTCAGTTCATCGTAAAAGATTAAATTTTAAATTTTTTAAAAAAATTTATGACTTTTGGTGTTACGTTTCCACAGGACAACGTCTGTCGGGTCTGCTAGTTTTATATTAAAAAACATTCTAGCAGTATGTACTTATAGACCTTCTGTTGATTTAGCTAGCTTGTAAAGGCTTAAGAAAGGATTGTTGTAAAGTGATTTTTTTCTCTAGAAAAAAAAAAACAAATAAAAGAAACGGATTTTTCTTCCAATCGACTTCACTTGACTGACTGTCCTACATCGATTACTTTCAAAAGACGTAGAATAAAAATAAAGAAAAAGAAAAACAATATTCGTGTAATTTCTTTTTTGTTCTATTCATCTGAGATCCATTCCGTTCATTTATATTAATGTTTGTATGTATTTATTTGATGTATTATTGTATTTCCGTCATTTTTCTTTATAATATTTATTTATTTATTTATTTTACGTTTTTGTCTGTTGTATTGTAATAATAATAATAATAATAAATGAACAAAAGCGTAACCTTGTTTTATGTTATGTATGTTATGCCGTTATACCATTATGTTATGCCGACGTCGGAATACATATTTAATAAAGATGCGGTAGACATATTTTGTTCCGTACTTTTTATCTGCGTTATTCAATAAATTAAATAGTGCCCCCGATCAACTGGTTTTTAATTCATTTTTAGCTGAAATATTTGTCCGTGAACAACAACTGTTATCTCGTATAGTATGTACAGTATGCGTTTACGATTTCTAATATTGAAGCGGTGTTTAAAAAGTTGATGTGTCAATTGTATAGGGTGATTCATTTAAAAGTAGCCCGCTGCATTTAACAGCGGCCTTTGGCAACCAATTGGATTCCAATAGTAAATGAATAAATAGAAATACTTAATACATAATTTTACATATTTATTTAAAATTTATATACAAATTTCGGGCTATAAAGGGCTTCTGTCGGCAACTGGAAGGAGACCCCTTAATTCCTTTTACAAAAGGCTTAAGGGAACCGGCCGGGATAGAAGGCTAGTGTCCTATCCATACATTCACGTTGTGTGGCCTGTTAGTAACCATGTGACCGCTCATCAGCACGATAACCGTCTCATGGTGAACGGAACTGGAAGGGCTGCCCATTCCACCCTGGCAGACGGTGGCACAGGGCACTCAGTCTGCCAACCAAAAAGCTGAAAGCAACAGTAAACTACAGCTTTTTCTGTCTGACTAGAATTATCGTAAGGAAACTCCTTCATGTATGATTCTGGTTAGGCTTACTTAGTATATGCAGATCTTCAATAGCTTCGAGAACTTCAAAATATGAAAAATTATGATGGCGTCCTCTCTGTTAAAACATTCCGGAGGTAAACTAGTCCTCAATTCGGATCTCCGGGCGAGGACTATCAGAGGGGACTTCATCAAAAAAATAAAAGTTTCTACAGGTATGTAGATATGAAACGACTTGCGCAAGATATAACAGGGTGGAAAACTGCATCAAACCAGTCGAGAGACTGATGACAAAAAATGTATACAAATTTCAACTTCACCTTTACAGTCGATGCTGAAAGTGGCGTCCTTTTGAACGCTTACACATTTTTGCGCTCGTTCAATGTTATTAATATACACACGACGCAATACGGAAACGTCTATAGCTTGAATGGCTACCTCGTTGTTATTCCTAAAGAATAACATCGAATAACTCGTGTATACTGCGGGGGTTTGTTTGGTAAACAGTTCCTTTTAAAATAACCCCATAAAAAAAATCACACATACTCAAATCGGGTGAACGAGGAGGCCACAAATCTTTACTAACAACTCCCATAAGAAAAGTGTGATTGATATGAGATAGGGACTGGTGAGACGTGTAAAATGTTCCACTTGCTGGAAAAAATTGTACTCTATAATAATATAATAATTAATTATAGATAATTATAGATCATGAGGAAAATTCTAGGTCAGAAATTAACAGAAGAAGGCTACAGGCTACACTCCAGAAAAACAACCGAGAAAATGTCTAACCTAGCGGCAGACATACGGGGAAAAGAAGGCTGAAATTCTATGGACACATCAGTAGACTCCCCCCAACACGACTCACTAACAGGATACTTACTTACATACAAAAAGTTAAATCAAAAACACCCCATGGATTACACAAGTGAAAATAGACTTACATAAGGCACTAATAGACCCAACAGATATTGGAGACAGAAACACATTCAGAAACTGGATAAACGAGTCGAATGTGATGTCAGAGAATGAGGTCCTTAGGAGGACAGGGATGAAGTGGACAGAGGAGAGGAAGCGAACACATGGGGAGAGAATGAGAGAAGTATGGAAAATGAGAAAGAATTCACAAAAATGAGTCGGAATGCTTTGCGCGATCCATCAGGGTCCATACGCATATAATCTTCTTCTTCAGGTGCCATCTCCGCTTCGAAGGTTGGCAATCATCAGAGCGATTTTTATCTTTGATGTCACAGCCCTAAACAATTCGTTGTTGCTGCAACCGTACCAATCTCTTAGGTTTTTCAGCCAGGATTTTCGTCTTCTTCCCAAGGATCTCTTCCCTTGGATTTTCCCCTGGACACATATAATAATAATAATACAGTAATATAAATTGTACTATAAAGGCCAGTCGATCACATCGTGATCAGTGCTGCCAATACAGCATATGAAAATAACTCGAGCGGCGGGCTACTTTTAAATGAATCACCCAGTACCTTTAGGTGAATGTTGTGGTAGTAATGTCCGTTATAATTAGCGCAACTACTGGTAACGCGCTATAAGTTGACGATTGCGTCTATCATGCGGTGGGAGGACAGTATACTATCTATCCTACTTACATCGGCCAACCCAAAAGCATAACACATATATCAAGCGTCTAACTCAAAATGTAACCACCACAAACACTTTAATAATAAAATTCAGTTCATGACCCCTAACACTAAATAAGTAAGGAGTAATGTAATTATTTAAAGAAAGTGAATTGTTTAAAATTCAGTTGCAATTTAACATAACTTTACTGAAAATAATGAAGTACGAAAACCCTAAAAATGCAATAACGTTTTGAAATTACCGTAAAATTAGTATTACTCACGATAATAAGCTCGTGTCGACGGAACTCACGGACTAACTAGTTTATCACTACAAATGTCAGAGTGGAATAATTCAGTTTACTGCTGATGACCAAAAAAGATACTAAATATAGCTTAGGCCTAGTATTATGGCTTGCCGGCCGCATTGGCGAAGTTGGTAACGTGCTCGCCTCTCATCATGCGGTCTTGGGTTCGAATCCCATTCAGGCACGGCATTTTTTCATACGTTACAAAAAATCATTTCATCATTCACCGTCCGCATTAGCAGTAATTGCAGAACAGTCGGACGTTAAACCAAAAAAAAAAAAATAGTATTATGGCTTACTTAAAATGAATGTTTATTATTTAGAATAATTATTAAGAATCAATAAATAATACAATGGGATGTTAATAAAACGACATAGTTGTAAAAATAATAAATCGATGTAAGAGTAAAACTACAACATGATGTCATGGTTAGAACTGTCACTATAATGTATTTAGAAAAGCACATATACAGTTCAGCCGTTCTTAGTCTGCTCCTACTGTCAACAAACAAAAACCACCTACTACAGGGTGCACGCTAGAGTCCACCACTTTACGGATGTCGTATTCCTATTAAGTTAACTGTTTTTTAAATTAGCCTATAAGTACTTAAAGTACTAAAAACATCAGTCATGATATGATTTAGGCCTAACAATTTCATTTAGAAAAATACTTGTAAAAGTATTTTGTTGTTACTTTTTAATCAGCGTGTACACATTTTGATATAATGTGCATGCTCAGTGACGTCATTATTTGTTTACATTAGGAGCAAACTAAGAGAGGCTGGACTATAGTAGCACTTCCACCCCCTCCCCTCGCATAGTCCAGTCTTAATCTCGCTGACGATCGTCAACTTATATTGCGTTACCAGTAGTTTCTAGGTCAGAGGTCTCGTGTTCGATTCCCGGTCAGACTGGCATGATTTCATCGTTAGACTCCTTACACACACAGCCGGCTTGCCAGGCCGGCGGCACTTTCCCCACTGAGTGGAGAAATACCGTATTGTTCCGAATACAAGCCGCAGTTTTTTCCTAAAAATCGGTTCCATAATTTGACCTGCGGCTTGCATTCGCGTTTTAATAAAAATAGAGAGAGAGAGAGAGGGGGGTTTGGGAGAGGGAGAGAGAGAAGTGTACAGTCATTTTGATCAGTTTGGTGTTACAGTATAAAGTTTGGTAGCAGTTTTCTTATATTTCATTTTGTTTTTTATCCGATCATTTGTTTTTTGTTGTATTTTATACATCGCCATGAGTGATGTTATATAGGTTAAGGGTACTTTGTGTATACAAGTACCCAAAAAGTAGCGCAGGACTTGCGATACCTATTTCGAATTATTGGTATCGCAAGTCCTGCGCTACTTTTTGGGTAAAAACGCGGAAAAGACATCCACCAAAGAAGCCGGAAGAAAACACATACGTATAATGTAGATGGTGTTCGGCATTGAACAAAATATAAACAAAAACTTCTAAATGCTAATTAAGTAGCAAGTGTATTTGTTTGTACGGTATTTTCTTCTTAAAAATAAAATTAAAAAACATACAAGTACTGTACTTGAAATTTATTTCCTAGTTTTGATCGTAATTTTTCCGATGCGGCTTAAAATCGGGTGCGGCTTGTTTTCTGAATATTACGGTATGCTTATCAGCATGCTCGGTCCTGTGAAAACCATCTACTTTCCACCCTGTAAATAACACCTTCACTTCATTCACCACAGGGTCTACCTGTATAATGATAAAATTGATTACTGTCATAGGAGATAACTCTGTTTAGTATGTTTTACACCTTTACCTCTTTTGTTGTTAAATGGTTCAGTCATATAATTGGGTGACCATCTGATAAGAAACACAACTATTTTTTTGCAGCTCTGGAACTAACAGATTGAGTGCAAATAATTAAACTCTCCACCTGTCTTTTATGGGCGGTTGTTATACAGTAGAATCGCAGTAGTCCGGCACCTCCAGTAATCCGGCCCTTAAAATATTAGGGCTAAAAGTATGAAACCTCACACAGGACAGATTTTGGTAAAATTAAATTGAATAAGAGAAATCAACTCGACCTAATTACGGCGGATTTAATATAGCATGTATGTTTAGGATTTGATTAAAGAAATGAATAAGCAGACCTTAATTATTATTAAATTAAATAATTTTTGGCCTTCTATCCAAAACCCAGAACTGGGTTATACTCCATACTTCATGCTGAATTCACAACGATACGTAATTCTCAGAACACGAGCACCCCCACACCGCACTAGGCGATGTCAATAGCCGATAATTATGTTTAGTACAATAACTACAGAAGTACTCAGCAAACCTTTTTTAATTAGTTAATTTAATTTAAAATCACATAGAAATCAATGCATATTCATTGTTTGTTTAAATTTATAATTTATAGTTGCAAAATTCCAACAAATCCAGTTATCCGGCATTTTTAGTAATCCGGCACCCTCTCGGTCCTGAACAGGCCGGACTACTGAGATTCTACTGTAGATCTAAACATCACGTTAATCGTCTAGCGTAAAATATTAACGATGTACATTAAATTCTAAAACGTGCTGCCGTATTGGATGTAACAGAATGATTTTTACTTTCTCTTGTCTATATGAATATATAGGAAGGAAAGTATTGTTTTCATGTCGATTTTTCGAAATCGAGTTTTCACCGGATCTATACGTTTTCAGACCCCCTGAACCCAAAAAACATGTTTTTAGCGATAGGTCTGTGTGTGTGTGTGTGTGTGTGTGCGTGCGTGCGTGCGTGTGTGTGTGTCTGTGTGTGTGTGTGTGTGAACAGAATATCTCATGAACGGAACATCGCACAAACTTGAAACTTAAGTTACATACCACTACCGGACCCGACACGAACATTTTCATCAAAATCGGTCAACCGGAAGTAGTAGTTTATTCGTATAATTTTTCACTTTTTTGCGATTTTCTCAAAAACTGGTCCTACGATTTTTTTTAAAAACGCCTCATTTACTCAATTTTTTATTCTCTACAAGATAGGGTAGGCGCCATGTTTGCTGAAATTCTGCGTGAGGCTGTTTTTACGTAAAAACATTTTCTTTTTAAGATTGCGGCTTTATTATGCATTTTACCGAAAAAATGTATGTAATTAAAGTTGTACAAAATTTAAAATTCTACAACTTTTATTTCAAACTTTTTTTGTATAACGCTTAGTTTAGCGGTAATTAGCAATTTTCTGTTTTTTTTTCTCACGAAAACGTGTGAAAAATCTATTTTTTTAAAGATTTCGGCCTTAGAATGCGTTTTACGACAAAAGTGTATAAAATAATATTTATAGAAAATTAAGTGATCTACAAGTTTTATTTAAAGCATTTTTTTGTACAGTGCCTAGTTTAGCGTGAAAGAGTGATTTTCCGTATTTTTAAGCCAAACTGAGTTCGATTTTCATTTTGCGTCTTTCACTCATGATTAAAATAAGATTATGTTTTTGAGGTTAGTTTTTAGTTTATTTCTAATGTTTTATTACTAATGTTAGGTTTATTTTTAATTATTTGCATTGGCAAGAGAAAGTTGTGTGAATGTTTCACACCAGATTTTTATGTGTTATTTTAATTTGTACATAATATAAAGTGTTAATATGTTGTAGACAAGTGGCGAGTTTGAGTGTGAATGTTAAAAAAAATTTAATGAACATTTATAATTAACTTCTGGAAAGTTTGGTAGCTACATGTATTTCAAGATCATGTATTATTACTTGTCTTTTTTATTTATTTATTTTATTTAAGGAAGCTTTTTGTATCTTTTTTTATATTTTTTGCATTGTACATAATAATTAAAAATCTGGTGTGAAACACTCACACAACTTTCTCTTGCCAATGCAAATAATTAACAATAAACCTAACATTATTAATGAAATATTAGAAATAAACAAAAAGCTAACCTCAAAAACATAACCTTATTTTAATCATAAGTGAATAACGCAAAATGAAAATCAAACTCAGTTTGGCTTAAAAAAACGGAAAATCACACTTTCACGTTAAACTAGGCTTTGTAGTGAAAAATGCTTTAAATAAAAGTTGTAGATCTTTTTATTTCCTATAAAATGTATTATATACACTTTTGTCGTAAAATGCATTCTAAGGCCGAAATCTTAAAAAAATTGATTTTTCACACGTTTTCGTGAGAAAAAAATCAGAAAATCGCTAATTACTGCTAAACTAAGCGTTAAACAAAAAAATGTTTGAAATAAAAGTTGTAGAATTTTATATTCTCTACAACTTTTATTATATAGTACATTTTTGCTCTAAATTGCATATTAAAGCCGTAATCTTAAAAAAACTATGTTTTTACGTGAAAACAGCCTCACCCAGAATTTCAGCAAACATGACGCCTATCCTATCTTGTAGAGAATAAAAATTGCGTAAAATAGGCGATTTTAAAAAAAATCGTAGGACCAGTTTTTGAGAAAATCGCAAAAAAGTGAAAAATTACACGAATAAACTACTACTTCCGGTTTACCGATTTTGATGAAAATGTTCGTGTCGGGTCCGGTAGTGGTATGTAACTTAAGTTTCAAGTTTGTACGTTGTTCCGTTCTTGAGATATTTTGTTCACACACACACACACACACACACACACACAGACCAATCGCTAAAAACATGTTTTTTTGGGTTCAGGGGGTCTGAAAACGTATAGATCCGGTGAAAACTCGATTTCGAAAAATCGACGTGAAAAGAATACTTTCCTTCCTATATATTCATATAGGCAAGAGAAAGTAAAAATAGTATAACGGAATATGTTTTTATGTTGTTGTTGTTTAGGTCAACAGCCGAAAGGCTGGTTTGAACCTCTAGAGGTTTTACTAAGTAAAAACGAGGAGTGAGGTGGTTTACCTTTGCCTTCCTCACTGAGTTGAAAGAGTATGCTTATCAGCACGCCAGGCCCTCCGAAAAGCACTCACTTTCCACCCTGCAAATGACACCTTCACTTCATTCACCACAGGGTCTGGCTGCATAGTGAAATTCATTACTCTCAGAGGAGATAACTCTGACTAGTGTCTTTTACACATCTACCTCTTCTGTTCTTAAATAGTTCAGTCATATAAGTGGCTGACTATGTAATAAGAAACAGAACTATTTTTTTTAGCCCTGTTTTTATGTTATAATTAGTTAATTACACGACTGGGTTGTCATATGTTCATGTGTTAGTTGCAAGCGATATGTTGCATTTATTTGTTATACAGTAGATTAAATACATTACCCAAAATTTATATAAAATAAATGAATAAGCACACGCAAGTGAAGTTTTAATTAAGTCATCTTCACTCAATGAAATTGCATGTAACAAAACTTCAAGGATCTATTGAATCAGTAACACATCTTATTATCGTGTCAGATGCTTCGTTTAGTGGTAATCAAAAAGAAATAAGATCATAAGATTATAAGATTAAAATCTGTGGTTTTCAAAAATTAACGCCGTGTAGAGTTTTTAAGCGAGACGTTTACTTTGAAAAATAGATATTTTCTGTGGTTATATCAATAGGACTTTTAAGAATCGAACCAGGAAAGATACACAGTTGAGGCTCTACGATGTAATGGCGGTGCCGATTTTACTGTATGGAAGTGAGACCTGGGCACCAAAGAAGAGAGATTTAAGTCGATTGGAGGCAGCTGAAATGAGATTTTTGAGATCTGTGAAGGGATGTAGCCGGAGAGAACACATTAGAAGTAGCGCGATTCGAGAAGAACTGAAGAGAGACGAAACAATCATTGATAAAATGTGGAGGTACAGAAATAGGTGGCAGGAACATGTACTTAGGATGTCACCTGATAAAGCTAGTCTTCAGGCGCTGAAGTATCGCCCTCGAGGAAGGAGATGTTTGGGGCGTCCAAGAAAGAGATGGTGTGATGTTGGAACAGGCGATTGGCCTAATCCGTAAAGGAGATGACGATGATGATGATGATGGAGGATATATTTTAATAAAATAGTATTTTTATTTTATTAATAAATTTGGTTTCTCAACATTAAATAAATAAAAACGAAAGCAGTGTTTCAGTAAAATCAGTAAGTATTTTTTTGTGAAAATTTTGACTTTGTAAACTTTAATATCTCGTTGAAGAATTAAAATATATTTTAACAAGTGTAAAAAAATATAAATGTTCTTCAGAGCCCTTTGTGTGCTAAGGTATTAGGTTACTGTGTTGTAAATCTTTAACAAAATTATTTAATTTTTTGTGTTAAAAATTTTTGGTATTTTTATAAGAAATTAAAAAAGGAATTTTTCCCCTCGTATACAGCCAGTTTTAGACCACGTGAGGTGATTTAAGACATTTCTGGAAGCTCATTTTTGCTTTTCATGGAAGCCCTTAAAGTTCATGGTTATTCATATTAGTTAAGTTCGGTTTATTAATTTTTCTTTTCTCGGTTTAAATATTTTTTCTGACTTCTTTAAACCATTAATCCGACACCTTAGGTCTATTGTTTTGTGTTCTAATTTGTTTTTGTCAGCCATTGTCATCCATTCTATACAGGTGTCCGTAAAATTCTAGTCCTCTTTTTTAATTGATTCCATTAATCGTTCTTTTTCTTGTACAGTTCTTCTCGACCTCATAACCTATATTGTCTGTCTACTATCTTCGGGCCCATTACTTTGCGGAGGATTTTTCTATCAAATTTTTCTGCTTCTCTTTGCCTTCCCGTTCATTCTAAGTCACCTCTTGCTTTCACACACACAGGTTTTATCACAGTTTTATAATATCTAATCTTTACTTGTCTTGAGAGTGCTTTTTTCAGAAAAAAAAATGTAATTAATATAAAGGGAAAATAAAACTGACAGTCTTCAAAAAATTGATGGATGATATTAAGAACATTCTCGGGAAATGGTAGCTCGTGCCCAACAATATACCAAGAAGACGAACAGATAACAGTCACAATGAGAAAAAGGCGATTGTCATTCTTCAGCCACTTAATCAGGATGCGAGAAACAAAGCTCGTTAAGAAACTTAAGCAGCTCATGCAATACAAATCATAGAGTGGATGGCTACAGGAGAAAAACAACGATCTTAACACCCTGCAGATAACGTACAACATGATTCTAAGACGAGAACATGGACCAATACTCATGGACCTTAAAATTCAATTGCCACTAATCACCAGAAAAGTTGGACAATATAACATAGCTGGCGAGCAGAGGAGGGCCAGATCTGAGAATATGAAAAGAGAATTAAAGAGAGTATTGGGATAGAAGAAAACAAGTCTAACTGTCCGCTAAAGACTGGAAGTTAGTTATAGGGGTTAAAAAAGGGGGAAATAACAAGGGTCAGTGTAAAGTCAGGAATAAGTTGAAAGAACAATTCTGTGAAAGATTACGAGGGCTATCAGTAATGACCTGGGAAATTGGAGACGGAAACCAACCAAGTAATTTTAATTGTAAGTGTTATTTTTTCCTGATATTTATGGATTTTGCCCACAACAGACAGGTGGAGTGTTAATTTATTTACACTCAATCTGTTCGTTGCAGGGCTAAAATAAATAGTTCTGTTTCTTATCACATGGTCAGCCAATTAAATGACTGAATCATTTAAGAACAGAAGAGGTAGAGGTGTACTGTGACACTAATCAGAGTTATCTCCTCTGAAAGTAATGAATTTTGTTATACAGTCAGACCCTGTGGTAAATGAAGTGAAGGTGTCATTTGCAGAGTGGAAAATATGTGCTTTTCAGAGGGCCTGGCGTGCTGATAAGCGTAACTTTTCACTCAGTGAGGAAGGCAATGGTAAACCACCTCACTCCTCGTTTTACTTAGTAAAACCTCTAGAGGTTCAAACCAGCTTTTCAGCTGATGACCTAAACAACAACAACATTTATGGATTGTTTCATTTAGTAGTTCAGGAAACGTTTGTAACCTTAACGAACAGAAAAATTAAAATTAAATTAAAAAAAAACATGTAAGAGTCTGTTCTGAACATCTGTTTTTGCCCGATTTATTAGTTAAGGGATAATTTTCAGTGTTCTCTAATAAAAAAAATTGCAGTGAAAAGATTTTCAAAAATGACTGACTTGAAGTGCATTTAAATTGGAAAAGTACGTTAATTTTTAAACATCCTGTGTTGGACCTTTCACCTTTTCGTAGTCAGTTCCTCCGATCGTGTGTATTAATTACTAGTGTTATTTTAATTTTGTTATGTTTTCCGGAAATTTTATTAATTTCTGACATTTTTATAATAAGATTGTTTTTGTTATTAATCTGTTTCAAGAACATTATTATTAATACTTTAAAGTATTTGTGTGGGTTTTTGATTGTATTGGAAACTTTTTTGTTTAAGTATCACTCAGAATTTTTTCCTCATATTTATCGATTGGTTTCATTTAGTAAAACAAAAACTGAAATGATACAAATATTTAAAGACGTTGGTGAAATGACTAAGATAATTTTTTTCCTCGTACAGGGTCAATTTTAGACCACGTGGGGTGATTTTAGACATTTTTGGAAGCTCTTTTTGCAGTCCACATTCTCAACATTTGCTCACTGTAGGCTTTTCTCCTTTCTTCTGTCCATTCGGTGTTCTGTTTTTGCTCTTCATGGAAGCCCTTAAAGTTCGTAATTAGTTGTCTGAATTTGGATCGGTTCATTTAGTTTTCTCCGGTTATTCCGGTTTTCTCAATATCCTCTCTAATTTCTTTAAACCACTTATCTGACATCCTAGGTTTATTGTTTATTTTAAACTATTTGTGTGGTTTTTACTTTCTCTTGCCTATATGAATATATGGGAAGGAAAGTATTGTTTTCATGTCGATTTTTCGAAATCGAGTTTTCACCGGATCTATACGTTTTCAGACCCCCTGAACCCAAAAAACATGTTTTTAGCGATTGGTCTGTGTGTGAACAGAATATCTCAAGAACGGAACATCGTACGAACTTGAAACTTGAAACTTAAGTTACATACCACTACCGGACGCGACACGAACATTTTCATCAAAATCGGTCAACCGGAAGTAGTAGTTTATTCGTATAATTTTTCAGTTTTTTGCGATTTTCTCAAAAACTGGTCCTATGATTTTTTTTTAAATCGCCTATTTTACTCAATTTTTTATTCTCTGCAAGATAGGGTAGGCGCCATGTTTGCTGAAATTCTCGGTGAGGCTGTTTTCACGTAAAAACGTTGTTTTTTTAAGATTACGGCTTTAATATAAATTTTAGCGCAAAAACTTATATATTAAAAGTTGTAGAGAATTTAAAAACCTACAACTTTTGTTACAAACATTTTTTTGTATAACGCTTAGTTTAGCGGTAATTTGCGATTTTCTGTTTTTTTTCTTACGAAAACGTGAGAAAAATCGATTTTTTAACATTTCGGTGTTAGTATGCATTTTACGACAAAAGCGTATATAATTAAATTTATAGAAAATTAAAAGATCTACAACTTTTGTTTAGAGCATTTTTCTCTACAGAGCCTAGTTTAGCGTGAAAGCGTGATTTTCCGTATTTTTAAGCCAAACTGAGTTCGATTGTCATTTTGCGTCATTCACTCATGATTAAAATAAGGTTATGTTTTTGAGGTTAGTTTTTGTTCATTTCTAATATTTTATTACTAATGTTAAATTATATTGTAAATTATTTGCATTGGCAAGAGAAAGTTGTGTGAGTGTTTCACACCAGATTTTTATTATTGTTTATGCATTTTGGCGCAAAAATATAGAAACAAAAGTTGTAGAGAATTGAAAATCCTACAACTTTTATTTCAAACATTTTTGTATAAAACGCTTAGTTTAGTGGTAATTAGTGATTTTCTGTTTTCTATCTCACAAAAACGTGTAAGAAATCGATTTTTTAAAGAATTCAGTCTTAGCATTCATTTTACGACAAAAGTGTATATAATCAAATTTATAGGAAATTGAATGATCTACAACTTTTTATTAAAGCATTTTTCTCTACAGAGCCTAGTTAAGCGTGAAAGAGTGATTTTCTGTATTTTTAAGCCAAACAGAGGTTGATTTTCATGTGATGATTAAAATTAAGTTATGTTTATTGAGGTTAGTTTTTTCTTTATTTGTAATGTTTTATTACTAATGTTAGGTTATATTGTTAATTATTTGCATTGGCAAGAGAAAGGTGTGTGAGTGTTTCACACCAGATTTTTTTTATTGTATTGGAAACTTTTTTGTTTAGGTGTCAATCAGAATTTTTTTCTGATATTTATGGATTGTTTCATTTAGTAAAATGGAAACTGAAATGATAAAAATATTTAAAGATGTTGGTGAAATGACTAGGAAATTTTTTTTCTCGTACAGGGTCAATTTTAGACCACGTGGGGTGATTTTAGACATTTTTGGAAGCTCTTTTTGCAGTCCGCATTCTCAAAATTTGCTCACTTTTCTCCTTTCTTCTGTTCACTCGGTGTTCTGTTTTTGCTCTTCATGGAAGCCCTTAAGTTCTTAATTAAGTTCGTAATTAGTTCTCTAAATTTGGTTCGGTTCATTAAGTTTTCTCGGTTTATTCCGGTTTTCTCAATATCCTTTCTATCTTCTTTAAAACACTTATCTGACATCCTAGGTTTATTGTGTTGCTGTTTAGGTCATCAGCCTGTAGCCTGTAGGCTGGTTTGAACCTGTAGAGGTTTTACTAAGTAAAACGAGGAGTCAGGTGGTTTACCATTGCCACAACTCACTGAGTGGAAAAGTGCGCTCACCAGCATGCCGTGCCCTCTGTAAAGCACATATTTTCCACCTTGCAAATGACACCTTCACTTCATTCACCACAGGGTCCAACTGTATAATGAAAGGTTTATTGTATAGTCTTTTAAAAATTTGTTTTGTCAACCGGTTGTCATCCATTCTATACCAGGTGCCTATATAAATTTTAATCTTTTTTTCTAGTAAGACAATATTGTAAAAATATCAATTGTAAAAATCAAAAAATTAAACTATAAAAACATTTTAAGACAATTTTGTATTAAGAGTTCATTGAAATACGTATATTTATTAAATAGTACGTGGTGCATTATAAGCGGAGTGAGCTGCGATGAAAACCTACTTGAATATCCGTTTGCCAATCGCAAAGCGTCGTTTTATTTGCCATGAGAATGGTAAACAGCTATTTACAAAGATTGTACTTTTTGTTTTTTTTTAATTTTTTTCTAACGTGTGTACGTTGAAATCTGCTCAATTCAAAACAAAAAGCAACCCCATGACATTAGGATGATGTGTACAATGTGTAAATGGGGTGTAGTCTTGTACAGACCGAGGCCGATTATTCCTGGGGGGGTATGTTTAATTAAACCCCAACTATCTAAGTACACCAGTAACCACTGTCTATTATTTATTATTACCACTGTTTATTAGGCAGTAGTTCTCAACTCTCCCTTGAAAATAAAGTACTCGTATACAAAGTAATACTCAAACCAGTTTGGACGTATGGGTTAGAGCTAAGGGGTACAGCTAGTTCATCAAATATAGAAATACTGCAGCGCTTTCAATCAAAATGCCTGAGACTAATCACTGCAGCCTCATGGTACGTAACGAATGAAATACTACACAATGACCTAAACCTGCCCTTCATAAAAGAAGAAATTAAACAACATAGCGAAAAACATTCACAAAAACTAGAAGACCATCAGAATCCATTAGTGATTAGCCTCCTTGATTACAGCGAAGATACTCACAGACTGAAACGCTTTAAACCATTGGACTTACCTCTACGATTTTGTTAGTTATGTAATTTTTTTTTTTTTATCTTTTCTACTTCAACTCCTAATCATTGGCATCTCATAATTGGTGTCGTTTTCATTTCTACCATCGTCATTGTCATCTCCAACTTCAACACTTTGTGTTTCGGGATGTTGATTCACGTTTCGTCAAGTTTGATTTTGTATAGATTATATTTTTGTTTCTTCACAGTTTGGTCTTTTTCAAACACACTACTGGGTGTCGTTTGTGTTTTAATTCAAAGGTCATTACTCAGATTTTATCATATTTGCTTAAAGTTATTGTATTTATTAACTGATTGCAAAAGAAACACTAAACTGTTAAACAAAAATTAAATCCGTATAAAAGTAACTACCTTTACTAGAATTTTAACCAGTCTCGGAAAATCAGCTGTTAAACATTCGACTCGCGGCGACGACTTTACCTCTAGACCAACCCGTTGGGTCAAGTTTGTAATTTTCATGATGCACATTTTGTGTGACCTTGTGGGTATAATAATTCAAATAATACAAATTGGGAGAAAATGAAAAGTTTTTGTAAAAATTCAATTATATTTACTTTCATAGTATGTGTAAAAGAGATTACAACTAAGAATCGTCGTTTTGACAAATCGATAAAAACTTAATCTTTTGGGGTACCTGAAAGTGTGTATTTCCGGTGTAAACTCGATTTAGAAAAGTCGACATGAAAAATTAAAACTATAATTTCTTCTCTACATCTTATACAGGGCAAGAGAGAGAGGGGGAGAGAGAAAAAGAGAGAGAGAGAGGGGGGAAGGGAGAGAGAGAGAGGGGGAAGAGAGATAGAGTGCTTGGGAGGGAGCGAGAGAGAAAGAGAGTGAGGGCGGGAGGGAGATAGAGAGGGGTGGGAGAGGTATGGAGGGAGGGGGTGAGAGAGAGAGAGAGTAAAAACAAAAGTTGGTATTTTAACTTAATAAAAATATTGTGATAAAGGGGAAAAGCTATGACTCTGTAGATCATTTAATTAGTCGTTTTGTTTAATGAATTTTTAAAAAATACAAAGTTAACTAATAAATATTCATGTTTTTATGTTTCAGGTTGTGCGGCTATTAAAAGAGGAGAGACTTTTCCTATTTTTTTAAAAAAAGAATAAGAGATTGATAAGGAAAGAAAGGTGCAAGGAAGAAGAAGAAGAATAGAGATAAAGTAGAATAAGAAAAGTATGTTTGTGGAAGTTTTCCGGCGGCATGGAGAATTCTGTGCCAGCCATCCTTGGGAAGTTATTGTTGGCACTTTGACGCTGACCGCCTGTATATTTTCATTGGATAAACCGCAGAATGGATCGCCGTCGTCGCCAGTGTTACAATCGGCTGCAGCCGCCTCCCAGCATTGTGGCTCCCACAGATCTTGCCTTACTTTAGAGGTAACATTCATTCACTCTTTAAAAATTGTCTTTGTAATATTGTGACATTTATTCAGTGACCTTTTGTTGTTTAGGTCATCAGCCAAAAAGCTGGTTTGAACCAGTAGAGGTTTTACCAAGTAAAACAAGGAGTGAGGTGGTTTACAATTGCCTTCCTCACTGAATGGAAAAGTTCGCTTATCAGCATGCCGGGCCCTCTGAAAAGCACATATTTTCCACTCTGTAAATGACAACTTCACTTCATTCACCACACGGTCTGGCTGTATAATGAAATTCATTACTTTCAGAGGAGATAACTCTGATTAGTGTCTTTTGCACCTTTACCTCTTCTGTTCTTAAATGATTCAGTCATTTAATTGGCTGACCATGTGATAAGAAACAGAACTATTTATCTTAGCCCTGTAACGAACAGATTGAGTGTAAATAATCAGTGACCTTGGTATCTACAAATAACAAAAATTTCTTTTAAAATTTATAACAAATATTTGTAATCAGATTAACCGCATTAATATTATTACAGTTACGAGGTGTGGCTATTAACCCTTTCAACCCCATATTTTTTAACTATACACAAACAAATATGTGTAGCTCATTGTTTCATACACTTCACTGACATTTATGTGAAATAAAATCACTTTTAGACCTTCAGCCTTTTTGATGGCATGACGACAAAAAAGCGTGACACATATGTCACATTGGGCTAGACGATATCAAAGTTCCCAACAATATGAATAAGTAAAAATCATGTGCAGGCTTCCTAAACAATTTTATCTTGCTTAGATTTGTAGCAAAGCATTATTTAAGACTTAAAAAATGTTACAATTCAAAAATATTGGTAAAATGGACAAAATCACTGTATTTACAGTCTAAAAAATATACTTGTATGTACATTCAACGTACTCGAAGAAATGCGAATTACTTTATTTTAGTAAATGAACACGAATATTTGAACTAAAATTAACTTTAAAAAGAAACTAATGGTCACGTCCGTCGTGTAGTGGTCAGCATCTTACACTGCAAAGCGTAGTTCTCAGGTTCGATTCGTGGGTAGGGTACAGAAAATTATTGCACTTCACATCCAGCGCTCTTTAATCAAAAGTAGTCGCTGACAATTAAAGTTTTTATGTCTGTTATTTCACTCCAATGTGACTTCTATGCCTCACTGGGTAATAAAGGGTTAAACAACGAGACTGGCTTTTTAAAAAATTTATTTTAATTTTATACATAATCACTTATTGTCACCTTCAATATACACTCCTTCTCTATCCCTACAACGCTCCATGCGAATTTTCTATTGTTGGAAACAGTGCTGGAAGTCATCTTCTGTCAGCTCCTTCATGTCACGTGTTGCTTTCTCTTTTACAGCTTCCACAGACTCAAATCTTGTCCCTTTTAATGTAGATTTCACCTTAGGGAACAGGTAGAAGTCACATGGTGCAAGATCTGGTGAATAAGATGGATGTTCTAACACTGAGATGCTATACTTGGCTAGGAACCTCTCGACAGATAACGCGGAATGAGCTGGCGCTTTGTCTTGGTGGAGAACCCATGATTTGTCCTTCCACATTTCGGGGCGTTTTTTCCTTACTCTTTGACGTAGTTTAAAAAGTACCTCAAGGTAGTAATATTGATTAATTGTTTGACCTTCAGGAAACCAGTGAAGGTACACAATCCCATGGATATAAAAAAAAACAATCATCATTGCTTTAAATTTTGACTTGCTCATTTAAGCTTATTTAACTGTCGTTGAAGTTCGGCTCTTCCAGTGCATGGATTGGCACTTTGTTTCCAGATCATAAGTAAAAAACCACGTTTCATCACATGTTATTATCTTTTACCAGTTCCCTAAGGTGAAATCTGCATTAAAAGGGACAAGATTTGAGTCTGTGGAAGCTGTAAAAGAGAAAGCGGCACGTGTCCTGAAGGAGCTGACAGAAGATGACTTCCAGCACTGTTTCCAACAATGGAAAATTCGCGTGGAGCGTTGTAGGGATAGAGAAGGAGTGTATATTGAAGGTGACAATAAGTGGTTATGTATAAAATTAAAATAAATTTTTTTACAAAGCCAGTCTCGTTGTTTAATAGCCACACCTCGTATAACAACTGGGAAATTACGATAAACTACTTTACTTTTTAACAGGCTGAATTTATTAAAAAATGTGTTAAAAGTTAAAACTAAACATAACTAAAAAAATGACCAATTACAACCAGGTAAAGAATTGTTGGTGTTGAGGTTATCAGCCGAAAGGCTAGTTTGGACCCCAAGAGGAAAACTCTAAGGAAACTGTTGGCTTCCTCACTGAGTGGAAAAGTATCCTTATCCGCATGCCAGGCCCTACGAAAACCTCCTACTTTCCACCCTGCAAATGACACCTTCAATTCATTCACCACAGGGTGTGGCTGTATAATGAAATTCATTACTCTCAGTGGAGATCTCTTACACCTCCACGTCTTCTGTTGTTAAATGCTTTAGTCATTTAATTGGGTGACCATGTGATAAGAGAAACAACTATTTTTTGTGGCCCTGGAAGTAGCAGATTGAGTGAAAATAATTTAACACTCCTCCTGCCTGTTATGGGCAAATTACGGACTTTAAGGAATTTTATGAAAATCAAAAATGGAAGCTTACAGTGAGCGAATGCAGAGAATGTGGGCTGCAAAAAGAGCTTCCAGAAACGTCTAAAGTCACCTCTAGTGGTCTAAAATTGGTCCTGTACGAGGAAAAAAGGAATTAATGAATAGTAAAGTTGCGTTTATAAGTTGATAGTTCATTTCGTAAATAGCCTAGTTGCATTTATGTATGACTAGCAACCCCCGCTCGCTTCGCTTCGCTTCACAGCAGCTAATGTAGTGAAGGCCTCATTAAATTGTTTTAAAACCTCTCTATATACAATATTTGTGGTTTTGTTGCCCTGTAGCCGCAAAATAAATTATTTTCTGCACTTCCAGCTCTAGAAAGTCCGACATAAAGTTGTCCATGTGCGAAGAAAGCACTCTTGTCTCAAATCGATGCCCACCGATTTAAATGTTTGTCCCTGCCATTTAACAGAATTGAATAGAATGCATAGAAGAATACCGATGGAATAGAAAGAGACAGTTGATATGTGGCTGAGATAAGAGACGAGATGAGATACGTGGGTGCGGTATGCAGAGTAATTGGAAATATAGGACTCTTTCACTACCTGTCGAATGAAAACAAATATATGACATATACAGTACAAAAATAAAATTTTTGAATGTTTCCGAATTTTTAATGCTTTTGGAATCGAATGTTATACTTCACATTTTTCTGTGAAATATAAAAGTTGAATCGTGTTTCTAGCCCAAAAAATATACCATCCAGAGGACTTAAAAAAAATAAAAGTGCTATGCACCCGATGAACTAAAACATGTGACTTCGTCACAGTTTAAGTTGCTTAATTCACTTAATTAAAGTTAGTTAAAGTTGCAAAATAGCCTATATTGATCAGGAAGTTCTAAGGGCTAAGCTATGCAACAATGAAAGATTTTTGTTAAATCAGTTCAGTAGTTTCTGAGATTATCACCTCATACAAACAAACAAACAGACGTTTCTTTTTTATTGTATTAGTATAGATAAGAATTTTGGCACGACAGATAAAAACGGTTTCGGTTTTTGAACGTTAAGGACGCTATATTGTAGGGAGTGGTGTTGTTAATGTGTGTATTAATTTTGTGAATGTGCGTTTCAGGAGTACAATGCGGTGGATGTGATAGTGATGACGCTGATACGATGTATAACCGTGCTCTACAGCTACTACCAGTTCTGTAATCTGCACAAACTCGGATCCAAATACATTCTCGGTAAGTCACACTCACATTATATTCGCATTAAGAAATATTAGAAATAATTAATATAAGAATGTGTTGTTTAGGTCATCAGCCTGGTTGGCTGGTTTGAACCTGTAGAGGTTTTACTAAGTAAAACGAGGAGTGAGGTGGTTTACCGTTGCCTTCCTCACTGAGTGGAAATGTACGCTTATCAGCATGCCGGGCCCTCTGAAAAGCACATATTTTCCACTCTGCAAATGACACCTTCACTTCATTCACCACAGGGTCTGGCTGTATAATGAAATTCATTACTTTCAGAGGAGATAACTCTGATTAGTGTCACAGTACACCTCTACCTCTTCTGTTCTTAAATGATTCAGTAATTTAATTGGCTGACCATGTGATAAGAAACAGAACTATTTATTTTAGCCTTGCAACGAACAGATTGAGTGTAAATAATTTGACACTCCACCTGTCTGTTATGGGCAGAAGTAGATTATAATAATATTATATAATTATATTATATTACTTATTAGAAATAATAATTTTCTAATAAGAATATTAGAAAAATTAAGTCCGGTACTTGTTCGGATTATACAAAAAAAAAACATTTTTTGTGACAATCTGATCCCCTTCTGATTCCCTTCCGATATATTATACGGTAGATTTCGGGTACTTGACATCCGACAACTTTACATAAGGAACTTATTACTGTACAGTTGAGCCGTCCTTCGTTTGCTCCTCCTCCTTCTGTCAACAAACCAAAGCCACCTACTACAAGGTGTACGCTAGGATCCACGACTTTATGCATGTCGTATTCCTAATAAGTTAACTATGTTTTGAATTATACGTACTCAAATTACTTAAAACATCAGTCATGATATGATGTAGGCCTAAACAATTTCATTTATGTATACGAGGTCTGTCCAATAAATACGCGAACTTGTGCAAGCTAGCGCCCATGACGCGGACTATAGTCCCACACACTGGCGGTCCTAGTTGCCTGATTCCCAATGAGCCGTCAGTGCTTGGCGGATCGTCGAACTGTGCCTATAGTGCTAGTTATGTTAGTTTCTGTTATCCTTGTTTTTACTGTTTGTCGAAAATGTAAACTGACGAAATCACGGAGCAACGAATCAATATCAAGTTTTTGGTGAAGTGCAGTAAAAGTTATAAAGAAATTACTGAAATATTTACAGCTGTTTACGGTGATAATGCTCTGAAGAAAATATCAGTTTTCACGTGGATTAAGCGTTTTAAAGATGGCCGATAAGACGCCACGGATGATGCAAGGCCGGGACGACCTTCAACCACCTGTGTTGGACGACAAAATTGATCATGTGCAGTCCCTTGTCCTTACTTATCGTCGAAAAACTGTCTGAATGATAGCTGATGAACTGAATCTAGGAAAATCAACAGTGCACACTATTTTAACCGAACATTTGTCAAGGTGATGGATGGATCCTTAACCATGACAATGCACCTGCACATTCAGCATTGATTGTTCGCCTGTTTCTCGCAAAAAATTCTATCACCATCCTTGATCATCCTTCTTCTTCGCTAGATATCACCCCCTGCGACTTTTTCTTATTCCCAAAATGCAAAAATGTGATGAGGGAACATCACTGGGAAGATTTGGACTCAATAAAGCAAGAAACGACGAGAACACTAAAAAGCCTAACTGCTGAGGACTTCCAAGGGTGCTTTAAACAGTGAAAAAGAAAATGGAATAAGTGCGTAACAACAAATGGAGAGTACTTTGAAGGGGACAAAATTGATGTAGACTAAATTTTGCAAAATAAAGTTTTTATGGGCTCAGTTCGCGTATTTATTGGACAGACCTCGTATATAACGGGTGATTCAAAAAGAGCGCCGGTTTTTAAACGGCTGGTAAATTTTTGTTTATCGGTTGGCAACATTGTTAGACCTCATTTCTATTTCGGAGAACATTCCGATTGACGATTCAGTTGTAGTTTCTCTTGTTCGCATTGTAGTACTCTCGCAGTCTGTGTCTAACCATGGAGAAGTTTACTATTGCACAACGAGTGTTAATCGTCAAAACATTTTACCAGAGTGGAGAGAGTTATGCGGCTACTGTCAGGCGACTTCGCGGTACTCTAGGACGTAATGAAGCACCGAATGAATCAACAGTTCGCAGGCTCATGAAAAAGTTTTTTGAGACGGGTTCAACAGTCGACCTTAAAAGTTCTGGACGTCGTCGTTCTGGCCGAACTGAGCATAACGTTGCGTTGGTTCGTGACAGTGTGGCTGTTAGCCCAGCAAAATCAATACGTCACCGTTCTCAACAATTGGGTTTACGATGTTCTTCTGTACGGAGAATTCTTCGGTACGATCTCCAATATCACCCGTACAAAATTCAGTTGACGCAACATTTGAAAGTGGCAGACCACCAGAAGAGACAACAGTTTGTTGACTGGGTATTGAGAAAACGCCAGGATGATGACACCTTCGCAAACAAAATTGACGCCTTGTGACTTTCATCTTTGGGGTCATCTGAAG
This sequence comes from Catonia carolina, assembly GCA_035578175.1. Taxonomy (NCBI): domain Eukaryota; kingdom Metazoa; phylum Arthropoda; class Insecta; order Hemiptera; family Achilidae; genus Catonia; species Catonia carolina. The sequence continues at coordinate 438,438,321 of JAQMRL010000001.1, read as the reverse complement.
TCATTGGTGTATGCCAATAAACCCCGAAACATCAATTACTTGAAGGAGGAAATTCGACGGGTTATCGGGCAAATGGAAGTCGAAACTTGTCGTGCAGTAATATCCAATTTCATGGACAGAGTTGATGCGTGACAGCGCAGTAGAGGTGGACACATACATGACATCATTTTTCATACATGAAATCGGAAGGTAAGATGAACTTGTTGATGTATTTATTTTCAGTTTTTCAATAAAATAAATCTCTTAATTTGATATATCAAAACCGGCGCTCTTTTTGAATCACCCTATACTTTAAAAACTTTTTGTATTTAAATACTTTTGAAAGTATTTTGTTGTTACTTTTTGATCAGCGTGTACACATTTTTATGTAATGCGCATGCTCAGTGACGTCATTGTTTGTTTACAGTAGGAGCAAACTTAGAATGGCTGGACTTTACATAAGATCTTTCTGTACTACAGATATGATTTTATAGGTATAGTTAATGGAATCTGCCCATAACGGACAGGTGGAGAGTCAAATTATTTACTCTCAATCTGTCGTTGCAGGGCTAAAATAAATAGTTCTGTTTCTTATCACATGGTGAGCCAATTAAATGAGTGAATCATTTAAGAAAAGAAGAGGTACAGATGTAAAAGAAACTAATCAGAGTTATCTCCTCTGAAAGTAATGAATTTCATTATACAGCCAGACCCTGTGGTGAATGAAGTGAAGGTGTCATTTGCAGAGTGGAAAATATGTGCTTTTCAGAGGTCCCAACATGCTGATAAGCGTACTTTTCCATTCAGTGAGTTGTGGCAATGGTAAACCACCTCACTCCTCGTTTTACTTAGTATAACCTCTACAGGTTCAAACCAGCCTACAGGCTGATGATGACCTAAACACACAATTAACCCTTTCTAACCGAGTGTGACGAAGAAGTCACCCTTGAGTGAAATAACAGACATCAAAATTTTAGTTATTAGCGACTACTTTGGATTAGGAAGTGAATACTCTGGGTGTGAAGTGTAATAATTTTCTGTATCCTAGCCGGGAATCGAACTTGAGACTTCTGCTTTGCAGTGTAGCATACTGACCATTGCGCTACGGGAACGGAGGCGACCATTGATTTTTTTTTCTTAGCCCTTTTTACAAAGCTAAAATATTATCTATGTAGGCCACTTAATGACTCCTCCACTCTTCTCTGTCCTGCGCCGTCCTCCTCCTGCTCTCTCCAGCGGTTCTCTTTATGTCGTCCTCCCATCTTCTCTCCGGCCTTCCCCTTGATCTTCTTCCATCATATAGTCGCCAATCAAGGATCCTCCTTGCCCATCTCTCTGGTTCCATTCTCGCCACGCGTCCCGCCCATCTCCATTTGCCTCTAGCCATCGCCCTGCCAACATCCTCCAGGCCAGTCTGGGATCTTATCCATTCATTCCTCTTTCTATCTCTCAGCCTGACTCCCAGAATAGATCTTTCCATAGCTCTCTGCGTTTTTTGCATTTGGTATACAATCTCTTTTGTTAGCGGCCACGTTTCTGAACCATATATCATTACTGGAGTGATACACTGATTGAAGATCCTAGCCTTGTTTTCTCTGCTTATTTTACTATTCAGTACTCCTCTCAACTTTGCAAAAGCTGCCCATCCCAATTTCACTCTTCGCTTTGCCTCTTCTTTAACACCTCCACCATTGATTAGTTTCTTATAAAAATTAATTTTAGTTTTAAATATTCGTGTTCATTTACTAAAATAAAGTAGCATTTTCTTCGAATATGTCTTACGTACATACAAGTATATTTTTTAGATTGTTTTTAAAAAGTGATTTTATCCATTTTGTCAATATTTTTAATTGTAAAATATTTTGCCTTAAATGATGACTTTAAAATTAAAATTATATTTAGTTTTTTTCGTTACAAATCTAAGTAAGAGAATATATTTTGTTTAGGAAACCTGAACATACATTTACATATTCATATTGTTGTATGAAACAATGAACAGATATTTTTTGTGTATAGTTAAAAAAATTGGGATTGAAAAGGGTTAATGGAACGTATTTTACGTGTATAGCAAAGACAGTGTTTTTATTTTGCCAAGCAAGGTTATTTGCAATCGGTTTAATCAACCGTACGCAAAAATATGTTAAAAAGAACGAACTAGTAACCGTATAAAAAAGTTGCAGGGTAAAGTTCAATAATGTTATCCTCTTGCAAATATATTATAATATATAGGGTGATTCAAAAAGAGCGCCGTTTTTGATATATCAAATTAAGAGATTTATTTTATTGAAAAACTGAAAATAAATACATCAACAAATTCATCTTACCTTCCGATTTCATGTATGAAAAATGATGTCATGCATGTGTCCTCCTCTACTGCGCTGGCACGCATCAACTCTGTCCATGAAATTGGATATCACTGAACGACATGTTTCGACTTCCATTTGCCCGATAACCCGTCGAATTTCCTCCTTCAAGTCATTGATGTTTCGGGGTTTATTGGCATACACCAATGACTTCAGATGACCCCAAAGATGAAAGTCACAAGGCGTCAAGTCACACGACCTTGGTGGCCATTGATGGTCGGAATTACGAGAAATGATGCGATCCTGGAACCGTTCACGGAGCAACAACATTGTTTCTCGTGCAGCAACTGACTTTTATACGGGTGATATTGGAGATCGTACCAAAGAATTCTCCGTACAGAAGAACATCGTAAACCCAATTGTTGAGAACGGCGACGTATTGATTTTGCTGGGCTAATAGCCACACTGTCACGAACCAACGCAACGTTCTGCTCAGTTCGGCCAGAACGACGACGTCCAGAACTTTTAAGGTCGACTGTTGAACCCGTCTCAAAAAACTTTTTCATGAGTCTACGAACTGTTGATTCATTCGGTGCTTCATTACGTCCTAGAGTACCGCGAAGTCGCCTGACAGTAGCCGCATAACTCTCTCCACTCTGGTAAAATGTTTTGACGATTAACACTCGTTGTGCAATAGTAAACTTCTCCATGGTTAGACACAGACTGCGAGAGTACTACACTGCGAACAAGAGAAACTACAACTGAATCGTCAATCGGAATGTTCTCCGAAATAGAAATGAGGTCTAACAATGTTGCCAACCGATAAACAAAAATTTACCAGCCGTTTAAAAACCGGCGCTCTTTTTGAATCACCCGTTACTTACAATAAAAATAAACGAAATAAATAGTCTACTGTATCGTCGCGGTAATCTGAACACGTAAGATGTCCGTCCGACCTTTGCGGTTTATCGATGAATGCAATCTAAGATTTCGGCAATAAAATTACAAATCCGATACACTGTAGGATAAAAAAAATACATATTTAACAAAATACGCGAACACACAAATATAAATGATACCTTCATTTGAAATCTGTTACAGTATTATTACTTTCTCTTGCCTATATGAATTTATAGGAAGGAAAGTATTGTTTTCATGTCGATTTTAATATATCAAGTTTTCACCGGATCTACACGTTTTCAGACCCCCTCAACCCAAAAACATGTTTTTAGCGATTGGTCTGTCTATGTATGTGTGTGTGTGTGTGTTTATGTGTGTGTCTGTGTGTGTGTGTGAACAGAATATCTCAAGAACGGAACATCGTACGAACTTGAAACTTTTAGACGCCACTACCGGACCCGACACGAATAAAATTTCATCAAAATCAGTCAACCGGAAGTATTAGTTCATTCGTGTAATTTTTCACTTTTTTGCGATTTTTTCAAAAACTAGTCGTACGATTTTTTTTAAAAATCACCGGGCTCACTACATTTTTTATGCTCTACAAGATAGGGTAGGCGTCATGTCTGCTGATATTCTTGGAGAGACTGTTTTCACGTAAGAAAATTGTTTTAAGATTGCGGCTTTCACATGCATTTTAGCGCAAAATTGTATCTTGTAAAAGTTGTAGAGAACTTAAAATCCTACAACTTTTACATCAAACATTTTTTTTTGTAATACGCTTAGTTTAGCGGTAATTAGCGATTTTCTGTTTTTTTCTCACGTGTGAAAAAACGTGTGAAAAATCGATATTTTTAAGATTTTGGCCTTAGTAGTAGTCTATGGATTTTACGACAAAAGTGTATATAATCAAGTTTATAGGAAATTAAAAGATCTACAACTTTTATATAGAGCATTTTTCTATACAGAGCCTAGTTTAGCGTGAATGAGTGATTTTCCGTATTTTTAAGCCAAACTGAAGTTTATTTTCATTTTACTTCGTTCAGTCATGATTAAAATAGGTTATGTTTATTGGGGTTAGTTTTTTTGTTTATTTCTAATGTTTTATTACTAATATTAGGTTATATTGTAAATTATTTGCATTGGCATGAGAAAGTTGTGTGAGTGTTTCACACCAGATTTTTTCGTATAATTTTAAAACAAAACACAATTATTCTAAAATAAACAATGGTAACTTGTAGCTTGTGATTGCCAGTGCTGTTACTCCACAGGGAAAATTTTATAGGATATTTTTTAACTTTGAATCCAGCGGCAGTGTTTACCAGTTCAATGCTGTCTCATTTCCATTGTAAAATTGATCTGCTGTTAAACCCCGTTTTTGTAATTCATCCTAAAATTTTGTTTTAAAGTGGGGGTGAATTTTAGACCACATAAGGTGTCTAGCTATGGTTCAAATTCCTTGGCATACCCGGTATGTATAGGAAGGAAAGTATTGTGTTCATGCCGATTTTTAGATATAGAGTTCTCACTGGATATACACGTTTAGACATCAGACGCCCTCAACCCAAAAATGTTTTTACTGATTGGTCTTTTTTCTCGTATAGGGCCAATTTTAGACCACATGAGGTGTCTAGAAGTTTCTAAAAGGTCTTTTTGTAGCCCACATTCTCAACATTTGCTCACTGTAGGAATTTTTGTATTAATTTAATTTGTATTAAGAAAATAGTAAGTTGTCTTTGTGTTGATTGGTATTGTGTGTGTAATTTGGTGATGAAATGAAATATATTTTATTATTTTGCTGCAAGAAAATTTGAAACTATTCAACTAACTTATTACGGTAAATGGTTGTTATCTAAATTGTAAATTTAACGTAACATATCTCATGATAAATGTAAGCCTGATTAAGCCTCGCTAATTTACAAATTTTTCTTATCTTAGTGTTCCAAAATTAATTATGATATAACCAAATTTGGACATACGACATTATAAATAACATTTTATGACAAATAAGAATTAGAGTTGCCCATAACAGACAGGTAGTGTCAAATTATTTACACTCAATCTGTTAGTTGTAGGGCTAAAATAAATAGTTCTGTTTCTTATCACATGGTCACCCAATTAAATGACTGAATCATTTAAGAACAGAAGAGGTAGAGGTGTACTGTGACACTAATCAGAGTTATCTCCTCTGAAAGTAATGAATTTCATTGTACAGCCAGACCTTGTGGTGAATGAAGTGAAGGTGTCATTTACAGAGTGGAAAATATATGCTTTTCAGAGGGCCCGGCATGCTGATAAGCATACTTTTCCACTCGGTGAGGAAGGCAATGGTAAACCACCTCACTCCTCGTTTTACTTAGTAAAACCTCTAGAGGTTCAAACCAGCCTTTCGGCTGTTGACCTAAACAACAACACAACAACAAGAATTAGAGAAAGCAATTTAATAATAATAAACTAATAAACAGTACATAATATAAAGGTGGAGTGTAAAATTATTTGCACTCAATCTGTTAGTTGCAGGGCTACAAAAAAATAGTTCTGTTTCTTATCACATGCTCAGCCAATTAAATGACTTGAGTCGTTTCAGAACAGAAGAAGTAAAGGTGTGAGGTAGAGGTGTAACGACTTATTTTTTTTTATGAACGCAATAAAAAATCATTTTTAATAGGAAGTTATATTTTTCTGTAAAGTTAAAAATTTCGGTTGGTAATGACACAGGCTTACGTCTGCAAGTTTTCGAAATAAGGGGTGGCACTTTTTGTACACCCTTATTCAGATTAAATGGCTTTAGATCAAACTTTTAAAAATTGTTTCGCCATTGAAAGGGGTAAGGGGAGGCTGTACTTTGTATCCCGCAAATGTTACATGTTGCTATTTTTAGGTACATTTTTCATAGAATTGGTAGAAGATAGGGAAATTATACTTTACTCATTATAGGTATCGGGTTTCTTCTCGAGCTACTGACATTTTTTTCAATTTAATCTTTCGACCGTACCATTACTTTTTTTTAAATTACGAATAAAATAAAAATTTTACAAATTGATTTCTACGTTTTTGGCGTATTACTAATTTTTGGAGCACCTGATGAAGTCATAAAAATGTTGGTATATGTGGATAATACAAGATAATTAACTGGTAAAAATCTCAGCCTGGTGTAGTCACTTGAGTCACGAGTTTGCCCTTGTTTGCAACGAGGGGTAAAGGGGGAACAGCATCAGTGCGCACGCGCGACTGCTGTAATTTCAGTACATAAACATAACAAATTACACTATACCCAGAGCATAGCCTATACAGTATATCGCGGAACCTTTTTTAGGTTAACGGTACGAATATAACTGTTTGTTACCGTAAACAGAAATGTTAGTTTCTCAAAAATGTGGGCAGTCTATTCACAGTGCTGAACGAAATTTAAAATGCAGTGTAATAAAATGCTGAGAAGTTGAAACTAAACAAAAATGGCTTTTAATGCCTCTTAACAAAATCCATGAGCGAGTGGCTAACTACTGTGTTGTTTCTCTTTCCACAATTCGAAAAATAAAGAAGGAAATTAAAGACGTGAAGAAGCTATTCTTCAACATTTTTCATTCAAACTCATGGTAAAAAAAGGAAGCGGTTAGGTAGACCAGTGAGACTGATAGTGAAGACGCCGGTGACACCGATAGTAAAGAAGGCGATTCATTCGTAGAAAATTTGTTCCAATGGAATCAGGTAGCTGGTAATTACAGTAAATCATACATTTCTAGTCGTGTAATTAAGCTATATGCAGTATTACAGGTCAGATTTGTTTCTTATAAGGTTTATGAAGAAAACTTTCTCGGATTAAACCACAGCTTACGAAATGTATGCAGAAACTACACGGTAGTGAAATGTACGAATAGTGTCTCACTGTTGAGGTTGGCAGCACTGTCATATTTTCAGTTCCCTTCTTCACAGCCCATACATACGCAAAAGGCAATCTCGTGACTTCAGTATCTATAGGTTTATTGGTTTCTGAGGAAAGTGTACCTAGTGTTAAAATTCTAAATATACGGGAAAACGCAAGAAACAAGAAGGCACAAATCAAAAACAAAATTTACACAAACAAGTAAATTTCCTATCAACAGTTGTTTAGAAAGCTGAACCAACAGCTGAGAATACAAAAAACAGTGTTGCAGATATTTTAAATTCAAAATTCTCGTTGCACTAATTGCCTTCCTCACTGAGTGGAAAAGTACGCTTATCAGCATGCCGGGCCCTCTGAAAAGTACATATTTTCCACTCTGTAAATGACACCTTCACTTCATTCACCGCAGGGTCTGGCTGTACAATGAAATTCATTACTTTCAGAGGAGATAACTCTGCTTAGTGTCTTTTACACCTCTGCCTCTTCTGTTCTTAAATGATTCAGTCATTTAATTGGCTGACCATGTGATAAGAAACAGAACTATTTATTTTAGCCCTGCAACTAACAGATTGAGTGTAAATAATTTGACACTCCACCTGTCTGTTATGGGCAGAAAAACAGAATAACGAATAATATAAAAAATTTTACAAATTTTTTTTCTACGGTATTTAACATAGTAATATTATCTTCAGAATTAGAGGAAGTCATAAAAATACCAGAATATGTGTATATGCAAGATAAATAACTGGTAAAAATTTCAGCCAGGTAGGTTTAATGGTTTCCGAGAAAAAATGTACCTAAATGTTAAAAATGTAAATTTGCGGGAACAGGTGAAGAAACAAAAAGGCACAAATCAAAAACAAAATGTACAACACAAACAAGTGAATTTCCCATCAACGGTTGGTTAGAAAGATGAACCAATGGCTGAGAGTATTAACCCTTTCTTACCCAGTGCGGTGGCATAGAAGTCACATTGGAGTGAAATAACAGACATAAAAACTTTAATTGTTAGCGACTACTTTTGATTAAAGAGCGCTGGATGTGAAGTGTAATAATTTTCTGCACCCTAGCCAGGAATCGAACCTGACACCTCCGCTTTGCAGTGTAAGATGCTGACCACTACGCCACGGACGCGACCATTAGGTTCTTTTTAAAGTTAGTTTTAGTCTTAAATATTCGTGTTCATTTACTAAAATAAAGTAAAATTTCTTCGAGTATGTTGAATGTACATACAAGTATATTTTTTAGGCTGTAAATACTGATTTTTGTCCATTTTACCAATATTTTTGAATTGTAACCTTTTTTAAGTCTTAAATAATGCTTCGCTACAAATCTAAGCAAGAGAATTTTGTTTAGGAAGTCTGCATATGATTTTTACTTATTCATATTGTTGGGAACTTTGATACCATCAAGTCCAATGTGACATATGTGTCACACTTTTTTTCACGCCATCAAAAAATAGCTGAAGGTCTAAAAGTGATTTTATTTCCACTTAAATGTCAGTAAAGTGTATGAAACAATGTACACATATTTGTTTGTGTAAATTTAAAAAATTTGGGATTGAAAGGGTTAAAAACAGTAATGCAGAAATTCCCTTTGCTCTAAAACGATCCGTATAAAATTATGAAAAATATTCGTTCTTGGTGACACAATAATTTTTCTGGGTAAACCTCCTTAAAAACTTAATTTTTTTTCTCATTGAAATACTATTTTTTTCACGTAATTTAAAATTTTGTGGTTGAACTAGGTCTAAACAATTGAAAAACATAAAAAAACCGAAAATCGAAATTTTCAGTTAAAACCATTCTACAATCTCACCTTAATCGAACTTTGATACTTTGTTTTTGGGTTGACTAAGTACCTCTGGTAAGTAAGTTTCTTGTCTAGCAAATTATATTGTAACAAGATCGAAGAAAAGACGGGATCGTTCGCAAAGGTTCCAGAATTCCATTCATAAAAATCTGGTGTGAAACACTCACACAACTTTCTCTTGCCAATGCAAATAATTAATAATAAACCTAACATTATTAATAAAATATTAGAAATAAACAAAAAACTAACCTCAATAAACATAACCTTATTTTAATCATGAGTGAAACACGCAAAATGAAAATCGACCTCAGTTAGGCTTAAAAATACGGAAAATCACGCTTTCACGCTAAACTAGGCTCTGTAGAGAAAAATGCTCTAAACAAAAGTTGTAGATCTTTTAATTTTCTATAAATTTAATTATATACACTTTTGTCGTAAAATGCATACTAAGGCCGAAATGTTAAAAAAATCGATTTTTCACACGTTTTCGTGAGAAAAAAACAGAAAATCGCAAATTACCGCTAAACTAAGCGTCATACAAAAAAATGTTTGAAACAAAAGTTGTAGGTTTTTAAATTCTCTACAACTTTTATTATATTGGTTTTTGCGCTAAAATTTATATTAAAGCCGTAATCTTAAAAAAACAACGTTTTTACGTGAAAACAGCCTCACCGAGAATTTCAGCAAACATGGCGCCTACCCTATCTTGTAGAGAATAAAAAATTGAGTAAAATAGGCGATTTTAAAAAAAATCGTAGGACCAGTTTTTGAGAAAATCGCAAAAAACTGAAAAATTATACGAATAAACTACTACTTCCGGTTGACCGATTTTGATGAAAATGTTCGTGTCGCGTCCGGTAGTGGTATGTAGGCCTAACTTAAGTTTCAAGTTTCAAGTTCGTACGATGTTCCGTTCTTGAGATATTCTGTTCACACACACACATACAGACACACACACAGACACACACACAGACCAATCGCTAAAAACATGTTTTTTGGGTTCAGGGGGTCTGAAAACGTATAGATCCGGTGAAAACTCGATTTCGAAAAATCGACATGAAAACAATACTTTCCTTCCTATATATTCATATAGGCAAGAGAAAGTAAAAATAGTTAAGGAATAATAAAAATTAAAATACACAATAGCAACAGTAAATGACAGTTTTACAATGATGACCATAAAGGCGTGTCTATTATAAAGTTCAGTGGTATTGTGTACAGCTATTATGAGGGGGGCAGGTTGTTTACGTTTTCTATTTACAAAAGACCTATTCTTGACCTGTTTAATACGGATTTTTCTAGCATTCATTAATAAAAGGTTATTGATTTTTTTTTGTACTTTATGATTTCTCTACTTTGTTCTGGAATGATCTTTTATAAATAGGTATATAAAGAGACCACGAGCGCGGTCAGAGTCAGTAATCGTTTGATCTTTGACGGATGTCTATGGGACGTAGGCAGGTGCGTACCGAGCATTGTGTCAGTCAACGATTGTAATACTGTCTTTGTGTGTGTATTGTGTAAAGTCTTTTTGTGAGTGTATTGTAAAGTTAAGATCAGTTTTGTGAGTTCAGTTTCTGTGTTTTGTATGTTTGTGTAATCTATAAAAGTGATTGTAAGTTATTTATTGTTTATTATCTATTTTAAGTGAATTATTAAATCATTTATTGTATTACTTAATTATAATTAGTTTAATTATTTATTTTGTAATCTTTGAGTGTAATAAATATTTGTAATTGTAAACTTTAGTGTATTAATTATTTAATTACCTATATCCCGAAACGGACCTTAGCAATAAGTGTCACAATATACATAAAAATCTAGTTGAACTTGATTATGTAAGTAAAGCAAACGCGAGCAAAACAAATAAAGTTGGCTAGTTCAACTTCTACTACGTAACAGGAAAACTGGCAAATCGTCTTTTTCTTTTAATTACTCAACCAAGATAAATTAACTTCAACTTAAATAGTAGATATTTAAGTCTCTTTAATTACTTTGATTCAATTAAACAATTGGGTGTGTTTGTTAAAAAAAAAACATTAATAATTATTGTATAAACATATTAATTATTGTACAGTTAAACTAAAATGTAATAAAATAAATGCCCGGCAAACAGCATTGAATTTCTCGGTAGCTTTATAGCAGTGATGGCCGGTTGGTGTAGTGGTCACAGCAACGTGCTTCTATTCAATGGATCTTGGGTTCGATTCTCGGGCTGGAAAGAAAGTTTTTTTTATATCACCTTACTTTATTACTTTTGTACAAACCTTAATTAAACATCGTCATCCTACAAAGAAATAATTGGTGTGAAACACTCTAACGACTTTCTCTTGCCGATGTAAATGAATGAAAACTATGTAACCGTTTAATCATATGTGAATGCCTCCAAAATGAAAATTAACCTTTCTTGGACATAAAAATACGGAAAATTACGAATTGATGCTGAATTATATATACACTGTAGGGAAAATGTTTAAAATTAAAGTCTTTTGATTGTATAATTTTTTTGTCGTAAAATCCATACTAAGGTCGCAATCATAAGAAAGCCCATTTTGGACCGATTTTGATTAAAATAAAAATGCAGAAAGTTCATTTATTGTCGCTAAGCGTTGTTGAAATAGTGTTTGAAATAAAAGTTTTCTGTGTCTAAATTTCTTAAAGCTTTAATTAACTTATCTAGGCGACATTTTTGCTCTAAAATGTTGCTATATTAAGGCCGAAATCTTGTAACAATCATATTTTTACCATGAGAGCACAATCCGCCCAAGAATTTCAGCAGGCATGGCGTTTTCTCTATCTTGTAGTGTAGACTGTAGAGCATAAATGAGGTGATTTTTAAGAAAAATTTTATTAGCCATTTTAGAGAAAATCACAATTTGCAAAGCTAAAAATCGCACGAATTAACTAGTACTTCCGGTTGACCGAATTTGTTGAATATTTTCGTAGTAGTTAACTGGTTCCAAATTTCAACTTTGTACGCTATTCCCTTCTTGAGATATTTCGTTCACACACACACACACACACGCACGCACGCACGCACACGCTGTAAGAATATAATTGTCTATGTTGCGTTAAAATTTCGAACTTTTTGGTCAAACATTTACCGAGTTACACGCCTCTAAACTCATGAAATTTGTTGCGGTATCAAAAAACCAGGTCTTTTTGTCTTCGAACCTCGATACGATAATTTTTAAACAACATTAAAAATATAGGGCCATTATAGGTTAACGCAGAATAAAATGAGCTAAATTTTGATGTAAAGTATTTTGAAATCCGACTCATAGTTTTGGAGATGCTTTGGGTTCAAACTCGGGTGTCTATGATTATGAAACCGATAGTACTGTATATGCCCACAACGGGCATGTTCAGGGTTTTGGTCCAGGGCTAAAAATAATAGTTCTGTTTCTTATCACATAGTCAGCCACTTATATTACTGAACTATTTAAGAACAGAAGAGGTAGAGGTGTACTGTGACACTAGTCAGAGTTATGTCCTCTGAGAGTAATGAATTTCACTATGCAGCCAGAACCTGTGGTGAATGAAGTGAAGGTGTCATTTGCAGGGTGGAAAGTGAGAGCTTTTCGGAGGGCCTGGCATGCTGATAAGCATACACTTTCAACTCAGTGAGGAAGGCAATTGTAAACCACCTTACTACTCGTTTTTACTTAGTAAAACCTCTAGAGGTTCAAACCAGCCTTTTGGCTGATGACCTAAACAAAACAGTACTGTATGAATCTGAGCTTTATGCAGCTGCGGAATGAAGGGGACAGACGAAGTACCAGACTACTGCTACGTCATAACTAGACCTCGGATCGATATGCACTTTTTTGAACCAAAATATGCATGCAAATATGCCAAAAATTTGCACCATTTGAAAATTTGAAAATATGCACCAAAAAAGTTGAAATATGCAAAAATAACAAGCTATTTTTAATAATTTTGTTTAATTAATTTAACTTTGAAATACATTATATTTATAAAATGTTTTAAATAATGAATACGCTAATTTAATCATAATTTAACCACTTTAACCGTAATCATCACATTTAAAAAAATTTAAGTTTTAAATAAATAAATTATGTTAATTGCATAAAATAATCAAAGTTTTTTTCGAAATTTTCCACTTTGTAGCTGCGTCTTTTGTCAGACAGGACGTTGTTCATTGCTGAAAAGGACCGTTTAACATCACATGAAACAATTGGTAGGAATTTCAGAGCTGAAATTGCTAGGGGGGTCACTCATTTCCATTTCCATTTCATCCGCAAGCTCTCCCTTCAAAATTCTTGAATGCCCTTATCGGTGCCTTCACAAATTTTTTTGTTTTTTACAAGTTTTCTGGAAATTTGTGTAAAATATGCTTAAAATATGCAAAAATACCACAAATATGCAAAAGGGTCCGAAATCAGCACAAATAAAATTGGGGTTTTTTGATCGCAAATAATTCAAAAACACTCAAAACAAATTATAAACTTATTTTAGAACTTAAAAAGAAGATATGCAAAATATGCAAAATCCGAGCACTAGTCATAACACTGTACTAATCATCTCATTGCTCTTCGCTAGGCAGTAGGCTGCTGCCTAGTGCGGTGGGTGACATACGTGGGTGTGTTGTTTTCACTATTCGCTGTACACGGCGACACCGAATATACGTAAAGTTGAGCCGTTGTTAGTTTGCTCCTACTGTCAACAAACAAAAGCCACCTACTACAGGGTGCACGCTAGAGTCTGCCACTTTACGGATGTCGCATTCCTATTAAGTTTACTATTTTTTAAATTATAGGTACTTAAAGTACTAAAAACATCAGTCATGATATGATGTAGGCCTAACAATTTTATTTAGGAAAAAAATTTAAAAGTATTTTGTATTTAAATACTTTTGAAAGTATTTTGTTGTTACTTTTTAATTAGTGTGTACACATTTTGATATAATGCGCATGCTCAGTGACGTCATTATAGTTATCATATGTTGTTGTTTAGGTCAACAGCCGAAAGGCTGGTTTGAACCTGTAGAGGTTTTACTAAGTAAAACGATGAGTGAGGTGGTTTACCTATGCCTTCCTCACTGAGTAGAAAAGTACGCTTATCAGCATGCCGAGCCCTCTGAAAAGCACATATTTTCCACTCTGTAAATGACAACTTCACTTCATTCACCACAGGGTCTGGCTGTACAATGATATTCATTACTTTCAGAGAAGATAACTCTGATTAGTATCACAGTACACCTCTACCTCTTCTGTTCTTAAATGATTCAGTCATTTAATTGACTGACCATGTGATAAGAAACAGAACTATTTATTTTAGCCCTGCAACGAACAGATTGAGTGTAAATAATTTGACATTCCACCTGTCTGTTATCATATAGTTATCATATTGTGACACTTATTGCTAAGGTCCGTTTCGGGATCTAGGTAATTAAATAATTATTACACTAAAGTTTACAATTACAAAAATTTATTTCACTAAAAGATTACAAAATAAATTATTAAACTAATTATAATTAAGTAATACAATAAATGATTTAATAACTCACTTAAGATAGATAATTAGCAATAAATAACTTAAGATCACTTTTATAGATTCCACAAACATACAAAATACCGAAACTGAATTCAAAAAATTTACACATTAACTTTACAATACACTCACAAAAAGACTTTACACAATACACACGCAACAAAGGCAGTATAACAGTCGTCGACCGGCACAATTCTCGGAATAGTTAACCTGCTAAATAACAACCCGATAATCGCTTGTCGAAGATCAAACGGATACTACTCTGACCGCACTTGGAGGTCTCTTATATACCTGTTTATAAAAGATCATTCGAGAGCAAAGTAGAGAAATCATAAAGTACAAAAATAACTCTTAATTAATGAATGCTAGAAAAATCCATTTTAAACAAGTCAACTATTGTAAATAGAAAACGTAAAAAACCTCATAAAAATAGCTGTACACAATACCCTTTTATAATAGGCGTACCCTTTATTGTTAAAATTGTAATTTATTGCTGCTATTGTGTGTTGATATTTTTAATATTCCTTAACTATTTTTATGATTGGAATTCTGGAACATTCGCGATCCATGTAGTCGATTCTGTTACAATATCATTATAGTTTGGATAGTACCCGTGACTACTACTAACATAATACAAGTAAAACGTTACTACTACTAACGCAATCTCTCACAGTAGTAGTGACGTAATGCATACCTCTCAGCTGCACAAAGCTTAAGAACGGGCAGAGTAGCAGTTTTTGTTTCACAACTCTCTCAGCATAATGTGTAAGCCAGTGTTTCCCAAACTTTTTTTTCTCGCAGCACACTACAAAAAAAAAAACGGCAAATAGCCGCGGCACACCTATTACTTTATGCCATTGATTAAACTTAAGTACTTGATATAAACGTACTCATATCATACTTACTTATAGTCATCGGCTAGGCATTATTTTGTTGGACCGTTTAAATTTAATTTAATTTATTTTCCTTGAGTTTTCGCGGCTCACTTGGCCGGCCTCGCGGCACACCAGTGTGCCGCGGCAGACAGTTTAGGAACCTCTGGTCTAGAGGAGGTAAAGTCGTCGCCAAAATCAGCTGTTTAACAGCTGATTTTCGGAAACGAAGGTTCCTGGTTCAAGTCCTAGTAAAAGTAGTTACTTTTATACGGATTTGAATGCTAGACAATGGTTACCGGTGTACTTTGATGGTTGCGGTTCAATTAACCATACTCTCTCAGGAATGGTCGGCCTGAGTCTGTACAAGACTACACAGTCTTATTTACACGTCATACATATCATCCTCATCTCATTGGGTCATGGGGTTGCTTATTGTTCTGAATTGAACAGATTGCAACGTACACATATTAAGAATTAAAAAAAAAAAAAAAATAAAAGTTTAGCGAATGACGGTGAGGTTTGCCGCCGTACCGTTTAACTGTTGTTGACAAGTAGCAGCAGTTGGCGTGGCAATGGACTCTAGTTGTGGATGATGGCAGGCAGTGTGGCTGTGGCCTAATCTACTCTTGATTGCTTCCCAATGCAAACCAAACGCAAACCTAATCCAATCTGATTTATGAAGTAATCGTGTTGAACTTGACTTTGCACCACCATCATCGTTTAACTAGGCCTACTTACTCTACTTGGTCCTCGTCAGATTCAAAACATTTCTCTTCTTCTTCTTCTTGTTTTTCTACTTGTACTTGCAATCAATCAGTTAATAACCAATGTCCTTGTCTCAGGTCTCTTACTACTACTACTAGTACAATTATTATTATTATTATTATTATTATTATTATTATGTATTATTAGTTTCTTCCTACTTTTTCTGTTTTGTACAGTTATTTCAAATTATAAAGATAGTAATGTTTCCCCTAAACGATATTTTAGATTATTTTTTAAAAACAATTTCCCTGTTTGTAATCTAAAATTTTCTCCTATTGTTTTAATTGTTTTTTCTTTTTCTTGCTTTTATTAATATATAGGAATGAAAATATTTTTTTCATGTCGGTTTTTCGTAATCGAGTTTTCACCAGATCTACACGTTTTCAAATCCCCTAAACGGGGGATAACGTAATTTTCCCCTATACGATATTTTAGATTGTTTTTTTTTTAAAACAATTTCCCTGTTTGTAATTTAAATTTTCCTCTACATGTATTGTTTTAATTGTTTTTACTTTCTCTTGCCTTTATGAATATATAGTAAGGAAAGTATTGTTTTCATGTCGATTTTAAGAAATCGAGTTTTCACCAAATCTACACGTTTTCAGACCCCCTGAACCCAAAAAAACATATTTTTAGCAATTGATCTGTGCGTGTGTGTGTGTGCGCGCGCGCGCATACAGAATATCTCACGAACGGAACATCGTACGAAGTTGAAACTTGAAACTTAAGTTAGGTACCAATATAAGACCCGACTCGAACATTTTCATCAAAATCGGTCAACCGGAAGTAGTAGTTTATTCGTGTCATTTTTCACTTTTTTGCGATTTTCTCAGAAACTGCTCCTACGATTCTTTTTAAAATCGCCTAATTTACTAAATTTTTTTATGCTCTACAAGATAGGGTAGGCGCCATGTCTGCTGAAGTTCTTGGGGAGGTTGTTTTCTCGTCAAAAAATTGTTTTAAGATTGCGACTTTAATATGAATTTTAGCGCAAAAATGTGTGTAATAAAAGTTGGAGAGAATTTAAAATCCTACAAATTTTATTTTCAACATTTTTTTTGTATAACGTTTAGTTTAGCGGCAATTAGCGATTTTCTGGGTTTTTTCACGAAAATGTGTAGAAAATCGATTTTTTTTTAAATTTCAGCCTTAGTATGAATTTTACGACAAAAGTGTATATAATCACATTTATAGAACATTAAAAGATCTTCAACTTTTATTTAAAGCATTTTTTCTACAGTGCATAGTTTAGAGTGAAAGAGTGATTTTCCTTATTTTTAAGCCAAACTAAGGTTGATTTTCATTTTACGTCTTTCGCTCATGATTAAAATTAGGTATGTTTATTGAGGTCAGTTTTTTTTGTTTATTTCTAATGTTTTATTACTAATGTTAGGTTATATTGTTAATTATTTGCATTGGCTAGAGAAAGTTGTGAGTGTTTCATACCAGATTTTTATTACAAGTTTAAATTTATTATTTTTGTTGTAATTCATAGTAAAATATTATACAATACAGGTAATACAATGCACAATTACTGCAATAAACGTTCTATTCCATCAGTCATTTTTAGTATATCATTACTTAACGTTACAATACTTTATCGACGTTCGGTATTTCCAAAATTTAATAATATATCTAATTATTTAATCACTCTTCTAGAAGGCCATACGCTCACATTGTAATGACTCCGAAGTGATTAAATTGATTTCGTCTCATGATCGTTCACAACAAATCCTTGCAATTCGATTTCAATTTAGTTTCAATTTTTTTTTTTTTTGGTTTAATGTCCGACTGTTCTGCAATAGCAGACGGTGAAGGATGAAATGATTTTTTTTGTAACGTTGAAAATATGCCGTGCCTGAATGGGATTCGAACCCAAGACCTTTTTTCAAATTATGAAGAAAGTAACTTTTCCCCTGTAGGATATTTTAGATTTTTAAAACAACTTCCCTGTTTAAAATGAAAAATTTTCCTCTACAATTTTTTAAATTGTTTTTATTACAAGTTTTAATTTATTTTTATTGTTGTAATTCAGTGTATAATGTTACGTAAAATATGTTAATAAAAAGTTTATTTATCTCTCATAAAGTATTTTACATTATTAATATCTATTTAAGAATAAAGTTTTCAAAACGATTTAACCTATAATTTTTACAATAGTAATTACAAATTCTTGTAATACGCGGTATAAATAAATCGATCACTACTTTAAACAGCCGATATGGTAATTTAATAAATTTATTACAAAAAACGCTCTTGTGATAACGAATGCAGTACTAAAATAATAACACGGTTTTACTCTTTAAACCACTTCACTTCATTTATGTTCCCTATTTAAACAAGACTGTCTTAATAAATTGAACCTACTGTGTCTATTTACTAATGGTATAAAGATGTATATCCGGCCGCATTGGCGTAGCTGGTAACGTGCTCGCCTCTCATCATGCGGTCTTGGGTTCGAATCCCATTCAGGCACGGCATATTTTCATACGTTACAAAAATCATTTCATCCTTCACCGTCTGCATTAGCAGTAATTGCAGAACAGTCGGACGTTAAGCCAAAAAAAATATATATATACATATGTCACCGCCACCCCTTCTAATTAATCATTTACTGTGTTGCCGGCTTTGAGTACTTCTTCCGGCCTTTGTCGGCGCGATGGGCCCTTTAGCGGCGAAGCGACAAAGCTTTTAGCGGTGCCCGACAATCCTTTCGGCTCCCTTCCGATAAAGGGCTTTGTTGCCAAGGCCGAGCGACTCACCGTCCCCTTCCACAGCGCTCTCAGTAGCTATAAAAGCGCAGTGCACTGAGCCGCTTGTCATTGCGCTCTACATCTCCGACGAAGATCGACCGACTACATCCACCAGATAAAGAAGGAAGATGCTCTGGGACTTGCAGCAGCCAGCAACGCAGCAGCCGTCGCCGCAGCTCTCGCAGCCGCCGCCGCCGCAGCTCTCGCAGCCGCCGCCGCCGCAGCAGTCGCAGCCACACGCTGCCTACACTGGTCTCCTTCGAGACCAGCACAACGGTCCTTCTCAGGACCAATTTAACAAGGTTTTAACCGGCCCTTCTCAGGGCCATCAACCGGAGCCACGGCTCTCGTCGCAGCCACGCGCTGCTTACGCCGGTCTCCTTCGAGACCAGCACAATGGTCCTTCTCAAAACCAATTTAATAAGGTTTTAACCGGCCCTTCTCAGAGCCATCAACCTGAGCTACGGCTCTCGTCGCAGCCACGCGCTGCCTACACACACGGTTCTTTTCAGGACCAATTTAATAAGGTTTACACTGGCCCTTTTCAGGGCCATCAAACACATCTACCCGCCCCGGCGGACACACACCTAAACGGCCCTTTTCAGGGCCACCAAAATGATAAGGTTAGCCACGTAATGTCGCCATCCGGTGACACATATATAGACCCTTACATTCCAAAACATAGGTAATATTGAAAACATACAGAAGGAAGAACGAAAGATCATGAGGAAAATTCTAGGTCCAAAATTAAGAGAAGAAGGCTACAGGCTACACTCCAGAAAAACAACCGAGAAGATGTCTAACCTAGCGGCAGACATACGGGGAAAAGAAGGCTGCAATTCTATGGACACATCAGTAGACTCACCCCAACACAACTCACTAACAGGATACTTACTTACATACAAAAAGTTAAATCAACAACACCCCATGGATTCTTCTTCTTCTTAACGTGCCTGTCCGATTCGAACGTTGGCTACCATCATAGCTATCTTGGTCCTGTCCTCTGCAATGCGGAAAAGTTGGGCTGAGCTCTGTCCATACCAGTCTCTCAGGTTAGCAAGCCAGGATATAAGATCCACTGGTCTCGCTTTTATCTGTATTAACATGACCCTTTCCGAGACTGGGACAAAGTTATGCACGCACTCAGCCACCCTCTGTGCCAGCACCACCCCCACTCCGTTCACGTGTCCTCCCTCAGTTGATCCAGAATAGTAGACCTTACTGTGCTTGAAACCGTCGCTCCCGGAGAACCGATTGAGGGACTTACTCCGGAAACAATTTTAGCTGCAAGCATAGCCATGTTGATTACGAGGACATATCCACTTTGGATCTTTAATGAGGTGAGTGTCCAGTCTTGGATAACCCCATGGATTACACACGTGAAAATAGACTTATATAAGGCACAAATAGACCCAACAGGTAATTGGGGACAGAAACACATTCAGCAACAGGATAAACGAGTCGAATGTGATGTCAGAGAATGAGGTCCTTAGGAAGACAGGAACAAAGTGGACAGAAGAGAGGAAGAAAACACATGGGGAAAGAATGAAAAAAGTATGGAAAATGAGAAAGAATTCCCAAAAATGAGTCGGAATGCTTTGCGCGATCCCATAATAATAATAAAATATGTGTATATATATATATATATATATATATGTATAAAAAGAAGTAGGTATAGCACAACCAAGTTCATCTGGACTAACTGGGTTCAAAGGTGATCCGGAAAATCAAAAATCCGGGTAATAAGCAAACAAATCCTCAAATAAGTAGACTGGTGTCTACGCCGGGTTGCTGGGTTCGATTCCCGGTCAGATCTGGCATTTTTTCATCACTCTTTTTCATATATCATCATTCTCCACCGACTGCATAGCAGAAAATGCAAATCAGTCGGACGTATAACCAAAAAAAAAGAAAGAAAAAAGCAGACTTACCGTTTATTACGACAAACAATTACGTTTTGTAAAAAAATTACATAGAATTGTTTAAAAGACATTAAAAAATATTTAAAAAAATTTTCACATCATTTCTTAACAAAAAATTGGTCCATTGTTTTATGTATATTCCTTAAATAAGCAGACTGGTGTCTACGCCGGGGTCCCGGGTTCGATTCCTAATCGGTTCTACCATTTTTTTCATCACTCATTTTCATATATCATCATTCTTTACCGTCTGCATTAGCAGAAAATGCAAAACATTCAGACGTAAAACAAAAAAAAAACAGACTTACCGTTTATGACGATAAACAATTACGTTTTGTAACAAAATTACACAGAATTGATTGTTTAAAAGACATTAAAAAATATAAAAACAACTTTTCACACCATTTGTTAACAAAGAATTGGTCCATTGTCTTACGTAGGTATCAAACACGTGTGGCGTTTGAATGAAACACCGTCACGCAAACGGTTTATCATTAATATTTCAGCTAGAGTGACATTCTGGTAAAGCTTTCCTATACTTGACAAAAAGCAATTTATTACCTACCTTAATTTATTGTACAATCTATGCAGTAACTGTACGTTTAATGAAAACAAAAAGCGAATGTTTGGCGTACTTAATATAGTTACATTCTTGTACGTATCATAGATTAAAAATATGAATATAAAATAAAAAATATGGTGTGAAACACTCACACAACTTTCTCTTGCCAATGCAAATAATTAACAATAAACCTAACATTAGTAATAAAACATTAGAAATAAACGAAAAACTAACCTCAAAACACACAACCTAATTTTAATCATGAGTAAAAGACGCAAAATGAAAATCAACCTTAGTTTGGCTTAAAAATACGGAAAATCGCTCTTTCACGTTAAACTAGGCGCTGTACAAAAAATGCTTTAATTAAATAAAAGTTGTCGATCTTTTAATTTCCTATAAATTTTATTATATACACTTTTGTCGTTGTCGTAAAACGCTTACTAAGGCCGAATTTTTTTGTTTTTGTGAGAAAAAACAGGTAATTGCTAATTACTCCTAAACTAAGCGTTATACAAAAAAATATTTGAAATAAAAGTTGTAGAATTTTAAATTCTTTACTACTTTTTTTATATAAATTTTTGCGCTAAAATGCATATTAAAGCCGCAATCTTAAAAAAAGTATTTTTTTTACGTAAAAACAGCCTCACCAAGAATTTCAGGAAACATGACGCCTACCCTATCTTGTAGAGAATAAAAAATTGAGTGAACCAGGCAATTTTTAAAAAATTCGTGGGACCAGTTTTTGAGAAAATCGCAAAAAAGTGAAAAATTATACGAATAAACTACTTCCGGTTGACCGATTTTGATGAAAATGTTCGAGTCGGGTCCGGTAGTGGTATGTAACTTAAGTTTCAAGTTCGTACGATGTTCCGTTCTTGAGATATTTTGTATACACACACACACACACAGACCAATCGCTAAAAACATGTTTTTTGGGTTCAGGGGGTTTGAAAACGTGTAGATCCGGTGAAAACTCGATTTCTTAAAATCGACATGAAAACAATACTTTCCTTCCTATATATTCATATAGGCAAGAGAAAGTAAAAATCTGGTGTGAGTCATTCACGCAACTTTCTCTTGCCAATGCAAATAATTAACAATATACCTAACATTAGAAATAAACAAAAAACTAACCTCGAAAACATAACCTAATTTTAATGACAAACTTATTGGCAAGAGAAAGTTGTGTGAGTGTTTCACACCAGATTTTTTTTACTCTATATTTTAAATAGAGTGCGAAATAGCAAAATTGAAACCGTCGCACAAAATGAAATCCGTACATCGACGAAAAATTTGCGTTTAGAAAAATAAAGAAAATAAATAGCTTGTAAAATATCAGTGATGTTTAATTAATAATTCTGTCAAAAACTGCTAATGTTTACGAGTATACAATGTACAGTAAAATGATTTCACTTGGAAAAGTTAAAATTAGAATATCAATTAAAAGTAGCAGCCATCGCCATATGGCATGTGTTTAATTTAACAGTTTACACAAGAACTACTAGAAGTAATCATCTCCGATGATGACGTCAACTTAAAGTTTACCCGGCTTTTAATAAGTGAGTAAACGTAGAGTCTGTCTACGCTAAAGGCTGCTACACACGTAACGATAAATCGTAGCGATTTAATTTGACTCCGTTTAATCGAATCGAATCGAAAAACCCCTATCACGCTACACGGCACAGATATATCTGCGTCGACCGTCAGTTCACAGCAAGTAGTCGCACTGACAACTTGTGGTAATGGAAGACGACGCTGCTGCAGTTTTGGGTCTAGTTTTATGTTTAAAGAAAAAGAATCAGCGCCGCTACTGGGTTAAAGACTGGATTTTAAAACGAAAACAGTATTCACATATTAATTTAATGAAAGAATTAAGGTTCGCGCCAAACGACTGGCACAATTATTTACGTATGGATAAAGTGACTTATTTGCATTTACTGTATGTTTGATTTTACTTGTAAACAAGTAAAATCAAACACCAAAATTAATTTATTAACTAAAATCACAACGTTGTAAGAAAAATATTTTTATTCCCCACGAGGGATCGACAATTTGTAAGAGGTTATATTTATCTCCAAAAGGGATTTGCCAATTTGTAGTGAAACTATATTATCTCACACAAGAGAGCCAAAATTTGTAGTGTGATCACTGCCACTATCTATCTTAAAGGAGATGCTTTTATTATCATTTTACTTATGTGGTCAATGTGCTTGTTCAGTTCAAATCATATCTCCTGAATCATTACAATAATAATAATAATAGCAAAAAAAAAATAAAAAGACACACAATTTCTTCTAAGCTTTTTGTACTTCTTTAATGGAAGTTTATATATTAATGAATAATTAATATAAAGTTGCAGTGTACAACATTTTAGTATTTACTTACTTACACAGGGACATTATTATTTATATTTCATAAAAATTATGAGCCTGTACATTTATTTATTGCTTAGTTATCGCATTCATAAACAATGATAAGTCAATCATAATAAAACAAGATACATATTTAGTCAAATTTCAGAAACCACTAGCTCATTCCATTTAGTTGATTAAAAAGAACAATCTGTCGATCTAGCAAACACTATCAAATATCTCGAGTGTCACAAAATAAAACAGATCTAATACACTAAATGGGACGGTAAACTTACTCCATGTTAGCAGTTTGATGTTAAACCGCCCATTAAAAAAATTACAAAGATCCCTTCTTATTCTTAGTTGCCTTGTAACTAAATAAATAACTCTTTTAAATATTTTCTGGTAATATAAATTAAATAATTTTAAAGTATTAATTTTTCAATCAGCTGGAGATGTTTATTTTTATTTCAATAGACTCAAAAAATAAACAACTCCAGATGTGCATTAAATTCGTCATATTACAACGTATAAATTGTAAGATCGGAACTGTCTACCACGCACGTCACGATAAAACGGCGCAGCCACGATCGACAACGATATATCTATTGGAAAAATGCAACTACCTCCGATCAACTGTACAAACCAAAATATCTGCAACGATTGTCATCCACACGTCAGACTAATCGGCACAGTTCCATCTGCAACGATCAATCGCTGCGATTTATCGTTTACGTGTGTAGCAGCCTTAAGAGTACTCCAACGTAGGCAACCAGCAACACAAGTGAGCATGCGCATTAATCAAAAATACGCACAGCATGATCAAAAAACAAATTTCCATACAACACTGATTTGCTCTAAGCTTGATATATTAATGAAAACACGTTCAATTCATCTGTTAGAAAATATTTTATAAATCGAACATTAGTTTACCATTAATAACTTAAACTTTTACTATTGTTACTCTTACCTTGTTATTTTTAGTTATATTATTTACTATTATTACATAATTATTTATGATTAGTAGGTTTTTAATAAAGACTCAAATTTTATTTTTGGTCACAAATAATAATATAAGACTAATGCGCTTGAATTATAACGGGAGAGTAAACAATTCCAGTGATTCGTTGTTTATCATTTCAGATTGTTTACTTTATATCATTAAAATTAATGTCTGTGACTAATTTAATACAACTGTTTGCACTTGCCCGTGTTTAACTCATTTTTTCTTTCATCGGTTAGCCTATCTTTTGGAATTGTATCGGTTCGTTTCGATTTTTTTCGTAGACTGAAGTTGAAAAGTTTTGTAAACTGTGTTTTGTTAATATGTGTGATAGTGAATGTGTTGAGTTTTTGAAACATAAAAGCGGTAAACATTAAAAAGTAGAACATTTTTTTTTTGTAAATGTGATGGTTAAAATAATTAATTAAGGAGTCTTTATGAAACTACAATAATTACAAGTAATCAGAACGGTATAATTGAAAACGCATATAGGATAATGTTTATTTTAGCTGGATGTAGATATTTTTATGATGGAACGTAGTGCAAAATAATATTGTCCGGCGGAGAGGTAGATACGCGCCAACTAGTGTAGTAAACTTTCGTTTACAATCTATAGGCTCTTGCCTCGCGCGGAGTACTCTTACAGTAGATGGACTATACTGTAGTTGAGCCGCTCTAAGTTAGCTCCTACTGTCAACAAACCAAAACCAGCTACTACAGGGTGCACGCTAGAGTCCGTGACTTTATGGATGTCGTATTCCTATTAAGATAACTATTTTTACTTTCTCTTGCCTATATGAATATATAGGAAGGAAAGTATTGTTTTCATGTCGATTTTAAGAAATCGAGTTTTCACCGGATCTATACGTTTTCAGACCCCCTGAACCCAAAAAAACATGTTTTTAGCGATTGGTCTGTGTGTCTGTGTGTGAACAGAATATCTCAAGAACGGAACATCGTACGAACTTGAAACTTGAAACTTAAGTTACATACCACTACCGGACGCGACACGAACATTTTCAACAAAATCGGTCAACCGGAAGTAGTAGTTTATTCGTATAATTTTTCAGTTTTTTCCGATTTTCTCAAAAACTGGTCCTACGATTTTTTTTTAAATCGCCTATTTTACTCAATTTTTTATTCTCTACAAGATAGGGTAGGCGCCATGTTTGCTGAAATTCTCGGTGAGGCTGTTTTCACGTAAAAACGTTGTTTTTTTTAAGATTACGGCTTTAATATAAATTTTAGCGCAAAAACTTATATAATAAAAGTTGTAGAGAATTTAAAAACCTACAACTTCTGTTTCAAACATTTTTTTGTATAACGCTTAGTTTAGCGGTAATTTGCGATTTTCTGTTTTTTTTCTCACGAAAACGTGAGAAAAATCGATTTTTTTAACATTTCGGTCTTAGTATGCATTTTACGACAAAAGTGTATATAATTAAATTTATAGAAAATTAAAAGATCTACAACTTTTGTTTAGAGCATTTTTCTCTACAGAGCCTAGTTTAGCGTGAAAGCGTGATTTTCCGTATTTTTAAGCCAAACTGAGTTCGATTGTCATTTTGCGTCATTCACTCATGATTAAAATAAGGTTATGTTTTTGAGGTTAACTAATGTTAGGTTTATTGTTAATTATTTGCATTGGCAAGAAAAAGTTGTGTGAGTGTTTACACCAGATTTTTTAAATTATAAGTACTTAAAGTACTAAAACATCAGTCGTGATATGATGTAGGCCTAACAATTTCATTTATAAAAATACTTTTAAAAGTATTTTGTATTTAAATACTTTTGAAAGTTTTTTGTTGTTACTTTTTAATCAGCGTGTACACATTTTTACATAATGCGCATGCTCAATGACGTCATTATTTGTTTACATTAGGAGCAAACTTAGAACGGCTGCACTGTAGAAGTAATCATCTCCGATGATGACGTCAACCTAAAGTTTACCCGGCTTTTAATAAGTAAGTAAACTTACATAAATTTCCGTCAGAAACTTATTGTTACTTATGTATTCAGTATACCGAACCGTAGCTGTGGTAAATTACTGGGAACCTTCATTTCTAAGATTAATTGTTGTTAGAAAAAGTTAATTTCTTTTATGAAGTTCAGAGAAAATACAACGGTTAAAATTTGTAAATGTGCCGTTTAATTTCTTAATTAAAATTCTTGGAAAACCTAACTATTTTAATAATTGTAATTTAAATACTTAAATGTATGTCCAATTTAAATTTGTTTTCCATGAATTTAATTTAAGTTCGAAAAACCGTTTTAACTTTGTCCCGAATCGTCAGCCAACTTTATAAGAATGCAATCTCACAAAATTAGAAGTTTTGGTTTAGACAATTTTGGTGGTAAATTTTCCATTACTTACTTTTTACTTTCTCTTGCCTATATGAATATATAGGAAGGAAGGTATTGGTTTCATGTCAATTTTTCGAAAAAGAGTTTTCACCGGATCTACACGTTTTCAGACCCCCTGAACCCAAAAAACATGTTTTTAGCAATTGGTCTGTGTGTGAACAGAATATCTCAAGAACGGAACATCGTACGAACTTGAAACTTGAAACTTAAGTTACATACCACTACCGGACCCGACACGAACATTTTCATCAAAATCGGTTAACCGGAAGTAGTAGTTTATTCGGGTGATTTATCATTTTTTTGCGATTTTGTCAAAAACGGCTTCTACCTTTTTGTTTTTATAAACCACCTCATTTACTATATTTTTTTATGCTCTACATGATAAGAGTAAGCGCCATGTTTGCTGAAATTCTTGGAGGTTGTGCTTGCGAGGTAAAAAATGTTTTTTTTTTAAGATTGCACAGTACTTAAAATGCAACTTAACATGCATTTTAGAGCAAAAGTGTATATATAATTAAAGCTGTAGAAAATTAAAAAACCTACAACTTTTAATTCATGCGGGTTTTTCATACAGAACTTAGTTAAGCGTCAATTAGTGATTTTTTTGTATTTTTCTCATCAAAATCGCAGTAAAAAAAGTCATTTTTTTTAAGATTGCGGCCTTAGTGGTGCATTTTATGTGTTGCAATTCTTTTAAAATTTGTCGTACAATTCCGTCTTAAGTGGTTTCTGATTTGCCGTCACTTTTTGACAAATAATTTTTCAAAAAACAAAAAGGTTTATAAAACTTTTATGCAAGTGTATGAAGGTGCCACATCCTGATAATGCTTTAACGATGAAGTGGTTCGTTTTAATTTTTTTTTTTTTTTTGAGTTAATCGGATGATCATTGGTCAAAAAGAATTGTATAAGAAAGATTTATGTATATATGTTTGAACTCCTCATTCCACCGGTGCTACGCGCTGAAAATAATCTAATTTTGCGTTTTCAAGGTGTTTTTCATGTATTTAAACGTTTTTATCCGAAAAAATTTGTCGGACAATTTTTTGAGCCGAAAGAAATTAATACTATGAAACCAGGGGATGCATGTCATCAACATTTAGTTTTTTGAGTTTTCTTGGCGAACCGGTGGTCTAAGGGCACCTAAGTTAGATGTTATTGAAGTACTTGGGGTGTTGGACAAACAAGGTTTTTACACTTTTTAGCTACGATGCACTGTTGAGGAGATAAAAAATACCTACTTTCTTCCACGTTTGGGGAGGGGCGCAACCGAAAAAATTTGGTTACAAATATTTTTTTTTTGTAATTTTTAACGCCAAACAACATACCGTTAGAAAAATTTTTATTCTGAAAATTTAGAATTTTCATCAATTTTGATAGGGGTAGCACACTCCACGGGACCTGCACATGAATTTTTTTGTAAATGTCCCGTGATGCCGGCTGTAAGTGTAACTTGTTCCAAAATAAAATTTTAATCTAGTTTTACGACTCTAATCTACCACATGATGATGATTAAAGTGGTTCTATAGTTAAGAAGATACTAAGTGCAAATTGACAAATTGCCTCTTCCTAAAATTAAATCTTCCGATCGTGTCCTTATCTCCTCATCTGATGATGATGATGATGATTATGATGATGACGAAATTGATTGAGGAAGGAAATGGTGTAGGTGGTCTCCTTAGGTGAATTGATTGAAGGGCGATTTAAACGACTTCGACCTTTCTTTCCATTCAACTCTCTTTCTTCTTCCTCCCTAATATTAAAATGTGCCTTTTCTCATTCATATAAATACGAAACAAAAATAATGTCATTTAATTCTTCTTGTAGATTAGATATAACTTAGTTATAAGTTGCGCAAATTGCTTCATTTCTTTCAGACACGTCTCAAATAACTGGGATTACATTAGTAATCTGCCCATAACAGACAGGTAGAGTGTCAAATTATTTACACTCAATTTGTTCGTTGCAGGGTTAAAAAAAATAGTTCTGTTTCTTATCACATGGTTAGCCAATTAAATGACTGAATCATTTAAGAACAGAAGAGGTAGAGGTGTAAAAGACACTAATCAGAGTTATCTCCTCTGAAAGTAATGAATTTAATTATACAGCCAGACCCTGTGGTGAATGAAGTGAAGGTGTCATTTGCATAGTGGAAAATATGTGCTTTTCAGAGGGCCCGGCATGCTGATAAGCGTACTTTTCCACTCGGTGAGTTGTGGCAATGGTAAACCACCTCACTCCTTGTTTTATTTAGTGAAACCTCTACAGGTTCAAACCAGCCTCCATTCGGCTGATGACGTAAACAACAACACATTAGTAAGCCCTGACTACAAATAATAACTATCATCGATTTTGTGAAAATGTGGTAGTGGCATTAGGTTCTGGAGCCGGTTATATGATTTGTTGTCCATGTATTATTTTGCTTTCTCTTGCACTTTATTAATACGAGAATATAGAGAAGGAAAGTATTGTTTTCTTGATGATTTTTCGAAATCGACTTTTTATCGGATATACACGTGTTCAAGCCCTATGAACTCAAAAAACATGTTTATTGCGATTGGTCTCTGTGTGTGAACAAAATATCTCAAGAACGGATTATTGCACGAAGTTGAAACTTGAATTTTACGACAAAAAATGTATACTGTATAATCTAAGTTGTTGTTGTTTAGGTCATCAGCAAAAGGCTGGTTTGGTTTGAACCTGTAGAGGTTTTACTAAGTAAAACGAGGAGTGAGATGGTTTACCATTGCCTTCCTCACTTAGTGGAAAAGTATGCTTATCAGCATGCCGAGCCCTCTGAAAAGCACATATTGTCCACTCTGCAAATGACACCTTCACTTCATTCACCACAGGGTCCAACTGTATAATAAAATTCATTACTTTCAGAGGAGATAACTCTGATTAGTGTCACAATACACCTCTACCTCTTCTGTTCTTAAATAGTTCAGTCATTTAATTGGCTGACCATATGATAAGAAACAGAACTATTTTTATTTTAGCCCTGCAACGAACAGATTGAGTGTAAATAATTTGACACTCCGCCTGTCTGTTATGGGCAATCTAAGTTATAGGAAATTAAAAAAACTACAACTTTTATTTAAAGTATTTTTCTCTACAGAGTGTAGTTTAGAAGTAGGTCTAATTCCTGATTTTTCGTATTTTTAACTTCTACAGAGGTTGATTTTCAATTCGCATAATTCACTCAGAATTAAAATTAGGTTATGTACATTCGTTTTACATTGCTTACTCATGGATTAAACATAAAATGTTGTATTGTTCATTATTTGCATTGGCAAGAGAAAGTCGTGTGACTGTTTCACACACCAGATTATTTTCCTGGTTTTAAATTTATCATGCGTAAAATGAAGTTCGAGTAGTCGAAGCCAAGCGACAAAAGGAATGTTGGTGTTTATAATATGGTAGTAGCGGTGCAATAATAATATTATTTGAGACGTGTCCACAACAAATGAAGCAATTTGCGCAACTTATTCTAGTTGTAGTCTAGTAAGTTTACAATAGACGCTTCGTTGTTTAGCGCCAATATCTATTGTCATTCCTCTTTTGTACATATTATTTATTTATTTCCGTTATAGGTTTACATACATTACCTTTGTGTAACGGGCGTCCAGAAAGTATGACTACACCTTTAAAAAAATCTTGTGTGAAACACTCACACAACTTTATCTCGCCAATGCTAATAATGACCAATATAACCTATCAATAGTAATAAAACATTAGAAATAAACAAAAAACTAACCTCAAAAAAAACATAACCTAATTTTAATCATGAGTGAATGACGCAAAATGAAAATCGACCTCAGTTTGGCTTATACGGTTTGTTTATACGGGAAATTACTCTTTCACGCTAACCTAGGCTCTGTAGAGAAAATTGCTTTAAATAAAAGTTGTAGATCTTTTAATTTTCTATAAATTTGACTATTACACTTTTGTCGTAAAATGCATACTTAGGCCGAAATCTTAAAAAAATCAATTTTTCACACGTTTTCGTGAGAAAAAAAACAGAAAATTGCTAATTACTGCTAAACTAAGGGTTATACAAAAAAATGTTTGGAATAAAAGTTGTAGGATCTAAAATTCTCTACAACTTTTATTACGTACATTTTTGCGCTAAAAGGCATATTAAAGCTTAAATCTTAAACAAACAATTCTTTTACGCGAAAACAGCCTCACCAAGAATTTCAGCAAACATGGCGCCTACCCTATCTTGTGGATCATAAAAAATTTAGTAAACCAGGCGATTTTTAAAAAAATCCTAGGACCAGTTTTTGAGAAAATCGCAAAAAAGTGAAAAATTACACGAATAAACTACTACTTCCGGTTGACCGAATTTGATGAAAATGTTCGTGTCGGGTCCGGTAGTGGTATGTAACTTAAGTTTCAAGTTTCAAGTTCGTACGATGTTCCGTTCTTGAGATATTTTGTATACACACACACACACACACACACACACAGACCAATCGCTAAAAACATGTTTTTTTGGGTTCAGGGGGTCTGAAAACGTATAGATCCGGTGAAAACTCGATTTGTTGTGATCGACATGAAAACAATACTTTCCTTCCTATATATTCATATAGGCAAGGGAAAGTAAAAATAAGATAAACTCATGTGGTATTTTACTTTGGTGACACCGTATGGCCTCATATGTTACATTATTGTGTATGCGTATGTAAGTACGGTAGATAGGAAGGTGATTTGAATTTGAATACAGTTGAGAGAATACAGTTGTTGGCTTGTATACATACAAATACATAATAGATGATTGTTTGCCCCATGTGCCGTCTATTTCCTTCTATTTAATAAATACTACTGCATCAAATAGCTTATGAACATTTACTACATTAAGGCCCCAACTACACATTACATGCTACAAAACAGCATGTAATCGGCCCTTTTGTTTTACAACTCGTGCATTTCAATGATTACAAAACATCTGCATGTAATTGCACATGAATTAGGGCTACGACATGAAATTAATGGTACGATAAACCGCACCAATTATCTCGCTAATTTTTCACTTTCTCTTGCCTATATGAATATATAGGAAGGAAAGTATTGTTTTCATGTCGATTTTAAGAAATCCAGTTTTCACCGGATCTATACGTTTTCAGACCCCCTGAACCCAAAAAACATGTTTTTAGCGATTGGTCTGTGTGTGTATACAAAATATCTCAAGAACGGAACATCGTACGAACTTGAAACTTGAAACTTAAGTTACATACCACTACCGGACCTGACACGAATATTTTCATCAAAATCGGTCAACCGGAAGTAGTAGTTTATTCGTGTAATTTTTCAATTTTTTGTGATTTTCTCAAAAACTGGTCCTACGATTTTTTTTAAAATCGCCTGGTTTACTGAATTTTTTATTCTCTACAAGATAGGGTAGGCGTCATGTTTGCTGAAATTCTTGGTGAGGCTGTTTTCACGTAAAAACATAGTGTTTTTAAGATTACGGCTTAAATGTGCAATTTAGCGCAAAAATTTATAAAATAAAAATTGTAGAGAATTTAAAATTCTACAACTTTTATTTCAAACACTGTTTTGTATAACGCTTAGTTTAGCAGTAATTAGCGATTTTCTGATTTTTTTCTTACGAAAACGTGTAAAAAATCAATTTTTTAAAGATTTCGGCCTTAGAATGCATTTTACGACAAAAGTGTATATAATAAATTTTATAGTAAATAAAAAGATCTACAACTTTTATGTAAAGCATTTTTCACTGCAGAGCCTAGTTTAGCGTGAAAGAGTGATTTTCCGTATTTTTAAGCCGAACTGAGGTTGATTTTCATACTGCATCTTTCACTCATGATTAAAATTAGGTTATGTTTTTTGTTTATTTCTAATGTTTTATGACGAATGTTACGTTATATTGTTAATTATTTGCATTGGCAAGAGAAAGTTGTGTGAGTGTTTCACACCAGATTTTTTACTCACATTATTACTATCTTTTGCCCTAAATGAAATACGAGGTGTGGCTATTAAATAACGAGACTGACGTTGTAAAATATTTATTTTAATTTTATACATAATCAATTATTGTCACCTTCAATATACACTCCTTCTCTATCCCTACAACGCTCCATGCGAATTTTCCATTGTTGGAAACAGTGCTGGAAATCATCTTCTGTCAGCTCCTTCAGGACACGTCCCGCTTTCTCTTTTACAGCTTCCACAGACTCAAATCTTGTCCTTTTTAACGCAGATTTCACCTTAGGGAACGGGTAGAAGATAATAACATGTGATGAAACGTGGTTTTTTACTTATGCACCGGAAACGAAGCGCCACTGGAAGAGCTGAACTTCACCGAGAGCCAAAAAAGCTTGAATGAGCAAGTCAAAATTTAAAGCAATGATGATTGTTTTTTTTATATCCATGGGATTTGTGTACCTTCACTGGGGTCCTGAAGGTCAAACAATTAATTAATATTACTATCTTAAGGTACTTTCTAAACTACGTCAAAGAGTAAGGAAAAAACACTCCGAAATGTGGAAGGACAAATTATGGGTTCTCCACCAAGACAATGCCCCAGCTCATTCCGCGTTATCTGTCAACAGATTCCTAGCCAAGTACAGCATATCAGTGTTAGAACAATCATCCACCTTATTCACTAGATCTTGCACCATGTGACTTCTACCTGTTCCCTAAGGTGAAATTTGCATTAAAAGGGACAAGATTTGAGTCTGTGGAAGCTGTAAAAGAGAAAGCAACACGTTTACTGAAGGAGCTGACAGAAGATGACTTCCAGCACTATTTCCAACAATAGAAAATTCGAATGGAGCGTTGTAGGGATAGAGAAGGAGTGTATATTGAAGGTGACAATAAGTGATTATGTATAAAATTAAAATTAAATTTTTCACAACTTCAGTCTCTTTATTTAATAGCCACACCTCGTGTAGGGAAGTAAAGTGCAAATAGTCTTACTACGATCTTAGTTTGTAGTACATTTAATTGATTCAAGTCGTTCACATTATCAATACTCTTTACTCTTAACCTATTTATAATCTTTAAGGTAATTGCAGTACGGTAGGTTCAATTTATTAAGACAGTATTGTTTAATTAAGCAACTTATGAAGTGGTTAAAGAGGGAAATTTTTTGTTATTATTATTATTATTATACTGCATTCGTTATCACTAGAGGAATTTTTTTCATAATTTTTTAACTACCATATCAGCTGTTTAAAGTATTAATCGATTTATTTATACCGCGTATTACAAGAATTTGTAATTACTATCGTAAAAAATATAGTTTAAATCGTTTTGATAACTTTTTTTTTTTTTTTTACGGCCACAAAGGACCACTTAAGTTCAATCTTTCAACGTCTAGCTCTTTCATATGTTCCACCAAAACGCCCCCGCAGTTGTCGCTCCCGTACTTCTCCTCTTCTTCGCCAATAATTCTTCAATGTTTCGGATCTTCTCAGTCTCTCAGCGTCCGAAATCACAATGGCTTTCCTGACCCTCATTTGTTCCCTAAATTTAACCGATCGCTGTTTGTATGTCCTGTAGCTCCCTGACTTAGTTTTGAGGTCAGCTATTGTGATGTTTAGTTCCTCCATATCCTTTTTGACTTCCTTTATCCAGTTTGGTGTCATCTTCTTTTGCCAGAAAAACTCAGTCATCCTTCTTAGTAATCTTGTATCCTCCATTCTCAATATATGTCCCAGGAAGGATATCCTTTTTAATAATAATAATAATAATGATTTTTAATAATAATAATTAATTAATATTAATAATGTAAAATACTTTATGCGAGATAAATAAACTTATTATTAACATATTTGATGTAACATTATACTATGAATTACAGCAATGAAAATAAATTAAAACTTGTAATAAAAAAAACCCGGACCCGACAGGAACATTTTCGTCAAAATCGGTCAACCGGAAGTAGTAGTTTATTCGTATAATTTTTCACTTTTTTACGATTTTCTCAAAAACTGGTCCTACGATTTTTTTTAAAATCGCCTCATTTACTAACCTTTTTATTCTCTACAAGATAGGGTAGGCGCCATGTTTGCTGAAATTCTGGGTAAGGCTGTTATCACGTAAAAACATTTTCTTTTTAAGATTGCGGCTTTAATATGCATTTTAGCGCAAAACGTTATGTAATAAAACTTGTAGAGAATGTAAAATTCTACAACTTTTAGTTCAAACACTTTTTTGTAAAACGCTTAGTTTAACGGTAATTAGCGATTTTCTTTTTTTTTATCACGAAAACGTGTGAAAAATCGATTTATTTAAGATTTCGGCCTTAGTATGCACTTTACGACAAAAGTATATATAATCATATTTATAGGAAATTAAAAGATCTACAACTTTTATTTATAGCATTTTTCTCTACAGAGCGTGAAAGAATGATTTTCCGTATTTTGAAGCCAAACAGGTCGATTTTCATTTTGCATCTTTCACTCATGATTAAAATAAGGTTATGTTTTTTGAGGTTAGTTTTTTGTTTATTTCTAATGTTTTATTACTAATGTTAGGTTATATTGTTTAAATTATTTGCACTGGCAAGAGAAAGTTTTGTGATTTTTTTATTTATGACCGCATAGGATCAGTTTAGTCAGTCCATTTACGAAGTCTGTTGGATGGGATTGTTGGGGCGTTGCGGTCCTCCCAATACCTCATCATACGTTCCGATCTTTGTGCCCTTTCTGGTGTTGAAAAAATTTGTGTTGTCAGTTTTCTTCTTGTAAGTGTGAAGCGGGTGTATTTGTTTTGGATTTTATTGTTTAATTTTTTTCTTGTCTGTTGTATCGTTCGGAGTAAGGCCAAAAACTGACCGGTAAGAGTTTTGCAGAAACTGCGTTGTACTAACAATTCAAAGGTGTAACAAAAGGTTAAGGATATCTGGAGTAGGTAAGAGTTTGAAAATATGGCACAAACATCACAAAAACGTATAAATTAAAAATCTATATATAAACTTAATTATATATAGATTTTTAATTTATACGTTTTTGTGATGTTTGTGCCATATTTTCAAACTCTTACCTACTCCAGATATCCTTAACCTTTTGTTACACCTTTGAATTGTTAGTACAACGCAGTTTCTGCAAAACTCTTACCGGTCAGTTTACAATTTTATTGTAATTTTGAGAGGATATCATAACGTTTTGTTGAATATATTATATTATATAATTTCTAAAAATAAATTGACTATTGATGCGACCGTTTCTGCAAAACTCTTACCGGTCAGTTTACAATTTTATTGTAATTTTGTGAGGATAATTATGTTCTATCATAACAATACGCGAGATGATAAGTATGACGTTAAAAAATAATTTATTTATAATTAAAATAATAATAATTTATTATAGTTTTACATTTTTTGTAAATAAATTGTTTGTATAAAATTGATTTTATGAAGAAAAAAAATTAACCGCCCAACGTGGGGCTCGAACCCACGACCCTGAGATTAGGAGTCTAATGCTCTACCGACTGAGCTAGCCGAGCATGCCAACTTACAGCAAAATTATAGCATATAAGACAGGGCAGCCGAACCGTAACATGTACGGTGCTGCCGCCTAACGTCAATCGGAGGAGTAGGACATTTTCCGAGATCCGATATAAAAAAACATACTAAATCGGGTCCCGCGGCATTAAAATTATTGAAAATAAATGTTTGCAGTTTGTTTTTAATACTGAAATGAAGACTAAATGTCGTTTAAAGTGAAACAATGTTATACTAAAGCATTGGAAACATGTTTTGATCAATAATTAAAAGAATAAAGATAAATGTGAAATTCGATCAAAGTTGTTAGCGCTAAATAAGCAGTTCGCTTGCGCCGGCTGCGAAAACTCTTACCGGGCGCATTTCAAGCGAAATGCTTAATTTCCTTCAGATCCTCTCTTATTTCTGTGATCCATCTGCATCCTGTTGTGGTGTTTTTGGAGTTGAGGTTGTACTTAACCAGTTGCTTTAGGAGACTAACTATTTCATGTTATTAATACAGATGTACTTACTAATTTTTTTACGCTGAGTAAAACGATAGTTTGCTTGTGTCGAACGGTTGAGCGGTTACCGAGATAGCAAGGGTTCAGAAAATTGTTAATAAATTAAAATTGAAGTAATGTACGAATTTGAAATTTCGTACACGCTGTAATAATATAATTGTCTATGTTGTGTTAAAATTTCAAACTTTTTGATCGAATACTTCTCGAGTTATACGTTTCTAAACGCATGAAATTCTTGCGGTAGCATAAAAACCGGGTCTTTTTGTCTTCCGACCTCGATGCAGCAATTTTCAAATAACATTAAAAATATAGGATTACTATAGTTCAACGCAGAATCTTCTTCTTCAGGTGTCTTCTCCATTACGGAGGTTGGCTATCATCATGGTCAGTCGTACCTTGTCCACTGCTGCTCTGAAAAGGTCATGCGACGACCAGTTAAACGCTTCTCTCAGTGTTTCTTAACCAGGATATTCGTCTGCGTCCCACCAAGCGTTTACCAACGAGTTTCCCTTGAACGCAGAATAAAATGAGCTAAATTTTGATATAAAGTATGTTGAAATCCGACTCATAGTTTTGGAGCTGCCCCTAACAGGCAGGTGGAGTGTCAAATTATTTACACTCAATCTGTTCGTTGCAGGGCTAAAATAAATAGTTCTGTTTCTTATCACATGGTTAGTCAATTAATGACTGATTTATTTAAGAACAGAAGAGGTAGAGGTGTAAAAGACACTAATCAGAGTTATCTCCTCTGAAAGTAATGAATTTCACTATACAGCCAGACCCTGTGGTGAATGAAGTGAAGGTGTCATTTGCAGAGTGGAAAATATGTGCTTTTCAGAGGGCCCGGCATGCTGATAAGCGTACTTTTCCATTCAGTGAGGAAGGCAATGGTAAACCACCTCACTCCTCGTTTTACTTAGTAAAACCTCTACAGGTTCAAACCAGCCTTTCGGCTGTTGACCTAAACAACAACACAGTTTTGAGATGGTTTGGGTTGAAACTCGGGTGGGTGTCTATGATTATGAAACCGATAGTAGTCACAGTTATCTCCTCTCAGAGTAATGAATTTCATCCTTGTACAGCTAGACCCTGTGGTGAATAAAGTGTAGGTGTCATTTGCAGAGTCGAAAGTAGGTGCTTTTCAGAGAACATGGCATGCTGATAAGCATACTTTTCCACTCAGGAAGGCAACTGTAAACCATTTCACTCCTCGTTCGAACAAGACTTTCGGCCGACGACCTTGTCACCGGATGGCGACATTAAGTGGCAAAAGTTATTAGTTTGGTGGCCCTGAAAAGGGCCGTTTAAGCGGTGGTCGTAGTCGTCGTGGCGGTCGAGAAGCTGAGCGACACGGCGTGTCGTCGTCCAGCGGAGACGTCATCTTCCCTCGCAGTAGTGGGTCGATGG
The DNA here is from genome assembly GCA_035578175.1 of Catonia carolina. Classification (NCBI taxonomy): domain Eukaryota; kingdom Metazoa; phylum Arthropoda; class Insecta; order Hemiptera; family Achilidae; genus Catonia; species Catonia carolina. The sequence continues at coordinate 438,399,957 of JAQMRL010000001.1, read as the reverse complement.
CTGCTTCGTCGGGTCCGGTGAGCGTAAAACTCGGTCGAGGGACCGCTGTGGGCATCGCTCGCGTCAGCGGGCGATGACGGTCCGGTCGACGGCTTACGGTGACGGGACGGCGAGTGAAAGCATCATCTTCTCTCTTGCGGGGTCGTCGATTAGTTCTCGCTGGAGTCCGGCAGCCGTGTGCCGTGGTGGACGTCGTGTCGATGCTGTCTGGTGGAAGTGAATCCCTCGGCTCAGTGCAGCGCTCTTTATATAGTCGCCGAGAGCGCTGTGGTAGAGAGCGGCGACTTGCCTGGCCTTGATGACAATGGCCTTTGTCGGTGGGGAGCCGAAAGGTTTGTCTGTATGCCGTCAAAGGGCCTACCGCGCCGACAAAGGCCGGAAGAAGTTTTGAATCCGGCGACATAGTAAATGATTAATTAGAAGGGGTGGCGGTGACAACCTAAACAACAACATACTTTATAGACACCCGGTGATTATGCCCATGCCCTTGGTCAACATAATGTGTTGTGGTCATCTTACAGACAGAAAGACAGACGGACAATGATTTATCTAATAATACTACTCTTAGAAAGAAGTTCGAGTACCAATGTAACTAACTAACAGGCTTAACACCCCAGCCTCTTTCTTAATCATCAACAACCGACTTAACACTTGGTGCTATTTCTACAAGTTGTTCCGAAGGAAGATGGAGTTAGGGAGGCTGCAGACCTTAACCTATTTATTTATAAACACTTTTAAATTAAACCTATTTATTTCTCACCCAGATAATACTAATAGAAAAACTATTGAATTGTGTAATGTTGTTATTGTTTAGGTCATCAGCCGAAAGGATGATTTGAACTTGTAGAGGTTTTACTTAGTAAAACGAGGAGTGAGGTGGTTTACCATTGCCGCAACTCACTGAATGGAAAAGTACACTTATCAGCATGCCGTGCCCTCTAAAAAGCCCATATTTTCCACTCTGCAAATGATATCTTTACTTCATTCACCACAGAGTCCAACTGTATAATGAAATTCATTACTTTCAGAGGAGATAACTCTGATTAGTGTCTTTTACACCTCTACCGCTTCTGTTCTTAAATGATTCAGTCATTTAATTGGCTGACCATGTAATAAGAAACAGAAATATTTATTTTAGCCCTGCAACTAACAGATTGAGTGTAAATAATCAGACACTCCACCTGTCTGTTATGGGCAGACAGCAAGTTATGAAAATTGAAACTCGGAACGTTTATTGAACTAAAGTATCCTCAAAAGAAGGAATCCAGGTAGAAAGGTTTAAGAAGTCCTGTGATGGCTACATCGTGTTAAGTAACACCTGGTCGCTCGGCGAACAATATTACTGAACTAATGTAACCTCAATGTTAGATCAAGGGAATGGTGTTAAGGTTAATAGTTGGATTCGGGTTCTGAGGGAGTTTCGGTATGAGAAAGGTGGGGAAAACTGCCATTAAGGTGATGGGTAATAATTTAGAGAAGATAAGTTTTTTTGGAGGGAGTTGTTGCCGTGAGCGTGGTAATGGGAGGGGAAAGGTAAGAAGGCGTGTTCAGAAAGTAAGTACCGTTTTTTAAAAAAAAAACAAGTAAAACAATTTTTTTTCAATACAATTTTATTTCTACATGAAAGCCAAAACCGTAAACTATTTTTCGACATAGTTTCCACCGATGTTCAAACACTTGTCGTAGCGGGTGATCAATTTGTCTATGCCCTCCTCGTAGAAGGTTCCCGCCAACGAATGTAGCCACGACTCCACGGCAGTTTTCACTTCATCGTTGGTTTCAAAGCGTTGGCCGCCTAGCTCGCGCTTCATGTGCAGGAACAAGTGGTAGTCAGACGGTGCCAAGTCCGGGCTGTAGGGCGGATGTTCGAACTGCTCCCAACGAAATTGTCGAACCAATGTTTGAGTGTCACCAGCGGTATGGGGCCGAGCATTATCATGGAGCAACACAATTCCGTTATTGCACAATTCCTCTCCGTTTGTTTTGAATTGCCCGCCTTAGTTTTCTTAAGGTTTCGCAATACCTTGCCGCATTAATGGTTTCACCTCGTGGGAGAAAATCAATGTGAAAATCTATGTATTGCTCCATGACAATTCTCGGCCCCAAACCGCTGGTGTCATTCAAACATTGGTTCGACAATTTCGTTGGGAGCAGTTCGATCACCCGCCCTACAGCCCGGAGTTGGCACCGTCTGACTACCACTTGTTCCTGCACATGAAGCGCGAGCTAGGCCGCCAACGCTTTGAAACCGACGATGAAGTGAAAACTGCCGTGGAGTCGTGGCTATATTCGTTGGCGGGAACCTTCTACGAAGAGGGTATAGACAAATTGATCACCCGCTACGACAAGTGTTTGAACATCGGTGGAAACTATGTCGAAAAATAATTTAAGGTTTGGGCTTTCATGTAGAAATAAAATTGTGTTAAAAAAAATTGTTTTACTTGTGTTTTTTTTAAAACGGTACTTACTTTCTGAACACGCCTTGTATAAGGAGTTGAGGAACGGCTCTTTTCTTTTTAAATAGTTTATTTGTTGGTCTTTTTTTCAAAAGAAGGATACGTCTTGAGCGGTATTAAAGTGACCGATTCAGCGGTTCACCGATTGCATTTTTAATGCAACCTAAATGTTAACTCACTTATTGTTGCAATCCCAATTTTAATGTAATGTAATTCCACTGTGGCCAGTTCGTGTTGGTGTGTTTATGGTAACTGATCATACACCAACCATAACCTAGCGCAACAGAAAGTTAAACAACAAACAGTCAGCGGCGGTCGAATGGAAGACGGAGAAAGCTTCTTATTACATTGACACAGTCACTCTTATTTGATATTGGCCTGTCACTCGATATCTCTGTCTAGGTACAGGCTGTTACAAAAATATACGCTACCCGTTAAATAACTTGTGTACTTAGACTAATAAAAATCTGGCGTGAAACACTCACACGACTTTATCTTGCCAGTATAAAATTAAAAACATAACCTAATTTTTTCCCTATAATAGACAGATGGAGTGTCAAATTATTTACACTCAATCTGTTAGTTGCAGGACTAAAATAAATAGTTATGTTTCTTATCACATGGTCAGTGAATTAAATGACTCAATCATTTAAGAAAAGAAGAGGTAGATGTGTAAAAGACACTAATCAGAGTTATCTCTTCTGAAAGTAATGGATTTCATTATACAGCCAGACCCTGTGGTGAATGAAGTGAAAGTGTCATTCGCAGAGAAATATGTGCTTTTTAGAGGGCTTGGCATGCTGATACGCATACTTTTCCACTCAGTGAGTGTTGTGGCAATGGTAAACCACCTCACTCCTCGATTTACTTAGTAAAACCTCTACAGGTTCAAACCAGCCTACAGGCTGATCACCCAAACAACAACAACCTAATTTTAATCATGAGTGAATGACGCTAAATGAAAATCAACCCCTTCAGAACTTAAAAAAAAACAGAAAATCACTAATGCCGCTTAACTAATAGTACAAAAGAATGTTTGAAATAAAAGTTGTAGATACAACATTAAATTTATACACTCTTGCCCTAGAATGCATATTAGGGACCCAATCTTTAAAAGAAAACATTTTTCTACGAAAGCACAGCCTCCCCAAGAATTTCAGCAGACATTGTGCTTATCTTATCATGTAGGCATAATAAAATGTAGTAAATGAAGGGATTTTGTAAAAAAAATTGTATTACCCGTTTTTGAGAAAATTGTTGTCACCGGATGGTGACATTTCGTGGCTAACCTTATCATTTTGGTGGCCCTGAAAAGGGCCGGTGTAAACCTTATTAAATTGGTCCTGAAAAGAACCGTTGTGCCGGTCTCGAAGGAGACCGGTGTAGGCAGCGCGTGGCTGCGACGAGAGCCGTAGCTCAGGTTGATGGCACTGAGAAGGGCCGGTTAAAACCTTATTAAATTGGTCCTGAGAAGGACCGTTGTGCTGGTCTCGAAGGAGACCGGCGTAAGCAGCGCGTGGCTGCGAAGAGAGCCGTGGCTCCGGTTGATGGCCCTGAGAAGGGCCGGTTAAAACCTTGTTAAATTGGTCCTGAGAAGGACCGTTGTGCTGGTCTCGAAGGAGACCAGTGTAGGCAGCGTGTGGCTGCGACTGCTGCGGCGGCGGCGGCTGCGGGAGCTGCGGCGACGGCTGCTGCGTTGCTGGCTGCTGCAAGTCCCAGAGCATCTTCCTTCTTTCTCTCGTGGATGTAGTCGGTCGATCCTCGTCGGAGATGTAGAGCGCAATGAAAAGCGGCTCAGTGCACTGCGCTTTTATAGCTACTGAGAGCGCTGTGGTAGGGGGCGGTGAGTCGCTCGGCCTTGGCAACAAAGCCCTTTAGCGGAAGGGAGCCGAAAGGATTGTCGGGCACCGCTAAAGGCTTTGTCGCTTCGCCGCTAAAGGGCCCATCGCGCCGACAAAGGCCGGAAGAAGTACTCAAAGCCGGCAACACAGTAAATGATTAATTAGAAAGGGTGGCGGTGACAATTCCCCCCCTCCAAGAACTGTGCTGCCGGGTGAGCTTCTAGTGTCGTGCTCGAAGGCGACTGGCGACAGGTCCATCGACTTCCACCTCTTCTGCCAGCTGTGTTTCATCAGCGTTGGTGTTCTCATTGTCGGTGCTGCTACTGTTGTCTGTGCTTGATGGTTGTTCCTCTTCTGTGCTTTGATTCGCAGCGTCCAGCTGCTCATCCTCGGCGATTTTCGTGTCCTTTATGTGAACCTTGTAGGCAGTTCCATTCCGGTCCACTTCATAAATTTGGCCCCCGAGATGTCTTGCTACAGTCCATGGGCCCTCGTATACTGGTTCAAATCCAACGCAACGCCGGTCTCTCGCCGTGTTTGGATGATGCCGTATCCAGACAGCTTGTCCGTCCCGTAGTTGTTGGCCATCTGGCTGCCGTGGAAACCTCTTCTCCTGGTAGGTCTTCTGTCGTCTTCTCGCTGAATTCTCCCTTTCTTCAACCGCGATGACTTGATCATCTGCCGGGTGACTCCAGTCGCCCGGCCGTTGCAGTTCCCGTCCCATGACGAGAACGCTTGGTGGTACTCCGGTCGCCGCGTTGGCCCTGTTTCTTAAAGCAAAGAGTACTCTTGGTAACCGTCGGTCCCACTGATCGTGTTCGGACCCCTGTAGTTGAATACGAAGAGCTCTCTTAATCTCGCCATTTCTTCTCTCCGTTGGATTAGCCCGTGGGTGGTAGTTGGCGGTTGTCCACTGCTTAATGTGTAGTCGATCGCACATCCTTTTCCATCTAGTTCCCACCATAGCTCTCCCGTTGTCCGTCAGTATCGCCTCTGGGTACCCCCAACGAGGGAATATGTCGTCTTCTAGGTAAGCAACAAGTGTAGCTGCGTCGGCCTTTGGGGTTGCCTTAGCTTCCACCCAGCGGGACATCAAGTCTGTGACCACGATGATGAACCGGTTCCCTTGTTCTGTAGCTGGATACGGGCCCATTACGTCCAGTCCAATGGTGTTCCAGCAGCGCTTCGGTATGTGAGGTCTCTGGCGGTCGTTTGGTGGATTTCTCCCTCGCTTGCAGGTGGAACACACTCTGCAGCTTCTTACAAACTGGCGGACTTCGGTGGTGAGGCCTACCCAACCATATCGCGTACCGATGGCGCGGAACGTTTCTTCGGCGCCCGGATGGCCAGCGTCCTGTGAATCATGGTAGTGCCGAATTACTTCTTTACGGGCGCTCGGTGGGACGTACATCCTAGCTGCTTGCTTTAGCATCCAAACTCGTCCGTCTTCGTCCACTCGGACACCCGCTTCAGCTGCTTCTCCAGCGTTTTGTCTCCAGCAGTGACATAGTTCGTCTTCTTCTTGTGCCTCTTGAACCAACCGATGGATACCTTCCCCGGTGATGACCTGTAGCGTAAGAACATCTTGTTTCTGCTGCGGGGGCGGCTGATGTTGTGGTTGTAGCCGAGGCTCTTCTCTTACTCCATCTGTGTTCTCTTCGCCGGGCTCTCGGGAAAGCAAATCAGGCAGCTCATTGTCTTTGCCGGGGCAGTGTATCATAGTGAATTTGAAACTCTGAATGAGCAGGGCCCATCTCGCGTACTTCGCCTTCTGGTTGGACGCCTGTCTCAGCCAAGTCAGGGCCTTGTTGTCGGTGATCAGTGTGAAATGTCCGTCTTCTAGGTAAGGGCGATATTTTCTGATCGCCCAGACAACAGCTAGGCATTCCAACTCGTTGGAGTGGTACTTTTTTTCCGTGTCAGACAGTTTGGCACTGGCGTATGAAATTATTTTTTTCTCCCCGTCGAGTCCTTTCTGGTAGAGCACCGCTCCTAGCCCCTTCATGCTTGCGTCTGTCTGAAGGCACATCTCGAGGGATGAATCTGGCCGTGACAAAGCTAACGGCTTACTGAATGCTGCCTTAATGTCGTTGAAAGACTTCTCTGCTTCTGGTGACCACTGCCACCTCTTGCTCTTTAGAAGATCGGAGAGCGGTGTCGATAGCTGGGTGAAATGAGGAACGTACTCTCGTAGCCAGTTGCAGGAGCCCAGGAACTTTTGCACGTCTTTCTTTGACTGCGGGACCGATTGTTGGCAGATGGCGGTGAGATGGGTCTTCTGTGGGCTGTTAGCCTTCGGTGTAATAATGTGGCCCAGAAACGATACCTCTTCCTTCCCGAAGTGGCACTTCTCCAATGAGCAGGTCAGTTGGTGGAGCTGTAGTCGTTCCAAAACCAAGTCCAGGTGTTGCAAGTGTGTCTTCCAGTCTGGTGAAAACACAATGATGTCGTCGAGGTACACGAGGCAAAACCTCCTTAGCATGCCCGTGAGAACGTCTTGCATCATCCGCTGGAAAGTACTTGGTGCGTTCTTTAGTCCAAAAGGCATTACTCGAAATTGATATCTTCCTCCATCAGGTACGGAAAACGCCGTGTACCGCTTGGCTTCTTCCTCGAGGGGTATCTGCCAGTACCCAGACTTAAGATCAAGTGTCGAGAACACCTTAGCTCCGCCGAGGTCCTTGATGGTCTCGTAGATGAGCGGCAGTGGTGAGTCCACGTCTTCAGTGATTTCATTTAGTCTCCGGTAGTCCACGCAGAATCGTGGCGTGGAATCTTTCTTTTTAACGATGACCACCGGTGAGCTGTAGGGAGACGTTGTGGGCTCGATCACCTGCTGGCGGAGCATCTCTTCAACTTGCTCGCGGATGACTCTCTTCTTTTCGTCGGAGTAACGGTACATTGGTACTCGGAACGGTTTACTGTCTGGTTTCAATTTGATTTCATGGTTCATCGTGTTTGTTGTCTTCAGCTTCCCGGCGTGGAACAGCTCTCGGTGACGGTCAAGTACTTCTATGAGGCGCTGCTTCGTGTATAGGTCTGCAGTCGTCTTGATCTGAGCTGGGTTCAGTTCTGGTGCTGCTGTTGGCGCTCGGTCCTCCCAGAATATTGTTTTTCGGGTGTTATTGCCGATGTGCAGGCAGCCCCTTCGAAAATCCATCACCGCTTCTGCTTGTTGTAACCACTTGTAACCCAAGAGCAGTTCTTCTTGGAGGCCGGTTACGACCATTGCTTCCAGCTGGTGTAGTTCTCCGCTGATCGCGACATCGAGCTTCATTGATCCCTTCGTTCGGCATCGCTGGTCAGCTAGAGCGAGACGAATGTCAGTCGGTGTGCCGGTTAATGGTCCATTAACAAGACCCTCACGGATAAAGTTATAGTTGGCCGCTGAATCTATGGCCGCTCGGACTGTCTTCCCGGCGATGTTTACGATAATTCTCGGTAAATCTCCTCCAAGTTGGTTGAGTTGGCCCGGTCGCGGAGTTTCGACCGAGCCGCTTAGGCGTTTCCCGTCTGTTGTTTCTTTACCGGGCAGTCTCGGTGGAAGTGTCGTCCTGGGCAGAAATGACATCGCGGTGCTTCACTGCCCCTACGAGCATCTTTCCTCGCCGAACTAGATATGTGTGCCTGCTTGATGTCCTCTTCTATGGTTGCGGCCCTTTCTATCAACTCTTCCAGTGTTGAAGGCGGTGGAAACCGTAGACACATTCTTAACTCTGGCCGTAGTTGTTCTAACAGCATCGGGAGAATGGCTTCTTCGGTGAACTCGGGCAGTAGTCTGTGCATTAGTTTCTTTTTCCCGAGGATGAAAATATCGGCTGGTTCATTTCTCTGTTTTCTGCCATAAAAATCGGCGAGCAGGGTATTCTTCACCGTCGTGTTGTCAAACCTTTTTTCTAACAAGCTGCAGATCTCTGTGTATTGCAAATTTTCGGTGAGGTGACTGGAGGCCCACTTTTCTGCTTCCCCTCGTAGCTGCCGACGTAATATGCTGGCCCACTCTTCGTAGGTAGCACGGCTGGCTTGGAGCTGGCTGGTTATTCTGCTTATAAATTCTTCCGGCATCTCGTGTGGCATCCCCGAAAAAACTGCTGTTACTGCCGGTGCGGGGGCCGTAGCCGACTTGATTGCTGCACTTAGAGCGTTTACAAAGCTGTCTAGAGCGTTCGAGCTGCAGTCGTCCTGTAGAAACGGATTTGTTGTGTTGGGCGCCATTTTTTCTATTTTCTCAGGTGCTGATCCGGTATGAAATACATTTTCATATCTTTGCCCCACGTTCGGGCGCCACTTGTCACCGGATGGTGACATTTCGTGGCTAACCTTATCATTTTGGTGGCCCTGAAAAGGGCCGGTGTAAACCTTATTAAATTGGTCCTGAAAAGAACCGTTGTGCCGGTCTCGAAGGAGACCGGTGTAGGCAGCGCGTGGCTGCGACGAGAGCCGTAGCTCAGGTTGATGGCCCTGAGAAGGGCCGGTTAAAACCTTATTAAATTGGTCCTGAGAAGGACCGTTGTGCTGGTCTCGAAGGAGACCGGCGTAAGCAGCGCGTGGCTGCGAAGAGAGCCGTGGCTCCGGTTGATGGCCCTGAGAAGGGCCGGTTAAAACCTTGTTAAATTGGTCCTGAGAAGGACCGTTGTGCTGGTCTCGAAGGAGACCAGTGTAGGCAGCGTGTGGCTGCGACTGCTGCGGCGGCGGCGGCTGCGGGAGCTGCGGCGACGGCTGCTGCGTTGCTGGCTGCTGCAAGTCCCAGAGCATCTTCCTTCTTTCTCTCGTGGATGTAGTCGGTCGATCCTCGTCGGAGATGTAGAGCGCAATGAAAAGCGGCTCAGTGCACTGCGCTTTTATAGCTACTGAGAGCGCTGTGGTAGGGGGCGGTGAGTCGCTCGGCCTTGGCAACAAAGCCCTTTAGCGGAAGGGAGCCGAAAGGATTGTCGGGCACCGCTAAAGGCTTTGTCGCTTCGCCGCTAAAGGGCCCATCGCGCCGACAAAGGCCGGAAGAAGTACTCAAAGCCGGCAACACAGTAAATGATTAATTAGAAAGGGTGGCGGTGACATTGTAAAAAGTGAAAAATTACACGAATAAACTACTACTTCCGTTTGACAGATTTGGATGAAAATGTTCGTGTCGGATCCCGTTGTGGTACGTAATTTAAGTTTTAAGTTTCAAGTTCGTACGATATTTCATTCTTGAGATATTTATTTAACACACAGACCAATCGCTAAAAACATTTTTTTGGGGGGTTCAGGGTGTCTGAAAACGTGTAGATCCGGTGAAAACTAGATTTCGAAAAATCGACATGAAAACAATACTTTCCTGCAGTATATTATATTCATACAGGCAAGGGAAAGTAAAAATTCAACGTTTTTGAGATGGAACGTTATTTTTAAACAACCAGTACTATACGCGCGCCAGCTCATGATCTCTGTCGCCTGGGGAAGTGGGACGGGTGGCGTAATAGAATGTGAGTAATATATTTGTCTTATCGTGCAGTACAAAAACATTTAGTCATCATGTAAATATTATTATTATGTCTATGTATTTATTTATTATAGGCCTACATGTTATTGCTTTTCACAACGGATACACGTGTCACAATATACAGTTGTACATTTGTGCTAATGCGTCTCGGATGTGTTAATCATTATTCATGATTTTTGATCACTAAAGTGATTTTTATTTTGAAATTTAAAGCGTGTTAACGTGCCAAAAGTTATTAGTTTTGTGTGTTTTGTGTTAGGTAAATTTCAACGTGTATTTTTCATATCTTTTGTTTTATTTTAACTATGTCTTCCCGGAAAAATAAAGCGGTAATTCATTCGGAAGTGCGACAAATTATTGCATCAGTTATAAAAAACTGTGATGAAGAATCGCGTAAAGGACTCGGAATTGGCTTAACCATTCGATTTTTTTTACCTCAGTAAAAAAATCATAATCATAATTTGCTACTAATTATTTAGGCCTATAAATTAATGTTATGAAATATATATTTTTTAATTTCCTTATTTTCTATGCTACGTACATATTTTAATTCCTGAGGACTGCCTGACTCAAACTGTAAATAATTACTAAATATTAATAAATACAATGAAAGAAAAGTAAAAGAGTTACTATATTATAGAATAAATTGAAATAATAAAACAAAAGGTTACTTTATAATGACAAGAACATTATGATAAATGTTTTTTTTATGAATAGTATAATCTTTCATTGCATGCCGTAACAGAAATTCCTCACACGGATCACGAGCTGACGCGGCTGCTTATAGTTTATCGGATGGTCGCATACAGATGTGACACATTCCACGTACTGCGGCCCACTCTGAATGAATCCACTTTAACTGTCGCATTCTTTCTGTTTCATCATGGTCCTGTCTATCACTTTTCGTCTATTCTATTCGTTATAGAATTCAGATAAATTATCACAACGGAAAAAAACATCCCTTACTTTTTTGCAAATTTTCAAATCATGATTTTTACAGTTGTTACAGTCGTTTTTGTTTAATTCTGTATCCATAACTTGTTCGTGTTTATAATAAAGGTAACGTTATTTCCCCAAAATTTTCTTATAAATGATTTATTTACTTTCTCTTGCCTATATGAATGTATAGGAAGGAACGTATTGTTTCCATCGATTTTAAGAAATCGAGTTTTCACCGGATCTACACGTTTTCAGACCGCATGAACCCAAAAAAAAAACATGTTTTTTGCGATTGGTCTGCGTGCGTGTGTGTGTGTGTCTGTGTATGTGTATGTGTGAACAAAATATCTCAAGAACGGAACATCGTATGAACTTGAAACTTGAAACGGCAAACTATCGTTTTATTCAGCGTAAAAAACTTAGTACAGATAATTATGTTAATAACATGAAATATCGATTGGCCATTGTTGTGGTAGAATTTTTAGAATTTTGAAAAATAGATGGGTAATGCGGGGGTTGGGTGTTACTATCCATGTTGTTAGTTTGTGTACGTGACATCCTGTCGGACGTCTACCTGAATTGACAGACTGTATTGTCAATTCAGGTAGATAGTCAGATTCAAGCAAAATGGATAGTAGCGCCCACCCCCCACCCCCGCATTACCCATCTATTTTTCAAAATTCTAAAAATTCTACCACAACAATGGCCAATCGATATTTCATATTATTACTAAGTTTTCTACGCTGAATAAAACGATAGTTTGTCAGAGCTGAACGATCGAGCGGTTATTGAGATAGCAAGGGTTCACAATATTGTTAATAAATCAAAATTTAAATAACTTACGATTTTGAAATTTCGTAAACGCTGTAAGAATATTATAATTTTCTATGTTGTGTTAAAATTTCAAACTTTTCGGTCCAATACTTATCGAGTTACACGCCTCTAAACGCATGAAATTTGTTGCGGTATCAAAAACACCGGGTCTTTTTGTTTTCTATCCTCGATATGGCAATTTTTAAACAACATTAAAAATATAGAACTATCATAAGTAAACGCAGAATAAAATTATCTAAATTTTGATGTAAAGTATGATGAAATCCGACTCATAGTTTTGGAGATCTGCCCATGACGGACAGGTGGAGTGTCAAATTATTTACACTCAATCTGTTCATTGCAGGGCTAAAATAAATAGTTCTGTTTCTTATCACATGGTCAGCCAATTAAATGACTGAATCATTTAAGAACAGAAGAGGTAGAGGTGCAAAAGACACTAATCAGAGTTATCTCCTCTGAAAGTAATGAATTTCATTATACAGCCAGACCCTGTGGTGAATGAAGTGAAGGTGTTATTTGCAGAGTGGAAAATATGTGCTTTTCAGAGGGCCCGGCATGCTGATAAGCGTACTTTTCCACTCAGTGAGGAAGGCAACGGTAAACCACCTCAGTCCTCGTTTTACTTAGTAAAACCTCTACAGGTTCAAACCAGCCTTTTGGCTGATGACCTAAACAACAACAGTTTTGGAGATGCAAGGGTTCAAACCCGGGTGTCTATGATTATGAAACCGATAGTACGAGGCGTGTTCGGAAAGTAAGTACCGTTTTAAAAAAAAACCAAATAAAACAATTTTTTTTCGACACAATTTTATTTCTACATGAAAGCCCAAACCTTAAACTATATTTCGACATAGTTTCCACCGATGTTCAAACACTTGTCTTAGCGGGTGATCAATTTGTCTATACCCTCTTCGTAGAAGGTTCCCGCCAACGAATGTAGCCACGACTCCGCGGCAGTTTTCACTTCATCGTCGGTTTCAAAGCGTTGGCCGCCTAGCTCGCGCTTCATGTGCAGGAACAAGTGGTAGTCAGACGGTGCCAAGTCCGGGCTGTAGGGCGGATGTTCGAACTGCTCCCAACGAAATTGTCGAACCAATGTTTGAGTGTCACCAGCGGTATGGGGCCGAGCATTGTCATGGAGCAACACAATTCCGTTACTGCACAATTCCTCTCCGTTTGTTTTGAATTGCCCGCCTTAGTTTTCCTAAGGTTTCGAAATATCTTGCCGCATTAATGGTTTCACCTCTTGGGAGAAAATCAATCAGCAAAACACCTATCCGATCCCAAAAGACAGTGCACATGATTTTTTGTGCAGATATTGTCGTCTTGAATTTTTGTTTCTTCGGGGATTGCGTGTGTCGCCTCTCCATTAACTGCTGTTTAGATTCCGGTGTGACATGACCGACTCAATATTCATCACCTGTCACAATTTTGTTAAAAATATCCTCACCATCATCACTGTACCGTGTGAGTAAAGTCAAAGCACTTCAGAGTCTCTTGGTTTTGTGCACGTCAGTGGCGGGAACCTTCTACGAAGAGGGTATAGACAAATTGATCACCCGCTGCGACAAGTGTTTGAACATCGGTGGAAACTATGTCGAAATATAGTTTAAGGTTTGGGCTTTCATGTAGAAATAAAATTGTGTTAAAAAAATTGTTTTACTTGTGTTTTTTTTAAAACGGTACTTACTTTCTGAACACGCCTCGTAGTTGAAGTTCAAACCAGCCTTTCGGCTGATGAACTAAACAATAACAAGATTTACTATAAGTACATTGATAAACAGTAATAATTATTATGGTTGTATTAAATTTAGTTTGCGAGAATTTCAGACCGTTCTATGGTGGCATTAGTTCTTTTATAGAGCAGATAAACAAGAAACAAGTAAGAGTGTAGGTCTAGGACACGCCGTTTAAAACAATCACCATTATAGTGCCTACTTTTTGTAGGACTACCCGGTTGTTACTTTTTTTTTATTGTTTTATATTTGTTTTTAATTAGGCGCGATATTCGTTAAGTGCCACTAATAAGTAGGTATTATTATAAGTAGGCATTCACGTCCTTTGTCATTAATTAAATACTGCCTTCCTTTTTATTACCGTACGGGCCGTTATTTTATTTATTTTATCAATCGATTCTAGTATTAGTAGTAGGAGGCATTTGGGCCTCGATTATTAATCAATGGATGACGTTTTTCTAGGCTCACTTATTTTCTAGGCTCACTTATTGTGCCTACGTCAATCACTATCTGTCTACAGTTCAGCCGTCCTTAGTTTGCTCCTAATGTCAACAAACCAAAGCCAGCTATAGTCCACCCTCTCTTAGGTTGCTCCTAATGTAAACAAATAATGACGTCACTGAGCAAGCGCATTATATCAAAATGTGTACACGCTGATTAAAAATTAACAACAAAATACTTTCAAAAGTATTTAATCAAAAAATACTTTTAAAAGTATTTTTCTATATGAAATTGTTAGGCCTACATCATATCATGACTGATGTTTTTAGTACTTTAAGTACTTATAATTTAAATACGAATAAACTACTACTTCCGGTTGACCGATTTTGATGAAAATGTTCGTGTCGGGTCCGGTAAGGGTATGTAACTTAAGTTTCAAGTTTCAAGTTCGTACGATGTTCCGTTCTTGAGATATTTTGTATACACACAGACCAATCGCTAAAAACATGTTTTTTGGTTTCAGGGGGTCTGAAAACGTGTAGATCCGGTGAAAACTCGATTTCGAAAAATCGACATGAAAACAATACTTTCCTTCCTATATATTCATATAGGCAAGAGAAAGTAAAAATAGTTAGCTTAATTGGAATACGACATCCGCAAAGTCGTAGACTCTAGCGTGCGCCCTGTAGTAGTGGCTTTTGTTTGTTGACAGTAGGAGCAAACTAAGAGCGGCTTAACTATAGGGCCTACTACAGGGTGCACGCTAGGGTCCACCACTTTATGGATGTCGTATTCCTATTAAGTTAACTACATTTTGAATTATAAGTAACGTACCTAAATTACTTAAAACATTAGTCATGATTTTATGATGTAGTCCTAAAAATTTCATTTATAAAATTTTTTTTTAAAGTATTTTGTATTTAAATACTTTTGAAGGTATTTTTTTGTTACTTTTTAATCAGAGTGTACACATTGTTATATAATGCGCATGCGCAGTGACGTCATTATTTGTTTACAGTAGGAGCAAACAGAAAGGCTGGACTTTATCTTATTGATAACTCTGTGCCTATTATTCTGTCAATACTAACGCTAGATGAATCAATATTAATATTATTACTGCATATTGCGCCTACTTTATTTTTTAATCTTCGAGCAGTAATCGATTTTGATGTTGTCTTGCAATCGATATGTAGTCTTGTATGTAGTCTTCACGAATAAGTAGAATCGATATAATTGTATGTAGTCTTCACGAATAAGTAGAATCGATATAATTGTATGTAGTCTTCACGAATAAGTAGAATCGATATAATTGTATGTAGTCTTCACGAATAAGTAGAATCGATATAATTGTATGTAGTCTTCACGAATAAGTAGTATCGATAAGGAACGATAAATATGGCGTACACGGATTATAATGATACGTTTCAATATAATGCCAATTGCTCTGCTAAAAAAATTATAAAAAATCTGGTGTGAAACACTCACACAACTTTCTCTTGTCAATGCAAATAATTAACAATAAACCTAAAATTAGAAATAAAAAAAAACTAACCTCAATAAACATAACCTAATTTTAATCATGAGTAAAAGATGCAAAATGAAAATCAACCTTAGTTTGGCTTAAAAATACGGAAAATTAATCTTTCACACTAAACTAGGCTCTGTAGAGAAAAATGCTTTAGATAAAAGTTGTAGATCTTTTAATTTCCTATAAATTTGATTATTTATACACTTTTGTCGTAAAATGCATATTAAGGTCTGCACATAAGGCTTGTACATAAATCCTAACAATGTTTGGATGTGTGTTTACTATTTGCATTGGCAAGAGAAAGTTGTGTGAGTGTTTCACACCAGATTTTTTTAGTTTTAGAGGGTCGCGAGCAGTGACGATTAGCTATACGATTCGGGTTTGCAAATTTCAAACGATCACCGTACCGTACTTTTCACCGTAAAAAAATAATTTATTGTCGGCAACAGGTGTGTCATGTTTACAGACGCCTTATACGCAATGTTAATGAGATGTAGGTACGTTGTTGTATAATGTGTAACGTATAACGTAATATTGTTTACGAGAAGAGATTGGTTAACCGTTGGAATTGAATAATTGTTAAGTGGGATCGACCCACCGATACTGGTTTGACCGTAGTTCTTCATTCCTTTCGCTTTCATTACCACTTTCCCCGCTTTACTCTGCACTTGAACCATCACACACACACACACACACACACACACACACTCCGTATACCTACATTAACATCCGTAAATATATATTTCATTATCCGATACTTGTTTAACCAGGAAATATCCGATTATCAATTAAATCCGGTTTACCAGCAATAAATTGTAAACATGGGATAAATCTGCGACCACGCAGGTAAACTACGATAAACAAAACTTAACATTTGTGGTTTATCTGTCATTTTAAATGATACATTTTTTTACTTTCTCTTGCCCTATTTAAAATTTAGGGAAGGAAAGTATTGTTTCATATCGATTTTTTCTGAATCGAGTTTTTACCGGAAATACGCGTTTTTAGTCCTCCTCAAACTAAAAAACATGTTTTTACCGATTCATCTGTGTTGTGTGTGCGTGCGTGCGTGTGTGTGTGTGTGTGTGTGTGTGTGTGTGAGAGAGAGAGAGAGAGAGAGAGTGAGTGAGTGAACAAAATATCTCAAGAACGGAACATATACGAAATTGAAACTTGGAACTTGTTAGGTACCACAAGGGGACCCGACACGAACATTTTCATCAAATCGGAAGTTTTTTTTACAACTGCGTCCAGGAGAATCCTGAAAAGTAGTATGTTTAACATACGTCTAGATAAAACTGACAACCCTAAATTTGAACAATATTTCAAGTTTCATTAACTGTATTTTGTTTGTTTTGGTTTTTGCACTAATTGTCATTTTGTCTTTGCTCGTTTAGTTTTCAAGTTTATTTGTAAGTTAACTCACCGGGTTGTTCTAGTCTAGAGGTAAAGTCGTCGCCAAAATTAGCTGTAACAGGTGATTTTCGGAGACGAAGGTTGCTGGTTCAATTCGTAGTAAAGGTAGTTACTTTTATACGGATTTGAATACTAGACAGTGGTTACCGGTGTACTTTGATGGTTGGGGTTCAATTAACCATACTCTCTCAGGAATGGTCGGCCTGAGTCTGTACACGACTACACCTCATTTACATCCTCTTCTCATTGGGTCATATTGTTTAGGTCATCAGCCAAAAGGCTGGTTTGAACCTCTAGAGGTTTTACTAAGTAAAACAAGGAGTGAGGTGGTTTACCATTGCCTTCCTCACTGAGTGAAAAATTACGCTTATCAGCATGCCGGGCCCTCTGAAAAGCACAGATTTTCCACTCTGCAAATGACACCTTCACTTCATTCACCACAGGGTCTGGCTGTATAATGAAATTCATTACTTTCAGAGGAGATATCTCTGATTAGTATCTTTTACACCTCTACCTCTTCTGTTCTTAAATGATTCAGTCATTTAATTGGCTGACCATGTGATAAGAAACAGAACTATTTATTTTAGCCCTGCAATGGACAGATTGAGTGTAAATAAATTGACACGCCACCTGTCTGTTAAGGGCAGATTGGGTCATGGGGCTTATTGTTCTGAATTGAACAGATTGCAACGTACACAAATTAGGGAGTTAAAAAAAAAATTGTAAGTGATTGTAACCTCCGAGTCGGGATTAACCTTTGGAGGTACCTAATTTCCATTTTATGTAAAAGTATAAAGTGTATTCAATTTTATGTATTTGTTACAAATATTGTTGAATTGTTTAATTTCTGTTGTAATAATATGTTACAAAATGTATTGTACTTATGTTTGAATGGAAATAAATAATTATTATTAATTAATTCATTAAACCATGACTGATGATGATGATGATGATAATTCATTTATTGAATTGAATAATTTTACTTGAAATTATTTACACTCGATCTGTTAGTTGCAGGGCTAAAATAAATAGTTCTGTTTCTTATCACATTTTCAGCCAATTAAATGACTGAATCATTTAAGAACAGAAGAGGTAGAGGTGTACTGTGACACTAATCAGAGTTATCTTATCTGAAAGTAATGAATTTCATTATACAGCCAGACCCTGTGGTGAATGAAGTGAAGGTGTCATTTGCAGAGTGGAAAATATGTGCTTTTCAGAGGGCTTGGCATGCTGATAAGCGTATTTTTCCACTCAGTGAGTTGTGGCAATGGTAAACCACCTCACTCCTCGTTTTACTTAGTAAAACCTCTAGAGGTTCAAACCAGCCTTTTGGCTGATGACCTAAACAACACAATTTTACTTACTAGTAATTACTTGGTTGCATATTTCAATAAACGTGTCTTCCAATAATTTGTATAAAATATTACGCAATTTGCCTCAGCGTTCACTTAGAAGTTTATATATTTTTCAAACAAAAACTATTTAGAAAGGAATTCGTGTGCACTGTAAAATATTTTATTAATAAAGTATTTTTTTAACTAACTTAAATGACCACAACTTTTTAAAGCTTTTGGTAATTTATTGATGTATTTTCTACCTCCAAAAGTAGGTATTTGTTGAAACAATTTAGTGTTTTCATTAGCATCAGAGTAATCAATTTTGTTGTTTCTTTTGTAGTGGTTGTGGACTTTTTAATTCAGTAAAATGGGATTTTGCATTACATTATCTCTTCAAAGATGTGCAAAGAAGGAAATGTAAGCAATTGAAGCTCCTTTACCCTTTCAGTGCCAACGGCTGGTTGACCAAACGTTCACAAAAATATTTTTTTAAACAAAAATTAATGAATTAATGAATTTTGAGACCGCCTCCGTGGCGTAGTGACTAGCATGCTAGCGTACAAAGCAAATCGTCCCGGGTTCAATTCCCGGCTAGGGTCTGCAAACTATTACGTGCCAAAACCCATCCGGTGTACTTTGATAATCCGGTGGTTACCGGTGTACTTTAATTAACCATACAATTAACCAATTAACCATATTAACCATACTTGTTCAATTAACCATACTCTCTCAGGAATGGTCGACCTGAATCTGTACACCTCATTTACACGTCATACACATCATCCTCATCTCATTGGGCCATGGGGTTGCTTATTGTTCTGAATCGAACAGATTGCAACGAACACACATTAGGAATTAAAAAAAAACCCATCATTACAGTTTCTTAACCCACAATAGTCGCTAATGACCAAGCTGCCGATGTGACTTTAAATAAACAAAAAAAGTGTATTCGGAATATTTTTAGTGTTGTCGGAACAATTTATGTATTTTTTTGTTGTTGTTTAGGTCATCAGCCTGTAGGCTGGTTTGAACCTGTAGAGGTTTTACTAAGTAAAACGAGGAGTGAGGTGGTTTACAATTGCCTTCCTCACTGAGTGGAAAAGTACGCTTATCAGCATGCCGAGCCCTCCGAAAAGCACAAATTTTCCACTCTGCAAATGATATTTTCACTTCATTCACCACAGGGTCTGGCTGTATAATAAAATTCATTACTTTCAGAGGAGATAACTCTGATTAGTGCCACAATACACCTCTACCTCTTCTGTTCTTAAATGATTCAGTCATTTAATTGGCTGACCACATTATAAGAAGCAGAACTATTTATTTTAGCCCTGCAACTAACAGATTGAGTGTAAATAATTTGACACTCCACCTGTCTGTTATGGGCAAGATTTTTTTTTTTTATAAACACAATAAAAATTAATTGTAACAGAAAACTTTATATTTCTGTGACATTGAAATTTTGGTTGGCAGTGGCTGGTTTACGCCTGCAAGTTGTCAAATTAAGGGCTGGCATTTTACGATCAAACTTTTAAATATTGTTTGGGCTCTGGAAAGGCATTCCCACCAGGAGTTAACAAGGAGTAAACAACTAACAGTGGTTGTTTACGCGTAAAGTATTTCACTTTTCTGCAATTTTCTTATAAATGACTCATATGATTTTGTTTAAAATTGCCTCTTTTACTCTACGAGATGGCGTAAGCAACATGTACACTGAAATTCGTAAGGGCTGTGCTCTCTTGGTAAAAAATATTTTGTTTTTGATTGCGGCCTTAATATATATTTTAGAGCAAAAATGTGTTTATAATCAAAGTTATAGAAAATTAAAAAACACCTAAAACTTTTATCAGAATTTTTTTTACAGTCTCAATTAGTAATTTTATGTATGTTCTCATTGAAGTTGGTAAAAAGTGTTTTTATTTTAAAGATTATAGCTTAGGCTATTTTATGACAAAATTACAAAATTTTATAAAATGACAAAATCATATTATTAAACTAACATATAGCAAGTTAAAGATTATTTTCTTTCCAGCATTTTTTTTCTAAAGAACTTAGTTTACAGTCAATTAGTGATTTTCCATATTTTTAAGTCTAACCGACGTTGATTTTCATTTAGCATGATTCACTCAATTAGGTTATATGTTCCATTATTTACCTTGACAAGATAAAGTGGTGTGAGTGTTTCACACCAAATTTTTTTTATTATTGAAAGTGCAAACTGTTTAACGGATGATCAATTAGTTTTTGTACTATGTTTGGCTGTCCTAATCAAGGTTTTCACACAGTTTTCCTTGCCCACTTCAGGTGAATAGTGTTCTATCAGTCTCCTTTTTTATAAAACTGTGTCATAGTATAATCTCATTTCCCACTCCAAATTTTTTAGTTGTCATACATAATTTATTATTTATTTGATAATTAAAACCATTCATGGTACTAGGAACGCTGGAAAAATTAAGACTAGAAAACCAAATAGTACATTTTTTCAGCAGTCATTTCTCTATCTTGAGGGGCGATTCGTTAACGTTCTTCCACCCCATATACACAGTATTATGTCACCACATCTATTAAAACATAAACTAAAATATCATATAATATCGATCTGCGAGCAAGAACTTGAGAAACTTTTCCAGGTCTTAAAATAGCTGTTTTATTAGTTTTTAATTTTCTCTTTGGGACAGTTTAACTGTCTCTTTATGCTCATTTATTGAATTAATTTTGTATAAAGTTAAAATATTTACATTGTGTTAGTTAAAATATATTATTGTAAAGTAGTTATAGTTATAAAATAAAAATTATAATATCGCTATTATAATATAGCTACCAGTAGTAATTTAACTTAGTAATTTTATAGTAGTTATACATATATAAGTATTTAAGTGAATTAATGTTTTTGTTCTGTATACTCCTATGCGCGGACAGAACTCTTTGTGAACAAGAGTTTTTGAATGTAAGTATATTTAGTTTAAAATATTGTACATAGCTTAGTATAGTCATGAATTGTAATTTTAATGTAGCTATATTTTACTAAATAAAATAAAATAAAAAATAATAAAAATAAATAAAGTTTATTTATTTATTTGTTTGATTTCAGGTATCGCTGGTCTGTTCACCGTCTTCTCAAGTTTTGTCTTCACCTCTAGTGTGATCAATTTCATGAAGAGCGATATCACTGACCTCAAGTAAGTTTTTTTTTATATTACATGTTAGTTTTTTCTATTGTCTATTGAACACACATACTTGGTTGACCCGTTGGTGCGACGGGTCTCTCAGGAATGGTCGGCCTGGGTCTGTACAAGACTACACCTCATTTACACGTCATACACATCATCCTCATCTCATTGGGTCATGGGGTTGCTTATTGTTCTCAATTAAGCAGATTGCAACGTACACAAATTAGAAGTAAAAAAAAAAAAAATCTAAAATGGTCAACTTAGACAGTTGGTCAGCTTGACAGGTTTCCTGTATATAGGTACAATCTTATTTTTATTATTTTATCAAACATCCTATGTAGGATTTTAAGCAGCCGTATTATTTAAAATTGAAATATATATTTTTTCTAACCACCAGAATACGGTAACATAAAACACTTACCAATGTTTATAGCGCTTTCGTGTATCTTGTACACATCTTCAGTTAATTAAAAATCTTTTTACGTCAAAATTTAAAACTTCCTACTCCTACCATGGTAGATAAGGAGTAGTCTATTCTTATATTTAAAACAGTCTTGCCAACTTAATCAGTTGATTGTCATATTCAATTTGTGTGTTCATTAATTTTTCCCTGTTATTGTATTTATAAATATAATATTTTTCCAAAATTTCAATTTCATTTTGTCTGTTACTCATTTCTAATATTTCTAGATTCGTTTTTATACTCGACATAGTATGTTTATTTTTGATCATGTGTACAGTTACATTGGAGAATTTTTGATTTCCTTTTTTATAGTTTGAATAGTGGTCTGTAAACCGTTTTTTTAAAAGATCTGGTGGTTTTACCTATATATATTTCATTATATTCGTTACATTTAATTTTATAAAATCCTTTTTAGATTTTTAATTTACTGAAGATGTGTACAAGATACATGAAAGTGCTATAAACATTGGTAAGTGTTTTATGTTACTGTATTCTGGTGGTTAGAAATATATATTTCAATCTTATTTTTATATTTTTGTTTCTATTTTTTATTTCAAGTTGTTTAATTGTAACGTTGCTGTTACAGGGATGCGTTGTTCTTCTTTTTACTGTTGATTGATTTATCGAAAGCGACAGTGTTGGCTCAGTTTGCGTTGAGTGCATCCAGTCAAGAAGAAGTTAAGAATAATATAGCTAGGGGTATGGCGTTATTGGGTCCAACGATTACTCTAGACACAATCGTCGAAACGCTTGTCATCAGTGTCGGAACCTTGTCAGGTAAGTTTCAAAGGTTTCTTTATTGTTTCTTTCCTTTACATTTTCAATGCAATAATAAAATATATGCCGAGCCAAATTCCGTTTTATAGAAATTAAATGTCTGCAATCACTATGCAAAAAAATATAGTTGATTACTAAGTTCCTAATTACAATACTAAATTATTTGAATAAAAACCTACGTATGTAGCGAGGAAATATATTAATAATTTAACGCGATATTTAAAAGTTTTTTGGTAATCCATATGTGTTTAAAAGAAATCATGGTCTGTGTGCTTATGTCCAAAAGATAGAAGTGAAAACTTAAATAATCTTCTAACCAATAACAATAATACAATACCAATAATCTTCTAATACTGTAACCTCCAAGGAACTGGGTTGTTCCAGTCACGATAACCGATGGCCTTTTCTTGTAGTAAAGGTACAGTTACAATCATGTTGTTTGCTCGTTGTGAAGTAAACCACTTTAAAGAGCTTCTTCTGCGTCTTGTTGTTGACCGGGGCCGACGACACGTGGCGAAACCTTGTCTGTAAAATTGGTAGCCCTGAAAAGGACCGTTGTTGACGGTCGGAAGTGGCGAGCTGGCGTGGTAGAAGCGGAGCCCAAAGAGTGACGGCCCGGCTACCGGTTCAGGCCTAGCCTTCCCACAGTGGCAGTTGGGTCCCCACTGCAGCGTGGCAGTGGTGGCCCCCAGAGCCCTGCAGTGTCGGGTCGGCGTAGGCCGTCTGCCAATAGCGCGGCCGAGGTGGCTCTCTCCGGGCCGGCGAAGGCTGACCGGTGCGGAAATGTAGCGTCCGCCACCGGTAGCATAGACCAGGGATTGTGCGTCTGGTCTCGGCTGGGCTCGTCCTCTTCTGGCTGGAGCTCTTCTTTCTTGTTCTTCTCCGGTTGAGAGTTCAGCAAAGAGTGACTCTTGCAGGCGAGAACGCTCTCTTAAATACCTCTCCATTGAGTCAACAAGGTGGTGGGGAGAGGCTGTAGGCTCTGTGCGTCTGTAGCTCTCCGCGCGGCAGGCAGTGTGACTGTGTGTAGACGCTAGTATTGGAAGGGCAGGCGGCGATAGTCTCTTTGACTAAGTCAAAGTCTCTTCGGTTTCTCTTTACCTTCATTAAAACTATTCTGAATATTTTCCCTGGTTTTCCATATTGCTTATATTCTGGTGTGTCCAACGCTGAATATCCCTGTTATACGTACAGTAGTTATTAGATATAGTAACCTCCAAGGAACTGTTTTGTTCCAGTCACTGTAACCGATGGCCTTTTCTTGTAGCAAAGGTCCAATTACGGTCATGTTGTTTGCCCATTGTGAAGTAAACCACTTTAAAAGAGCTTCTTCTACGTCTCTTTGACTTAGTTGAAATCTCTTCGATTTCTCTTTACCTTCATCAAAACTATTCTGAATTTTTTCCCTGGTTTCCCTATCCGCTGATATTCTGGTGTGTCCAACATTAAATATCCCCATTCGTTTCACCGTTTTCCAAACAACAAATAACATGCGCTTTTTCCATCACTGTTAAATCTACACGCAATGATGCTATATTTATGTTAGTATAAAACACAAAAATACCAAACACTACTACAAATAAGGGACAAGTTTACACAAAAGTTACTCAAAAGATACTCATCAAGTTCATGAACTGAACTTGAGTAAATAGTGCAGTAAAATTAAAGATCAGTGCTGTATTTAAGACACAAAATGAAAGATAAGCCTATTAGTAATCAAACTACTGTAAATGCGCGTTGAGACTAAAAAGCTTTTATGAAAAAAACACTTTAAAACTAGAGAAAACAATGACTAACACGTAGATTCATACTGTTGCGAGATAACTGGCGTAGTTGAAAATTCATACAGTTGTCATTAAAACCGATGTCACTGTAAACAATATTATTTTATATCGCATGTGTAGCGGATCAACCTTTGTATAAATATTGGTAACACTAACCGATAGGTCATTGTATCCAATACCACTGGATGCGATAACTACAATATTTTTTTTTTTTTACTTTCTCTTGCCTATATGAATATATAGGAAGGAAAGTATTGTTTTCATGTCGATTTTTCGAAATCGAGTTTTCACCGGATCTATACGTTTTCAGACCCCCTGAACCCAAAAAACATGTTTTTAGCGATTGGTCTGTGTGTGTGTGTGTGTGTGTGTGTGTGTGTGTGTGAACAGAATATCTCAAGAACGGAACATCGTACGAACTTGAAACTTGAAACTTAAGTTACATATCACTACTGGACCCGACACGAACATTTTCATCAAAATCGGTCAACCGGAAGTAGTAGTTTATTCGTATAATTTTTCACTTTTTTGCGATTTTCTCAAAAACTAGTCCTACGATTTTTTTTAAAATCAACTGGTTTACTACATTTTTTGTGCTCTACAATATAGGGTAGGCGCCATGTTTGCTGAAATTCTGCTTGAGGCTGTTTTTACGTAAAAACATTTTCTTTTTAAGATTGCGGCTTTAATATGCATTTTAGCGCAAAACGTTATATCATAAAAGTTGTAGAGAATGTAAAATTCTACAACTTTTATTTCAAACATTTTTTTGTATAACGCTTAGTTTAGCGGTAATTTGCGATTTTCTGTTTTTTTTTCTCACGAAAACGTGAGAAAAATCGATTTTTTTAACATTTCGGTCTTAGTATGCATTTTACGACAAAAGTGTATATAATTAAATTTATAGAAAATTAAAAGATCTACAACTTTTGTTTAGAGCATTTTTCTCTACAGAGCCTAGTTTAGCGTGAAAGCGTGATTTTCCGTATTTTTAAGCCAAACTGAGTTCGATTGTCATTTTGCGTCATTCACTCATGATTAAAATAAGGTTATGTTTTTGAGGTTAGTTTTTGTTTATTTCTAATATTTTATTAATAATGTTAGGTTTATTATTAATCATTTGCATTGGCAAGAGAAAGTTGTGTGAGTGTTTCACACCAGATTTTTTTTCTTGTTTGACCTCAATGGATCACTCTAGCCAACTTTGTGGTTCGCTTCCCATGTACTTCATTGGCTCACTGTTTATGCCAATAGCTCCTCATGTTTTCAGATCTTGCTTTTCGTTGCTCGTCAGTCACCTGCACAACTCTAGCCACCTTGTCCACATTAAAACATTTTGCATTTAGAAACGCCCTTATCTTTGGTTTATTTGTCGCATCTTCAATCCTCAGTCCAACTTCGTCAAGATCTATGATATACAATATATATACAATATATATTTATGTATCAATATTTTATAATTACATTTATTTTATGTAACGGTTTTTCGTTGGGTGAATGAGGAACAAGATTATTATGTTATTATTGTCACCGGATAGGGACATTAAGTGGCGAGTTAAAACCTTTAATTTTTGGTGGTCCTGAAAAGGGCCTTTTAAGCGGTGGTCGTCTTGATGGGAAGCGTCAGTCGTAGTTGTCGTGGTGGTCGAAGGCTGGGCGACATAGTGTGTCGTTGTCCAGCGGAGATGTCATCTTCTTCCCTTACAAAAGTGTGTCGATGGCTGCTTCGTCAGATCCGGTGGGGCGATAAACAGCGATGAGCAGTGGGCGATGACGATCCGGTGGACGGCTTACGGTGACGGGTCGGCGAGCAGAAGCATCATCTTCTCTCTTGCGGGGTCGTCGATTAGTCTTCGCCGGAGTCCTGTAGCCGTGTGCCGTGGTGGACGCCTTGTTCGCTGTATGGATTGGAATTGAATCTCTCGGCCCAGTGTAGCACTCTTTATATAGTTACCGAGAGCGCTGTGGTAGTTACTGGCTCAGCCTTGATGACAAAGGCCTCTGACGGTACGCACATAAGACTACCACCCCTCTCAGACCTATTGGTGGTTCCCTCTGTCGCTATATCAGAAGCTTTGTAGCTGGCAGCACAGTACTTAATCAAAGGGGACGACGGTGACGTTATGTTGTTTTAAAATAATAATTTTTAATATAAAAACGATGCATTCCTTGTTAAAAGAGTAAATATGGCTGATGCCAACTGAAGACTGATGGCTCAGACAGTAAACTCACTGGCTAATGTCCGTTGGAGCCAAGTATACCCGATCAGCATCACCGACTCGAGCGTGACAGTTCGGTTCATTCACTGTTCAGAAAGAGCGCAAGTTACGTCTAAAGAAGTTTTCAGTTCAAAAACCTTTGTATTTTCTTTGTAGATGTATTTTGTAATATGGTGTAGTAATTTTTTCAATGTGTTTGTTGCAGGTGTTAAAAGATTGGAAGTGCTCTGTTATTTTGCTTGCCTGTCGGTCGTCGTCAATTACATCGTGTTTGTCACCTTCTACCCTGCTTGCTTGTCGCTCATCTTGGAAGTATGTCATCTATCTTAAATACTTTACAAGTCATGTTAAGTCCACCAAGCCGTTGGACTTGATATAATTAGTATAATTATTCAACAATTTATTTATTGCGGTAATTTCCGGAGAACCAGAGTACAATTTATATGGGTCAACACTCATGACCAACCGATTACGGATTGTAATTAAAACACGAGTTAGAAATTGACTGAATGAAAGGAAAAACACGCATAGGAAAATTTGACCACGTGAACAACCAAATATTATCACGAACATAAATGCCACTTACTTGGTTCAGAATATGATAACATTGAAGTCCAATGACTGAAACACGTGGTGACCACCGAAATACACTTTATTTTATTAACACACAATTTATAAGCAAACAAACACGACAAAATACAAATTACCGAGTACATAAACACACATTTATTTATTTAATTTAATTGTTTGCAACAGGCCGAACACGGCCCAATTACAGTAACAATATTTCATTACAGAGCAAAAGACAATACAAAAGTAAAAAGCAAATAAAAGGAGAGAAAATACAATCAAAAATAGTCAATTATGCAAACAGAATTAAATATAACTAAAACAGTATTATACACTAAGGTTTTACAAATAATTTACTGATTAACAATCATGATAGAGGTTCAAAACAAAAACAAAATAAAAATAAATAAAAAATTTAACACACACACATAATGTGGAATTGATGGGAAACTTACATCTTGAAAGACTTAAGAATGGCTGACCTATACGATGCTCGGCTCTGGCAAAATGGATCTATTGCCGCAATTCTGTCCATGATATTATAATTGACTATCATGCAGTTAACTGGCGAATAAGCTGCATAATTAGTGGAAGAAGATTTCTGATAAAACATATTTTTTGAACGGTTACAAATTTACGGTTACATTAGCACAATACAAGCGTCAACATGAACATGAGCCGATGCCAGCACCAAAGCATGGTGCTAAGCCGAAAATTAACCTTTAACGTACGGACTGTGTTTGTAATTTTGTAAAACATCAAACTAATCATAAGAGTCTTGCAAATAAATTCTTTTATCTTATTTACTAATAGATATAAAATTCTGAAAAAAATACAGTTAATTTATGAAATACGTACAAATTTTTTGAATATAAAATTTTGAAAATAACTTTACTATTGTCTTCGCTGTGGCTAGCGAAAAATTTCGCACGGTAATATAAAGTACTTGGTGTACATTTTTTACTCTGAAGGGCTTAAAATTCAGTTTATCAAAAAATTTTATAGAATATATTTTGTAAAGAAGAATTTTCTTTAAAAATGGGTAATTTTCAATTCATTTTCCGAAAAATTTGTAAAGAGTTACAAATTTTTTAAATAGTACATGTTTTTACAAAAATGTCCTTCAAATTTATCATAACGATCTTGCGAATAAACTCTTTTATCTTATTTACTTAGGGCTGTTCTTATGGGCAAAGCTGAATAGAACATTGCTTACTGTATAAATACATGTTTTGATAAACATTGTAAGAGGTCTGGAATGCAAATGGCAGAGCTTTTACTAAGCCAATGCAATACTAACAAAAATCATTCATTTTTGTCTAAAATCGTTCGTAAACCTGTTAAATGAGACCTTCTGCCTTTTCAAGGGCAAACTACCAACGTATAAACATTCATACTTCACACACACACACACACAAGACACACGTGTATTTTAATTTGTGTGGGTGTTACAAGCATTCCCCTTCTACGACAAAAAACTGGATTTTCTTACATGCTACCAACATTTTAAACTGAAATACAAAATTTCCCTTTCATGATATTTTATTTCTGATTGCACTGTTACACACATTAGAAAATTCCCTGCAAGAAAACTATACTATTTCCTGTGGTTAAGTTGACAATTAGTACGGACGGTCTCTTTTAAAACTCTCTGAACACATCTGTTGTTAAAAGCCACTGAAACAGCATCCCGTGTTTTAAAGGTTAAGCCTCAAAACGGAGAGCACATCTGTTCATAACAACTCTAGTCGAACAAGTGGTCCAGAAAACGGGAAAAGGAAATTGAGCGTAGGTGGAGGGGGAGGGGGAAGGAACATAGAGATTAATAGGAAGATGGGACCAAGATAGGTGGGGTGAAATGATGCAGGAGATGATGTAGTACGAAGGAACATAGAATGATACAGCACAATTGGGATTAAATAGATGAAATTAGGAGTGCCAAGGCGCAAGCATTTGAAATACCGCACTCGGCGACGAAACATTACATAACCCCGGATGAACATGACGTAACAAGTCATCTTATATTTTAGACTAGAAATTGTAATCATATCACTAGCCTCTCGGAGGGATCATGTTTAAAATTAGGGTTGCATACATCATTAGGGGTTGGGTTGCAGATATTAAGTGGTATAAATTGAAACTCTTGACACTTTGGTTTGAGGGTGATTTACAGAACTCTTGGTCAGGCTTTGCATAGTGTTCAAATTGACCTAACGATATTGTTTGTAACTATGCGTGGACCTTATGAGGAGTGAAGCATTCTGGGAAAGTGTAGGTAAGCCTAACAGTGTGTTAAAGTTGTGAGAAAGGAATTCCCCTTCCACTCCAAATCACGTGTTAATACTAGCCGAACCGGATAACAACGGTAGCTTGAACGCTACTACTCTGCCTGATATTATTAGCTACTATTATAAGAAATAAAAACCAATGATATATCAGGTCTCTCTTCCACTTCGGGCTCAAAAAACCTTATCACACTATTAATAATTTCCTGACTTTGACTACGCAAAACTTGACCTTTTTTGCCGACTTTATTTTTGCCCCTATTTTTACTCATTTTATATGAACTCAGAACTGAACCGGACCAACGAAAAAGTAAACAGCTTTGAATAATTTAAGGCTACATTAGAAATTAAAATCCGATAAATAGCAATATAGTAAACGATAAAAATAAATACATGAGATAAAACAATAAAGATAGATTATAACATTTCTATAGGATAACACTTCAATAACTAATTAATCACTTCGATACACTAAGGTTAGAACTCATCTGCAAAATTATCAAGTTGCACTACTCACGCACACCTCTCTCCTTATTAAATGGACTTTTCCATACAGACTACTCCCACCAGCCTAGACTGGCCCAAGACACTGTGATGTCACTTTATCGTCTTACAGAATATTTTCACTATAGATGAAATACGAGTAAGACACTGTTTTGGTACAAAGTGGATGAATGCAGACAACTGGCCTAGCAGAATATGGAATTGGACCCTAAGAGAGAGAGAGAGAGAGAGAGAGAAAATGACACCCAGTAAGGCAATGGATGAGTGGAGTAATAAAAGTAGAGGTGATGATTAGTAGAGACCTGTAGGATTGTAATTGGATGGATAGAGAGGCTTGCAGGGCTAAAATAAATAGTTCTGTTTCCTATCACATGGTCAGCCAATTAAATGGCTGAATCATTTAACAACAGAAGAGGTGGAGGTGTAAAAGACACTAATCAGAATTACCTTCTCTGAAAGTAATGAATTTCATTGTACAGCCAGACCCTGTGGTGAATGAAGTGAAGGTGTTATTTGCAGAGTGGAAAATATGTGCTTTTCAGAGGGCCCGGCATGCTGATAAGCCTACTTTTCCACTCAGTGAGGAAGGCAATGGTAAACCACCTCACTCCTCGTTTTACTTAGTAAAACCTCTAGAGGTTCAAACCAGCCTTTCGGCTGATGACCTAAACAACAACAGAGAGGCTTAGCATTTGGGATGCGAAGAATAATAGCTGCACAATGTTGCAGAAAAAAATGTTTTTAAATTCTATGTGATATAAATTTTAAAAAATGTTGATAACATTAAATTGTTTGCAGTTGTCACGTAGCGGTGAAGTCGGACATCCAGCATGGCATAATAAATCTTTAATCATGAAAGCACTAAGAGAAGAGGATCAGAAACCGAATCCTGTGGTACAGCGTGTCAAATTGATCATGTCTGCGGGATTAGTCATTGTACATGCGCACAGGTAACTGTTGTTTTTCGACTACATTAATACGTAAAATTCAATCTGCATACCGAAATACAGGTTTTTTTGGGTCTATACAAGTTCATTGTAACACTTCAGCTAAGAAAATTATTTGCTCTCGAACTGCTAGTTACATTGCTTCAAAAAATAGTTCAGTTTCTTATCACATGATTAGACAATTATATTGCTACCGTCTTCTTACAAAATATGATATTACTTTCTCTTGCCTATATGAATATAAATGAAGGAAAGTATTGTTTTCATGTCGATTTTAAGAAATCGAGTTTTCACCGGATCTATACGTTTTCAGACCCCCTGAACCCAAAAAACATGTTTTTAGTGATTGGTCTGTGTGTGTGTGTATGTGAACAGAATATCTCAAGAATGGAACATCGTACGAACTTGAAATTTGAAACTTAAGTTACATACCACTACCGGACCCGACACGAACATTTTCATCAAAATCGGTCAACCGGAAGTAGTAGTTTAATTGTGTAATTTTTCACTTTTTTGCGATTTGCTCAAAAACTGGTCCTACAATTTTTTTAAAAATCGCCTGATTTACTCAATTCTTTATTCTCTACAAGATAGGGTAGGCGTCATGTTTGCTGAAATTCTGGGTGAGGCTGTTTTTACGTAAAAACATAGTTTTTTTAAGATTACGGCTTTAATATGCAATTTAGAGCAAAAATTTATGCAATAAAAGTTGTAGAGAATGTAAAATTCTACAACTGTTATTTCAAACATTTTTTTGTATAACGCTTAGTTTAGCAATAATTAGCGATTTTCTGTTTTTTTCTCACGAAAACGTGTGAAATCCCATTCAGGCACGGCATTTTTTCATACGTTACAAAAAATCATTTCATCATTCACCATCTGCATTAACAGTAATTGCAGAACAGTCGGACGTTAAACAAAAAAAAAAAAAAAAAAAAAAAAAAAGTGATTGGCTAGCTATGAAGTGGGTAGGGAGCAATGCGTACGTTCAGAGCTCATCGCTTTGAAAAGTAGTATAGTCAGTGTTATCTCCTCTGAGAGTAATGAATTTCATCATTTTACAGCCAGACCCTGTGGTCAATGAAGTGAGTGTGTCATTTTCAGGGTGGAAAGTATATATGCTTTTCAGAGGGCCTGGCATGTTGATAAGCATACTTTTTTCGCTCAGTGAGGAAGGCAATTGTAAACCACCCCACTCGTCGTTTTACTTAGTGAAGCCTCGAGATGTTCAAACCAGCCTAAATGGTGATGACCTAAACAACACAAAATGCTCTAAAGGAATACTTTGCCAGCTGCATTGGCGTAGTTGGTAACGTGCTCGCTTCTCATCATGCAGTCTCAGGTTCGAATCCCATTCAGGCACGGCATATTTTTATACGTTCCAAAAAATCATTTCATCATTCACCATCTGCATTAACAGTAATTGCAGAATAGACGGATGTTAAATCAAAAAAAAGGGCTACTCCTGTGAGTGTAGTCATGTATATTTTAGTAAAACATAAACATGTGTTGTAAATTGAGATACATTATTTACATCATGTATGCCTGTATTTTGCTATAAATGTAATGTACACCAACTTCCTTTTTTTTATGTTAACTTATTCTTTCATTTTATTTATCTTACATAAGATCACCCGAAAGATGAATGCGTGTAACGTTTTACATGTAAATTTTGACCTCTCCTATTTTGTTCTCATGTATTTTTATTAGATATTTTACATGTTTTATGTAGGAATAATATTTTTAACGATTTAAACAATGGTTACTCTTTTATCTGATATTTTTTATTTTAAAGTTTTCTAATTTTAAAGATTTTGTATAATGCTGTTCGGTGTTTTCTAATTATTTTTAATCCTTTTTGTATGTTTATTTACGTATATATTAGTCGACTGTTTGTATTTTGTGTGTTCAGTTTAAAAAAAAAGTTACACTCGTTTAGATCGGTCTGTTTTTTGATCAACTTGTTTGCGTTAATGTTAAACGTGTCCATGAATTGTATATTTCAAATTATTTCTTATGCCAGGTAATTTTGTTGTAGAGTCCGAAAAGTAAGTACCGTTTTGAAAAAAAACTAAAATATTGTTCTTAAAACATGAAAAAATATTTTATTTTTACATGAAAGATCATCGTACCATTTTTACTTTCTCTTGTCTTTATGAATATATAGGAAGAAAAGTATTGTTTTCTTGTCGATTTTTCGAAATTGAGTTTTCACCGGATCTACACGTTTTCAGACCCCCTGAACACAAAAAACATGTTTTTAGTGATTGGTCTATGTGTGTGTATACAGAATATCTCAAAAACGGAACATTGTACTAACTTGAAACTTGAAACTTAAGTTACATACCACTACCGGACCAGACGCGAACATTTTCATCAAAATCGGTCAACCGAAAGTAGTAGTTTATTCGTGTAATTTTTCACTTTTTTGCGATTTTCTCAAAAATTGGTCCTACGATTTTTTTAAAAATCACCTGATTTACTAGATTTTTTATGCTCTACAAGATAGGGTAGGCGCCATGTTTGCTGAAATTCTTGGTGAGGCTGTTTTTATGTAAAAAAATTGTTTTTTTAAGATTGCAGCTTTAATATGCATTTTAGCGCAAAAATTTATATAATAAAAGCTGTAGAGAATTTAAAATCCTACAACTTTTATTTCCAACATTCTTTGGTATAACTTGTAGTTTAGTGGTACCTAATTAGCGATTTTCTGTGTTTTTGTCTCATGAAAACATGTGAAAAATAGATTTTTGTAAGATTTCGGTCTTAGTATGCATTTTATGACATAATTGTTTATAATCAAATTTACAGGAAATTAGATCTACAACTTTTATTTCGAGCATTTTTCTCTACAGAGTCTAGTTTAGCATGAAAGAGTGATTTTCCGTATTTTTAAACCAAACTGAGGTCGATTTTCATTTTGCGTCTTTCACTC
Source organism: Catonia carolina (assembly GCA_035578175.1). NCBI lineage: Eukaryota > Metazoa > Arthropoda > Insecta > Hemiptera > Achilidae > Catonia > Catonia carolina. The sequence goes on along the minus strand of JAQMRL010000001.1, from coordinate 438,366,293 downwards.
ATGATTAAAATAAGGTTATGTTTTCGAGGTTAGGTTTCTATTTATTTCTAATGTTTTTATGATGAATGTTACGTTTTATTGTTAATTATTTGCATTGGCAAGAAAAAGTCGTGTGAGAGTTTCACACCAGATTTTTTGTGTTGTCGTCGCATTCAAAGCACTTCCCAATAAGCTCGTGTTTCATGTTCTGGAACAAGTGATTGTCAGACTGTACAGGGTCAAGGACTGTGTTAGTCAATTGTAACGGATAAAAAATTTCAGATCACTGTCAAGTAGCTTTGTTTTGTACACATTCGTGAGCATTTTTTAAATCCGGTAGAAATACCACTTATTCCATGCGGTCAGCTACAAATCATGTAAAACAGTTCTCGAAACTTGTGGAAATTCATCTGAAAGCATTTTAATTGTGAATTGTGTGTTGTTAATTTTCTCATCCATTCTTCTGACCAAGTCATCATTGACTACAGAAGGCTGTGGACATCTATCAGTCCTGCATTGAATTGCCTAATGCATGTTTGCCCCATTCCATACTTACTGCATTTTCTCTAAAAATTTCTGTAATCTGCTGATAAATTTCGGCTTTCTTAATGTTCCTTGCATTGAAAAATCAAATAACAGAAGAAACCTCACTGTTAAGCCCTACACGCTGTTGGACTTGAAAATTGATATAATTAATTAACAACCTATTTAATGCGGTAAATTTGCGGAAGACCACGGTGGTTTTACAGTCTGCACCCAAGACCAATTTTTTTTTTTTGCGCCCTGGACACTCAAGGAGGAGTATAGGATATGTCGTCAGATATTACACCTGAAATACATATAAGAATCACACAATGTATCACTAACTATCAACAAAGAAATTCTTGTACGCTATAAAAAGTTTCACCGATCAAGTAATTTTTTAGATTTTTTTTAAAGGAATGCAAATTATCACAACACTTTAAAGATTGGGGTAATTTATTTATGAATTTTCTCCCTGCATAAGTAGGTTTTTTTTCAAACAATTTTGTTGAGTGATTAGCCACATAAAAATCATTTCTATTTCTCATGTTATGATTGTGAACATTGAAATTCTGCATAAAATTATTTTGCCTAACATACATAATCACCTCAAAAATGTAGAGGGAGGGAACTGTAAGCAATTTAAGCTTCTTAAATAGTGGCCTGCATGAGGTTAGCTGGTTAGCTCCCACCAGCCAAATGAATTATAGCGGTTAACCCTTCATAGGTCTTTGGTAAGTATACTTACCACTGGCAATAAGGTTGATTTTTTTGAGAATAAGCTATGTAGTTGAACCTATTGGCATTTTATGGTTTTATAGATGTTCTCTGGTAAGCAGGCGGCTATCCACATTTTGAAGTTAGTGCGCAAAGACCATTTGCTTCATGAGTTACAGGAATGTGGTATGGCTTCATACCAGCAAACGCAACCATGTTGTTTTGTTGTTACTTTTGTGCAGTGCTTAGAAAATTCGAGATTTTATGGAAAGCAAGCATTCATGCTAATATAAAGTTAATATAAAATATTCTACACATTTTTCTGTTGTATAGTACTACAAGTTGTTTTAATAAGCAATCTTACCACTAAACATTATGTGATTCCCATTTCAATAAACGTTCCTTGGTAAGTATACTTAACAGGGCTTAACATAAAAGAAATATTTTACTACTCTGGCACTAGAAATACATTATTGAAGCCCCTATAGAACCAAATTTAATATTTTACATTTATATTTTTCCTTGTAGTACTGCCCTATAAAGGGTTAAGATGTTAGAAATGTACCGAAAATTCGGGAAAATAACTAACTGAGGTAAAACGAATTGGAACAAGCAACAAATAGGAATCAATGCACGTAATTACTTAAAGTAGCGTAATTTGAGATGGCTACTGAGACTTAGCATGGCACAAAAACTTAGCATCAACAGTTGAATCAAGTCTTTTAGTTTTAACACATTTAACGAAGGCAACGCTTGCTAAATACTTAAGTTCATTAGCAAACAGAACACTTATGAAACAGTACATTATAATTGAATTAATTACAGTACAGTTCTTAGTTTGCTCCTACTGTCAACAAACAAAAGCCACCTACTACTACAGGGTGCATGCTAGAGTCTACGACTTTACGGATGTCGTATTCCTATTAATTTAACTATGTTTTAAATTATAAATACTTAAAGTACTAAAACCCACCAGGTTGGTCTAGAGGTAAAGTCATCGCCAAAATCACCTGTTTAACAGCTGATTTTCGGTGACGAAGGTTCCTGGTTCAAATCCTAGTAACTGGTTCAAATCCTAGTAAAGGTAGTTACTTTTATACGGATTTGAATGCTAGACAGTGGTTACCGGTGTACTTTGATGGTTGGGGTTCAATTAACCATACTCTCTCAGGAATGGTCGGCCTGAGTTTGGACAAGACTACACCTCATTTACACGTCATACTTATCATCCTCATCTCATTGGGTCATGGGGTTGCTTATTGTTCTGAATTGAACAGATTGCAACGTACACATATTAGGAATTTAAAAAAAAAAAAAAAAAATCCTAGTAAAGGTAGTTACTTTTATACGGATTTGAATACTAGACAGTGGTTACCGGTGCACTTTGATGGTTGGGGTTTAATTAATCATACTCTCTCAGGAATGGTCGGCCTGGGTCTGTACAAGACTACACCTCATTTACACGCCATACACATCATCCTCATCTCATTGGGTCATGGGGTTGCTTATTGTTCTAAATTGAAGATTGCAACGTACACAAATCAGGAATAAAAAAAAAAAAAAAAAGAAGTTCTAAAAACATCAGCCATGATGTGATGTAGGCCTAACAATTTCATTTAGAAAAATACTTTTAAAAGTATTTTCTATTTAAATACTTTTGAAAGAATTTTGTTGTTACTTTTTAATCAGCGTGTATACATTTTGATATAATGTGCATGCTCAATGACGTCATTATTTGTTTACATTAGGAGCAAACTAACAGAGGCTGGACTATACATATCGACACAGCATGCAACATCAAGCAATCTTTAATAACGGTATCGGAGTGCGAGAATGAAAGAGTAACTGTCCAAACGTTTGTAAGTCATAACGCACACTGAGAGAAGGGAACGGAAAAAGGATGCTGTAGGCACATGACATAGAAGTAGGAGAATGATGCAAAGATGACGTATCAATGTACGACACCACAATGAGACAGCAAAATAGAAATAACAAGATGAATTTAACAGAGATAACGCGCGTACATTTGAAATACCGCGAATTATCGAACTAAATGTAAAAATCTGGTGTGAAACACTCGCACAACTTTCTCTTGCCAATGCAAATAATGACCAATATAAGCTAACATTAGTAATAAAACATTAAAAATAAACAAAAAACTAACCTCAATTAACATAACCTTATTTTAATCATGAGTGAAAGACGGAAAATGAAAATCGACCTGTTTGGCTTCAAAATACTGAAAATCACTCTTTCACGCTAAACTAGGCTCTGTAGAGAAAAACGCTGTCAATAAAAGTTGTAGATCTTTTAATTTCCTATAAATTTGATTAAATACACTTTTGTCGTAAAATGCATACCAAGGCCGAAATCTTAAAAAAATCAATTTTTCACACGTTTTCGTGAGAAAAAAAACAGAAAATCGCTAATTACCGCTAAACTAAGCGTTTTACAAAAAAATGTTTAAAGTAAAAGTTGAAGAATTTTACATTCTCTACAACTTTTATTATATAACGTTTTACGCTAAAATGCATATTAAAGCCGCGATCTTAAAAAGAAAATGTTTTTACGTGAAAACAGCCATACCCAGAATTTTAGGAAACATGGCGCCTACCCTATCTTGTAGAGAATAAAAAGTTTAGTAAATGAGGCGATTTTTAAAAAAATCGTAGGACTAGTTTTTGAGAAAATTGCAAAAAAGTGAAAAATTACACGAATAAACTACTACTTCCGGTTGACCGATTTTGATGAAAATGTTCGTGTCGGGTCTGGTAGTGGTATGTAACTTAAGTTTCAAGTTCATATAATGTTCCGTTCTTGAGATATTCTGTTCACACACAGACACACACGCACACAGACCAATCGCTAAAAACATGTTTTTTGGGTTCAGGGGGTCTGAAAACGTGTAGATCCGGTGAAGAGTGTATTTGTTAAAATCGACATGAAAACAATACTTTCCTTCCTATATATTCATATAGGCAAGAGAAAGTAAAAACCGCGGTAAATATGACTAACACTCACAGTTGGGAGGATAATAGATTGTTTTAAACATTTTAAATGACCACAGTAAACAAAAACACAAGACTAATTAACTGTAATGGTATCAGCACAGAGCTAGTGAACTACAGGATGTAGAGCGCATGTGCGGATTGCCAACTGTAGCGCTGTGGTGGTATTAGAATAAAATGGTACTTACTTTCCAGAGACTCCTCGTGTTTTTTACTTTCTCTTGCCTTTATAAATATATAGGAAGGAAAGTATAGTTTTCATGTCGATTTTAACAAATACACTTTTCACCGGATCTACACGTTTTCAGACCCCCTGAACCCAAAAAACATGTTTTTAGCGATTGGTCTGTGTGTGTGTGTGAACAGAATATCTCAAGAACGGAACATCGTATGAACTTGAAACTTGAAACTTAAGTTACATACCACTACCAGACCGAACACAAACATTTTCATCAAAATCGGTCAACCGGAAGTAGTAGTTTATTCGTGTAATTTTTCACTTTTTTGCAATTTTCTCAAAAACTGGTCCTACGATTTTTTTTAAAAATCGCCTGGTTTGCTAAATTTTTTGAACTTTACCAGATAGATTTTTGTACTTTACAAGATAGGGTAGGCGCCATGTTGCCTGAAATTCTTGGTGAGGCTGTTTTCTCGTAAAAAAATTTGTTTTTTTAAGATTACGGCTTTAATATGCATTTTAGCGCAAAAATGTATATTATAAAAAAGTAGAGAATTTAAAATCCTAAAACTTTTATTTCAAACATGTTTTTTATTTAACGCTTAGTTTAGCAGTAATTAGCGATTTTCTGTTTTTTTCTCATGAAAACGTGTGAAAAATCAATTTTTTTAAGATATCGGTCTCAGAATGCATTTTACGACAAAAGTGTATATAATCAAATTTATAGAAACTTAAAAAGATCGACAACTTTTATTTATAGCATTTTTCTCTACAGAGCCTAGTTTAGCGTGAAAGAGTGATTTTCCGTATTTTTAAGGCAAACTGAGGTAGATTTTCATTTTGCGTTTTTCACTTATGATTAAAATAAGGTTTTGAGGTTAGTTTTTTGTTTATTTCTTATGTTTATTTTTAATGTTAGGTTTATTGTTAATTATTTGCATTAGCAAGAGAAGGTTGTGTGAGTGTTTCACACCAGACTTTTTTGAATCTAGTCCATGTAAAATGTCAGGTTGATGTGTAATTATGTATGTATAAGTGCATGAATAATCGTGTGATTTACTGAAACTGAAGTAATATTTTGTGTTATGTTTGTTAAATGAACAGCAGGTGGGCTCTGCGTGGAATCAATGGCGATGAAGAGGATCTGCCACTTGTCGGTGTGCCAGGTGGCGACCACATAAATACTAACACAACTGATGATGCTGCATTACAAGGCTACCTTATGAGGTAAATACTCATCGTTTTCCTTTAATTACGAAGGCAGTCCAGAAAGTCTGTCACGTTTTGCGTTGTAGCCGCTAGGGGCGGAGCTATCGTGGCCATTTTGGTGCCGCGGCGTTTCTCTGTTCAGTGGCTATCCAGCCGTGCTAGCGAGAGGTCTGTGTCGCTCTTCATTGTTTTTCAACAACAATTTAAAATGTGAGCCGCCGCAATTCAAAATCCCGCCAGTTGTGAAGTATGGCCACTGTTTTTTGGGACAGGAAAGGAGTTCTTATCGATTTCTTGCAACGTGGCACAACAATAACCTCTGCGAGGTATTGTGAAACACTTGAAAAGTTAATTTTTTTTTTTTTTTTTTTTTTTTGGTTTAACGTCTGACTGTTCTGCAATTACTGCTAATTCAGACGGTGAAGGATGAAATGATTTTTGTAACGTATGAAAATATGCCATGCCTGAATGGGATTCGAACCCAAGACCACATGATGAGAGGCGAGCACGTTACCAACTGCACCAATGCGGCGAACATGAAAAGTTAAGAAGAGTGATCCAAAACAAGCGCAGAGGAAAGTTGACTGGAAAAATTCTCTTTTTGCATGACAACGCCCGACCACACACGACAAATCGAACACGAGAAGTCCTGGATGCTTTCAAATGGGAGGTTTTCTCACATCCGGCGTACAGTCCAGACCCTGCGCCCAGCGATTATCACTTGTTCCCGACAATAAAGACATGGCTTGCGACGCAGCGCTTTGATGATGACGCGGAGCTGCAGGAGGGTGTGACTAACTGGTTAAAATCACAGGCGGTAGACTTTTATGACGCTGGCATTTCAAAATTAGTTCACCGCTATGATTAGTGTCTTAATTTGTTTGGTGATTATGTACGTAGAAAAATAGCATTTTAGTTGCACTTTCAAATGTATATAATAAAAGTTTTTTCTTGTACTTAGTTTTTTTTTATATCAAAACGTGACAGACTTTCTGGACTGCCCTCGTACGTACTTGCTTAATGTATGTATGTTTAAAAAATGTTTTAATAATAAGCAATTAAGTACCAGATCAGCATCTGCTGATGCAATCCTGTTTTTCGTTTTGATTTTCTCCAGTGTTTTAAGTTTAACAGTGTTTTTAAATGTTTTAAGTTATTCTCATCTAACTGCTACGGTAAAAATTAGGAAGACTGCACATCTTGATCGCATCATGTGCCACCTAGTTTTGTAACAAATTCAATTAATTTTAAAAAGCAAAGTTGATGGAAAGCAAGAGATAAATAGAAAAAAATAATTTTGGTTATGAAACATCAAGGAATGGAAACACCTTGCTTCATCAAGCCCATGATAGAAAGAAGTCTGCCAAACTAGTTGTCAGTCTCAATTGAGATGGCACTGAAAAGGAGGAAGTATGTTTGTTTTAAGTAATTACCTGTTGTGCCAATGTCAGCTGGGTGGTGTAAAATAGTGTTGGCACAAAAAAGAGCGTACTGTTCAAAGTAATTGGCTCTTTCTAAACAGTTATGAGTAAGTTGTTACTTTTGAAGTAACTGCCTATTCATTTGCGTTGTCTGGTAAATGTACTGGAGCCCCACTCCATGTCGAGGCTTCAACTGAAACCTCTCATAGTATAACTCTTCAGAATGAGCCCTTAAGAATGACTCTGAGCTGAGTAAGCCAAAAAGATTCATTTATGCCTACACTGAAGTATAAACGACTGAATAAACAAAGATGGTATACGTTCGTATTTCCTTTCACTCTTTCTAGTTTTTAATGTACATTTAGGATGGGTCTCCTAATTTTTTTTGTAGGATCTCCTCATCTGATTTAAGCACTGTAATTGTATGGGGCTGAATACGCAGATGTGATTTTGGAAACTGTGCATTCTGATTTTTGAATTGTTTATGTGACTCTTAATTGTTTAAAGTAAACAATTTTAAATTTAGTATTGTTTTCTCATTTTATTTATTTATTATTGCTAAAAACAAGTACAATGAATCTTATCCTCCTATGCTATTTCCTAATACTTGCATAGGTCTAGCCTGTGCGCGGGTATCAGTTGGTTTATTTTATTTATTCTATTACCTATAATAATAGCTTTTTATATCTACACTAAATTTACATAAAATAAAAGAAACAAAAATTTACAAAAAAAAAAACATACAACAAAATTTCCTAACGTAAATATACAAAAAACAGGATAATAGTATAAAAAATAAATTAAAAATAAAATGTCATGTAATGGCAAAGGATGAAGCAGACTTTCAATGACAATGTTAACAAAAAAAAATTTTAAGCTGACACAAGAGGAAGAGCAATTAGTTTGAATACATAGAACTAATTAAATCCTCAGACTGCCCTCTCCCTAAATTAATCAGCCAGTTGGTTACTTTTCTTTTGTATATTTGAGGAGTTACATCAGTCTTTCGGATAGCCTCTGGTAAATTAATGTTTTGTTTCTACTTGTGTGTTTTTCTCTGAAATTAAAAAAAAACACCTTGTTCTTTTAAATATGCTAAAATTAGTGTTTTTGTATTGTTTCGTTTAGGTGGGTTCGTGTGAGTGCAGACCAAATAGTGATATTAATTTTATTGTTAGCACTGACTGTGAAATTCATTTTCTTTGAAGACAAAGAAGAATTGGCCGAACAGTTCCTAATGTCATCTGTTGATGACATGTCATCTACTGAACATCGTAAGTATTTCGTTTTCATAATATTTATTTGTGTTAGTTGTTATCAATAAATCTACTTGTATTCATATTTGGTGATGTGCATATTACGCAGATTTATTTTAAATTGAGAGTGAAAACAAGTAATTCTGCCAACAGTAACTAATAGTTTTTAGAGGAGAAAATACAGTAGAAGTTGTGAAAGTAAAATTACAGTTTCTGAATCATAAATTCCAATTTTAAACATTTGACATTCTGTTGCAGCATGTCTGCGGCTTACCAACACCTAGCACGATAATTTTAGTTTGTCATATTTTTCAAATATAGTAGCAAAGGTGCTTCCAAAGAAATGTTTAAAGTGAAAAAAGAGGTGGTACAGTAGAGCGTCAATAATTCGGATTTGATTCTGGTGAAAAAAATTGTCGCTCATACAGATTATATATGTATTTATATAAAAGCGCCAAAAACGACTAATACTCGCCATTCCTGACGGAGTGCGCGCTAGTGGGGTGTTGTGTGTCTTTTAATTTTATGTTATATTACTTATAAACTTTACAGTAGTTTAGTTTCTTGTAGGCCTAGATTTACTGTCAATAAAATAAGACATACTATGCAGTATATTTTCCTTTAACCTTTTGAGGACTACGAACGTACGGGTACGTTTACTGCTCTGCGATTGTAAAGGACTATGCACGTACGTATGGGTACGTTTCATGTTTTTCGATCCAAAATACTACGAACGTACCGGTACGTTTGCTTCTGTTTTTATACTTGTGCTGACATCTATCATTTTCTCCATCTACTACGTGTTATACACGAATAATTAATTTAGTAGGCTTTGTTTTATGCGATTGAAACAGCATGTGTGTTTTGTCTAACCTCACTTATGAGTTCCGAAAAGTTTTTATAGTTGTGTTAGCTTCTTGCTACCGTTTGTTTACTAATACAGAATACTTATTTATAGTTTACTAATAAAGAATTTTTATTTCTTGTGAGTATAAGTGAGTTTTATTATAATGTAAATCGTGTATATATTTGTTTTATTTTGAAGGTTTCATTTCATTGTGTATTTTGTATATTATACGAGTGGAAATGGCTAGTTTTAGTGGTAGGCGTCTACGGGATGACGATATATTACAATATACTGTATAACTAATCCCGGATTCAGATATTGAAAATTACAATGAGAGTGATAGGAAAATTCATTTTATGTACGGCACGATAAATGTGCACATGATGTGCGCACGCATGCACGTATGGGCGCTTGACTGTGCATGTGAGGGTTATTTACATGTATAAGTATTCAAGGGGTGGAAGTTTGTAAAAAAAAATAGCAGATAGATAATAAATAAGATAGATAGATAGATAGATAGATAATCAGCTGAGTTCTAGGTTGGAAAACATAGTCCTCAAAAGGTTAAGTAAAACATGTAAAACTTTTGCTATACTATTTTTCGAGGCTGATGAGCTCTGAACGCATGTATTGCCCCCTCCCCCTACCCACTTTATAGCTAGCCATTGACTTGCCAGCAACGTTGCCAATACTTGCTCTTGTAGCTCTGTTAAATATTTCGTCGGCCATTTTTTTGGTCTTTCAATAATAATTATAACCTACAAACATACAATCAGCTGATTATATTATAAAGTATTGCATGTTAACGCGCTCTATAATCGATGTGTTCAGTACAAGATGCAAGACGAGAGTGAACTATTGTGGCTCTTATTCGCATGCACGTGTAATGTTTGTCAGGTACAATCTAACAATGCTGGCAAACATTCTGATTGGTCTAAACGTGTGGAAGAGCAGAGCTAATCAACCGTGAAAAGCATATTACATATGTATATGAATGGTTTTATTTATTCACTCCTCTCTCGTAAACATTACAGTGAATTATGGCCAATTGTAGCTAATATTTTACGTTGAGGACATCTACCAGGTCTTTTGTTGGTTTATTTTAAAAATCCAGACAATTTAATTATCCAGACGGGATCCGGTCCGAATTAATCCAGATTATTGATGTTCTACTGTAATTCGAACGATAAATTCACAGCAATTCATGCCTGGTTTAGCTGATTTTAAATCCATGCTGATGTGCACACATAACAACAAGACATTTCCAAAGAGATTTTAACAACAATATTACGACCAAATACTGTACAGGCAGATATTTTTAGGTTAACTTCAGTAATTGATACTAAATACTATCTCACCTGCGATTGGAATTGCAGAAAAATATTTGCCGATCGCATTGACGTAGTTGGTGACATGCTCGCCTCTCATAATGCGATCTTAGGTTCGAATCCCATTCAGGCACTGCATATTTTCATAAGTTACAAAAATCATTTCATCCTTCACCGTCTGCGTTAGCGGTAATTGCAGAACAGTCAGACATTAAAGAAAAAAAGAAAGCAGAAAAATATTTTAAAGAACAAAGTAGTGATGTCACTGCGGGATGATTGTCCAAAGTATGTCACATCAACATTGGCACTCCCGTCTCTTCTTACCACTATGTTGCTTATGATATGTTGGGTGAAGGTAAACAGTGCACTTGATCGGTTATGACTGTTCGCCAAAGATCGCAATAGCAAAATAATTGTGACCTACGACTCACCTTGTCGCTAGTTCCAATAGAACCAAGTTCAGGTACTTTGTACAGTTTCGGTACTCGTTCCGAGTTTTACGAGAAACAGAAAAATCCAGTTCTGATCCGAGATAGAAATTAGTGTGCCAAAAATGTCAACAGATGCATATCCATTTTCATTTTGTGTAATTATAATTATTCACATTTGCATTCAGTTGTAATACAATTTTTTTTTTTATTATTCCTAATTTGTGTACGTTGCAATCTGTTCGATTTAGAACAATAAGCAACCCCATGACCCAATGAGATGAGGATGATGTGTATCGCTTGTAAATGAAGTGTAGTCTTGTACACAGCCAGGCCAACCATTCCTGAGAGAGTATGGTTAATTAAACCCACACCATCAAAGTACACTGGTAACCACTGTCTAGTATTCAAATCCATATAAAAGTAACTACCTTTACTATATACAATATTTAATATGTTGTTGTTTAAGTCATCAGCCAAAAGGCTGGTTTGAACCTGTAGAGGTTTTACTAAGTAAATCGAGGAGTGAGGTGGTTTACCATAGCCACAACTCACTGAGTGGAAAAGTACACTTATCAGCATGCCGGGCCCTCTGAAAAGCATATATTTTCCACTCTGCAAATGACACTTTCACTTCATTCACCACAGGGTCTGGCTGTATAATGAAATCCATTACTTTCAGACGAGATAACTCTGATTAGTGTCTTTTGCACCTCTACCTCTTCTGTTGTTAAATGATTCAGTCATTTAATTGGCTGACCATGTGATAAGAAACAGAACTATTTATTTTAGCCCTGCAACTAACAGACTGAGTGTAAATAATTTCACACTCCACCTGTCTGTTATGGGCAAATATTTAATATAATTTTTTTTTTTTATAAAGATTGGTGTATGTGTTCAGATTTTCATTCTGTATGAACATACATCAAAAACTGACGGAATATTATTTTTGTGTTAATTTTTAATTTCCTCAGGGAGATATTTTGTTGTACAATTTATGGATTAATATTGTTGTAATTACCATAATCGCAGGTAATCTTGATGCAGCTTTAAGAACGAAATATACGCCGTCCTTGTCAACGAATGAAGGATTAGTGATGAATGATAGTAACAACGAATTATGGTTAGAAACGCCTTCGTCAAAACACCAACGGTTATTAGCGATCCATTGTCAAGATAAACTGGTTCAAACGGATCCTTCTGTACCGATTTATAACATTGCTCAAATTGTGGAGAATAAAATCGTCCAGACGGATGGTAGCGATCATTTGGATTCAGTTAAGAAGAACGAGGATGATTTCTTTTCTTCGGCTGACGTGAGAGCTTTGTCTGAATGCTTAGCTATATATAAGGCACAGGTACGTTAACATTACATTTACTGTCAGTCAAACTTTAATAATAATTAATTTTATTAATAATTTGTATTTAACCCTTTCAGTGCCACCCTCTTTCACCATGGTTGTGCATAAAATGCCAAGCCACTTTTCATCTATAAAGCAAGCATATTTGTTTAATTAGATTACAGATAAAGTAATTATTCTAGAGTCTTGAAATTTTGGTCTTGCCTTAAAAATAGATGAAGAATTGCATATACATTGTCAAAACTAATGCTTGTCTTTTTTTAAAAATAAAAAAAAATTAAATTCAGTACTAGCAACCGAAGAAAATTGTTTTTTTTTCACTTTCACACAAAATAACTAGTTTATAATTATATTATTTACCCAAGTTGGCACATCTATCATGTACCCCATTTAATTTTGAACAAAACCATATTAAATTTGTTTATAAATTGTTACTACAAACATACCTTATTGAGGATATTAGTTCAGCATGACGCGACAGAAAATTTGAGTATTTATAAAAGTTGACAATTGTATAGTTTCTAACATAGGTTCACTTTCAGAGTCCGTACGCAAAGCTAACTCGCAAATTTCATCATCGTCGAGACCAAAATATAATATATCTTCCGACATTATAAAGAAATAAACCAATCACTAACAAAAACAGTTGCAAAACTAAACACAAAATACAACAGTAGAGGTTATACACACTGTTATAAAATGTCAACAACGGACTCGACACAACAAGAGAACACCGGCCTGTTAGATCGCTTGTAAAATCGTCACCGTATATCCAAAGAGGCTAAAAATATACGGTCATGTACAGCAATAACTGCTCTTTCGTTTAAGAGTAAAAACAGCACAATCTGTTGAGAACTGAGAGTACTACAGTGGTTTGAAACTGGCGGCCGATTCGATCGGCCATGGCAATTTACGCACAAGCAATCGTGGCCGATTGAATCGGCCATGGCACTGAAAAGGTTAATTAACCCGAGATTCATAAACATTCGTCTGACAGACATCAACGCCGGGAGATATTACCCGTAGCGAATATTTGAGTCGGAGGGAGCAACTGTCCTTTTCAGTATTCCCCTTTTTTGTCTTTTAGTTAGTGTTGTTCTTGTACTTTTGAGTCGCGATTGGCCTATGATTGTCGGGAGGTGTTGAATGCCGTGGCCAAGCGTAACGTGGTGACGCTGCGCTGGGTGCCGGGGCACCAGGGAGTGCCTGGAAATGAGAGAGCGGATGCCTTAGCAAAGAAAGGTGCAGCCTCTCACTTCATAGGCCCAGAGCCATTCTGTGGAATTGGTGAGGGCTATTATAGAGGTATAGTCAGGGCCTGGGAAGAGGAGGCTAAAACCTCCTATTGGGAACAGGTGCCAGGTTGTGTACAGGCAAAGAAATTCATTGCCTATTCCAGCAGGAAGGCTGGGATATATAATAGACTAGGAAGACAGGACTTGAGGAGGGTAGTGGGCCTGATGACTGGTCATTGTAATCTTGGGTATCATTTATCCAAGATAGGAAGTGCTGAAGAGAGCCTGTGTAGATTCTGTCACGAGGCAGAGGAGAAGGCTGAGCACATTTTATGCAGTTGCAAAGTGGTTGGCTGCAAAAGAAGAGCGCTGATGGGTAAGGAGGTGTTAACACCTACTCAGGTAAGTGCACTAGATCCTAGGCAGATCCTGCGCTTTATTGAAAGTGTGGGGCTTGCTTAAATAAGGAATAGGGGCAATCACAAAAGATCTTTTAGGTCGCGGTGAGGAGGGGCTGCAGAAGCCTGAACGCCCACATAGTAAAGTAAAAAAGTAAAAGTAGTAGTGTTGTTCTTGTCCTCGCATGTGCAGCTTGCTTTGTTTCGGAGATAATTAATTGGTGTCGCCTATCAGACGAGTGTTTTTGTATAATGTATATTAAAATATTAGGCGAAAAAAAGGAATACAGCTGAAATATTAGGCGAAGCAACGTTTTCTACTGAAGATCAACCACAACCTGCTCAGGGAAGAAAGATTTGTGCCTATTGCCCTTTAAAAAAAAAAAAATGACTCGCTATCAATGTAATGACTGCAAAAATTATAATGTGACAGAACATTTTGGAAAAATTTGTTTTCAGTGTTGTGAATAATAAAATCAATTTCCTTTTTTGTCAAATTATGTGAAAAATGTATAAAATAAAAGATGAGCACAGAAATTTTTCTTTAATATTAATTTTTCTATTTATTTTTCCGATTTTTTTTTGAAGTAGTTTGAGAGACGAATGTTTATGAATGCTGCTTCTGTGATGGATGTTTATGAATCTAGGGTTAATAATTAGCAGAATTAGAGTATGAGGGTTCATATTACCGTGATAGATACAAAACTGAAACAATTTCATCAAGTTTGTTACCTTGGTTGTCTATTACCATGTTAAACCTGGAGGCTAGATTCACGGATGCTTCGCTATGCCGAACCACCATTGCAGTGAAAAATACCATGATGCATCATTACAAGGCGTTAGTCGGCCACGCCAACGATTTTACGTATTTGTTTATACAGTAATCCCTCGGTATCCGCAGGAGTTACATTTCGGAGGGTTACCGCGGTTCGTAAAATCGTGTATAATGATACCTTATGTGAACGAAAAGATGGGGATTAGGTTCTGAAGGAAAAGTCCTGTAGTCCTTTAAAGTGTTTAATAGCTTTAGGAACATTTTACCATTATTATAATCTATGAATATTTAATAAATACAGTACTGTACGCATAAAAAAATTAATTCTATTTCATATAATGAATTTATATAATAATTTCACCAACCTTCTTTTTAAACTGCATCACCTTTATTTTTATTCTTACTTACACGTGTTGCGGTGGATCCACCATCATCAGAAAATAAAAAAATTGAAACTAAAAAAATTGTTATCTCACTTATTTAAAATTTACAGAAGATGATACATCTTCAGTCATTTGTATAAAACTATAAATTTTTTTAGTTTCAATTTTTTTATTTACTCTGATGTTGGTGGATCCACCGAAACACGTGTAAGTAAGAATAAAAATAAAGGTGACACAGTTTAAAAAGAAGGTTGGTGAAATTATTATATAAATTCATTATATGAAATAGAAATAATTTCAAACTGCAGGATGCATTATAAAGATTTATTTTTGAATAAAAAAAATTAAGTTGCTTTAAAATAGTTAGTTATGGCTGTTTGCTTCTTCTTCTTTACAAACTCCCTGTGGACTTCTATGTATGGTGTCATCAGCTCCTGGAATCCTCTTTTAAATTGATTCCTTTCCGTGATGGGATCAATCTCCAACACGTGATCAGCGAACTGCGTTGCCATGCTGAGGATCTTGTTGATGGTTTGTGAAGAAATGCTTGGCTTCATTTCAGGATCGACAAACAAACAAAGAACTTTACGTACGTACAAAGAAGTTAGACTGACACATGGAGGAAAACGTACGGTGAAATTACAGTATGGTGCCTGGGCGTATGTATGGTGGTTGGGGGTAGGGGTTGTACTGGCGGGGCCCGGTACCCGGTGACGTGCTCATTACGTACAGTACGTGTAAATCTAGCTTGGCTCATGGCGGCCATCACCATACTAGTGTGCGACTCAACATGATACGAACGCCAAAACATTTATTTAAACACATGTTTTCGGAATTGTATGACTTCCCCACCTCCCGTCAAGTATGGTGTGCACAACATGTGATAATGTGCGTATTTTAAGGTTTTACGCCCACGGATAAAATCCGCGGATAACCGAAACCCGCGGATGTTAAACCCGTGGATACCAAGGGATTACTGTTTAAATATTCATCAGCTAAATATACAAGGTTTGAGCAAAAAATAATGGGAAATTTTTTTAGTTTCAATTATGTTATTTACTCTGATGATTGGTGGATCCACCGAAACACGTGTAAGTAAAGATAAAAGTTGACGCAGTTTAAAAAGAAGGTTAGTGAAATTTATTATATAAATTCATTATATAAAATACAGTAGAATCGTCTAAAGACCGTAAATATGAGGGTCATTCGTAAAGTAAGGTCCGTTTTTGTATAACAAAATTAACCACAACAGATTAGATCAAAAACCTTTTTTTATTTAATTCCTGACGTCTTAATCTATTTTTCTACATAGTTTCCATTTTTTTTAAAACATTTATCATAACGTTCTACAAGCTTTTGAATACCAGTGTCGTAGAACTCTGCCGCCTGCGAATATAACCAGTCATGAACAGCTTCTTTCACCTCGTCATCAGAGTTGAAGCTCTTACTGCTGAGAAACTCCTTCAGGTAGCGAAACAAGTGAAAGTCGCTTGGCGCCAAGTCTGGGCTGTATGGCGGGTGGTCGATCTGTTCCCAACCAAATGGCTTTGACCAAATCTTCCGTGATCACCGTTGGTCGGCCAGATCGTGGTTCATCATGGATATTGTCCCTTCCCTCCTTGAAAGCTCTCACCCACTTGCGCACTTTACTGTCACTCATTGCATTAGGGCCATACACTTCACTTATTTGTCGATGAATATCTACTGCACAAACGTTCCTTGCTGTCAAAAAACAAATCACTGACCGTATTTCGCAATCGGCGGGATGATCAATTGTCTTAAACATCTTAAAGATGCACAGTAAACAGCACACAACAAAGATACTACTGCAAATGGCGTCGTTTTGTACGCAAGCCATGCTGGGAGTCGTCGCGCATGCGCATTGCGCTGTTCGCTCACCGTGTGGCTAGTTACCGCGATTCGGACCTTACTTTACGAATGACTCTCGTAATTGAAATTAGATCGAATAATAATTATTGTACATTAATCTTTGCAAATTATCCAGAATTTTGTGTATCCAAATTTTGGTCCGTCCTCTTTTTTTCAGTTAAGCAGGGTTTTACTGTATAATTAATTTTTTTTTTTCAGAGTTCAGCTAGTCTATTGACTGACAAAGAAGTTCGTTTGTTGGTGAACAATGGAGATATACCTGGTTACCAGTTAGAGAAAGCTTGTGACAATTGCGAGAGGGGAGTTGGAATCAGAAGACAGTTGATCAACGACGCTGGACGACTATCCAATTCTCTTGCTAATTTGCCTTACAAAAACTACGATTATTCTAAGGTAAGTGGGTTTTGACCATAAGTCGTTTTAATTTAAACCCTAAGTTACAAGTTGAACGTGTTTTCATTCTAAAATATAAATTATCTTTCTCTGAAATTTTTGTTTCTCTTAGTTCATTCTTTCCAGTCATTCTAAGTCACTCACTCACGTTACAGACACACAGGTTTTATTGCGGTATTATATATTGAAATAGATATTTCTAACCACCAGAATACGGTAACAGAAAACACTTACCAATGTTTATAGCGCTTTCGTGTATCTTGTACACATCTTCAGTAAATTAAAATTCATTAAAAAAATTTTTTTTCTACGTCAAAATTTAAAACTTGCTACCTGAATGAAGGAATTATGATTCCCTATTTACCATGGTAGGAGTAGGAAGTTTTAAATTTTGATGTAGAAAAATTTTAATGAATTTTAATTTACTGAAGATGTGTACAAGATACATGAAAGCGCTATAAACATTGGTAAGTGTTTTATGTTACCGTATTCTGGTGATTAGAAATATATATTTCAATTTTAAATAATACGGCTGTTTAAAATCCTATATAGGATTGCAGTATTATAATGTCTAATCTTTGCTTGTACTGACAGTGCTTTCTTGGACGACCTTGGAGGCCAATTTACAGGTCTAGAACATGAAATTATGCGTTCACCAAATGTTTCCTTCAGTAAATCGATTGTGGCACGCGCTGTGTGACATGTTGCACCATCTTGTTGAAACCACAGCTCTCCAACATTAAGGCGATTCAATTCAGGAACAAAAAAAGTCATTGATCATGGCTCTGTAGCGGTCACCATTGACTGTAACATTCTGCTCTGCATCATTTTTGAAGAAGTAAGGACCAATGACTCCACCAGCCCATAAAGCACACCAAACAGTCACTTTTTCTGGATGTAAAGTCTTCTCAGCAATATATCGAGGATTACCTCCACTCCAAATGCGGCAGTCTTGTTTATTCACGTAGCCATTCAACCAAAAATGGGCTTCATCCTGAACAAAATTTTCATGTGAAAATCGGGATCAACAGCGATAAGTTTCACGAACCGAACCATGATTTTCAAAATAAATCTGCACACTTTGCAAGCGTTGTTCAGGCGTCAGTCTATTCATTATAAAATGTCAAACCAAACTAAACATAAATTACAAAACAGTTTTCAAAATGGCCGCCATGGTAATCAACTTAAAATATGCTGAACAAACCTTGAAAATTAATTTACTTTATCATATACCATTTCTGACAATTTTGGTATAAAATCTTTAAATATGTAGTTTTTAGAAAAAGTTTTTAGAAAACTTAAAATGCTGAACAAACCTTGAAAATTAATTTACTTTATCATATACCATTTCTGACAATTTTGGTATAAAATCTTTAAATATGTACTTTTTAGAAAACTTAAAATGCTGAACAAACCTTGAAAATTAATTTACTTTATCATATACCATTTCTGATAATTTTGGTATAAAATCTTTAAATATGTACTTTTTAGAAAACTTAAAATGCTGAACAAACCTTGAAAATTAATTTACTTTATCATATACCATTTCTGACAATTTTGGTATAAAATCTTTAAATATGTAGTTTTTAAATATGCTGAACCAACTTAAAGTTCTATACCTCCAAAAAAAAAACACCCTATACTTTAAAGGCAGCCTGTATCTTTAGTTGACGCTGTGGTGGGGGAGCCACTTACTGCGCATGTGTGGCCCAAACGCCACCGTAGTTGGTTATAGTTATAAGTAGGTATTAACACTTTGAAGACTGACATCTTTTTTTGTAGTTTTGCCCGTGGACTGCCATTTTTCGGGAAATTTAAAAAAATTGTAACAATCAACCATTGGTCTTGAATTCAAAAATAAAAATTTAAATTAAAGATCATAATTAGTAGATTAACTTTCATTTATTAAGATTAGGATTACTTAAATTATAATGATAAAGATGTTCAACTGACGAGAGACCACCGTATGTTTTCTTGAATTTAAATGTTTTTTCACCGTATAATGATAATAATAGGAATAATAACATTAATTATATGAGTTAAATTCTTACAAACTATTTACATATTTCTAATAACCAATTTACTTTTTTATTTCTTAAGTAAAATTAAAAAAGAACTAAGTATTATAATAACAAACTAATAACTAATAACAACGCGCAGAAGTTCCGGTATCGATTGTAAGTATCGATTGCTCACAATCGATAAAATCGATGCTGTAAAAGTCGATATATTCGATAATCTGACAAAATTAGGACTATGAGTGTACTCTATTAGATTCAGAATGAACTAAATTAAGTGACAGCATAGACGGCAATCGTATACGATACGAGCTAATGTATATAAAACCAAGTGAAATAGGTGCCCGTATCGTATACGGGTGCCGTCCAGCCGATCAAAATGGCGTGCCCATATCGTATACGGGTGCCGTCCTGAAAGTGTTAATATTATTTTTTGGTCGATGTTTAGGTGATGGGTGCCTGTTGTGAAAATGTGATCGGCTACATGCCAGTTCCTGTCGGAGTGGCTGGACCACTTCGTCTCGATGACCAACTGTTTTATATACCGATGGCGACCACCGAAGGATGTCTAGTCGCATCTACTAACCGTGGAAGCAGGGCGTTAATAAATTGTGGCGTCAGAAGTCGTGTCGTTGCAGATGGCATGACTAGAGGTCCAGTTGTCCGGTTCAATTCTATCACCAGAGCGAGGTCAGTAAATAAATCAATAAATATTCTGCCCATAACAGACAGGTGGAGTGTCAAATTATTTATAATCAATCTGTTCGTTGCAGGGCTAAAATAAATAGTTCTGTTTCTTATCATCACATGGTCAGCCAATTAAATGACTGAATCATTTAAGAACAGAAGAGGTAGAGATGCAAAAGACACTAATCAGAGTTGTCTTCTCTGAAAGTAATGCCGTTCATTATACAGCCAGACCCTGTGGTGAATAAAGTGAAGGTGTCATTTGCAGAGTTGAAAATATGTGCTTTTCAGAGGGCCCGGCATGCTGATAAGCGTACTTCTCCACTCAGTGAGGAAGGCAATGGTAAACCACGTCACTCCTCGTTTTACTTAGTTAAACCTCTACAGGTTCAAACCAGCCTTTCGGCTGATGACCTAAACAACAACAAATAAATATTGCTGTATGAAATGAAACACATTGTTTATTTCTAACAAATTTTATGGGAAGTCTTACCTGGGGCGAATGGAAAATGAAATCAGTTTTCAGATTTTTAAATATTCTTATAAAGTTTAAACTGAAAATACTTAAAAAACTTTTTTCTATTTTATTTCTATTGTAGACTAACCCACCGTGTTGGTCTAGAGGTAAAGTCGTCACCAAAATCAGCTGTTTAACAGCTGATTTTCGGAGACGAAGGTTCCTGGTTCAAATCCTAGTGAAGGTAGTTACTTTTATACGGATTTGAATACTTGACAGTGGTTACCAGTGTACTTTGATGGTTGGAATTTAATTAGCCATACTCTCTCAGGAATGGTCGGCCTGGGTCTGTACAAGACTACACTTCATATACGTCATCCTCATCTCATTGGGTCATGGGGTTGCTTATTGTTCTTAATTGAACACACATTAGGGATTGAAAAAAAAGTTAATAATGAATGTTATAATTCTACTGGTTTTGTGAACAAGTCAATTTAGTAATTGTTTATTAATTATTAATAAGCCAATAGTAAACCACCCCACTCTTCGTTTTTACTTAGTAAAACCTCTTGAGCAGTGTTCTTCAACCTTATCTTAATAAAGGGCCAAATATTTATTATGGGTGGGCTTTAGGGCCACATTGATCTACGTATCTATTTATATTTGTATTAAGCATATATGAACATTTTGTGTCAGGTTAAAAGAAATAACATGATTTTTTTTTAAAGCTTATATTGGTTGACAATGACAGTAAATATCAATATTGAAACACATACTTATACTTAAACATGTTACAAAACTCAAAACCACACTAAAATCATCAAAATGGTGATTTTTCAGTTCAATGGGAAACTTGAAATTCTTTCTCCTTCACTAGTTTAAAAATCTGGTGTGAAACACTCACACAACTTTCTCTTACCAATGGAAATAATTAACAATAAACCTAACATTAGTAATAAAACATTAGAAATAAACAAAAAACTAACCTCAAAAAACCATAACCTTATTATAATCATGAGTGAAAGACGCAAAATGAAAATCAACCTCAGTTTGCCTTAAAAATACGGAAAATCACTCTTTCACGCTAAACTAGGCACTGTACAAAAAAATTCTTTAATTAAAAGTTGTAGATCTTTTAATTTTCTATAAATTTGATTATATACACTTTTGTCGTAAAATGCATACTAAGGCCGAAATCTTAAAAAAAATTGATTTTTCACACGTTTTCATCACGTTTCGGTGTATTTGTTAAAATCGACATGAAAACAATACTTTCCTTCCTATAACTTAATACTCATATAGGCAAGAGAAAGTAAAAATCAACAAAATGATGCAATGTTGTAAGCTTTTTGTTCAAAAACTGAAATCATTGTGCGGGTCGCTAAAATTTACGTGGCGGGCCACGGGTTGAAGATCACTCCTCTAGAGGTTCAAACCAGCCTTTCAGCTGTTGACCTTAACAACAAAACTGTTTTTCCAATAAAATTCTGATTTGATAATTACTTTCTCTTGCCTATATGAATATATAGGAAGGAAAGTATTGTTTTCATGTCGATTTTTCGAAATCGAGTTTTCACCGGATCTATACGTTTTCAGACCCCCTGAACCCAAAAAACATGTTTTTAGCGATTGGTCTGTGTGTGTGTGTGTCTGTGTGTCTGTGTGTGAACAGAATATCTCAAGAACGGAACATCGTACGAACTTGAAACTTGAAACTTAAGTTACATACCACTACCGGACGCGACACGAACATTTTCATCAAAATCGGTCAACCGGAAGTAGTAGTTTATTCGTATAATTTTTCAGTTTTTTGCTATTTTCTCAAAAACTGGTCCTACGATTTTTTTTAAAATCGCCTATTTTACTCAATTTTTTATTCTCTACAAGATAGGGTAGGCGCCATGTTTGCTGAAATTCTCGGTGAGGCTGTTTTCACGTAAAAACGTTGTTTTTTTAAGATTACGGCTTTAATATAAATTTTAGCGCAAAAACTTATATAATAAAAGTGGTAGAGAATTTAAAAACCTACAACTTCTGTTTCAAACATTTTTTTGTATAACGCTTAGTTTAGCGGTAATTTGCGATTTTTCTGTTTTTTTTCTCACGAAAACGTGAGAAAAATCGATTTTTTTAACATTTCGGTCTTAGTATGCATTTTACGACAAAAGTGTATATAATAAAAGTTATAGAAAATTAAAAGATCTACAACTTTTGTTTAGAGCATTTTTCTCTACAGAGCCTAGTTTAGCGTGAAAGCGTAATTTTCCGTATTTTTAAGCCAAACTGAGTTCGATTGTCATTTTGCGTCATTCACTCATGATTAAAATAAGGTTATGTTTTTGAGGTTAGTTTTTGTTTATTTCTAATATTTTATTAATAATGTTAGGTTTATTATTAAAACGTTAGTAATTTAAAAAAAATAATTTTTTTTTATTTTACGTGTTTTTTTAGTGAAGCGATGGCGTGGATGCAACAGGAAGATAATTTTAATTGTATGAAAGAAAGTTTTGACTCTACCAGCAGATTTGCAAGACTTAACAAAATACATGTCGTGATTGCTGGACGTCATTTATTTATCAGATTTGTGGCGACAACTGGTGATGCTATGGGAATGAATATGATATCTAAGGTACTACTTTATCATTTTATCGCAAAGTATGAGGGTTATCCAGAAAATAACCTTCCGTTTTGAAATAAAAAGTAAACGAGTGAAGATACAAAAACTTTATTATATACATATTGAAACTACAGTTTTTCTCTATTTTTCGACATAGTCGCCAAAAAAGTTAGGGAATTCTGCTATCTAGGGAGTAAAATAACAAAGGATGGTAGAAGCACAAGTGATATCAAGAGTAGAATTGCTCAAGCTAGAAAAGCCTTTGAAATGAAAAACAGCTTACTGACTACAAACATTGATTTACAGATTAGGAAAAATTTCTTAAAACATTATGTTTGGAGTGTAGCATTATACGGAAGTGAAACGTGGGTGATAGGGGCTGTAGAAAGGAAGAGGATAGAAGCTTTTGAAATGTGGTGTTATAGGAAAATGTTAAAGATTAGGTGGGTGGACAAAATAAGTAATTTAGAGGTTCTTAGGCGAGTGGATGAAAAAAGAAGTATATGGAAGCATCTTACGTTGGGCTATCAATAATGGAGGGTAATGTTGAGGGAGTAAATTGTAGAGGGAGGCAAAGATTAGAATATATAAAGCAAATTACAAAAGATGTAGGGTGTTACAGGTATGTAGATATGAAACGACTTGCGCAAGATAGAACAGGTTGGAGAACTGCATCAAACCAGTCGAGAGACTGATGACAAAAAAAAAAAAAAAAAAAGTCGCCAAACAGATTCAAGCAGTTGTCGTACCTTCGAACAGTCTTTGAAATACCCTCTGCATAAAAATCTGCCGCCTGTGAATGTAGCCAACCATTCACGGCGTTTTGAAGCTCTTCGTCATTGGCGAACGGTACTATTCCAAGGTACGACAAGTGCTTGAATCTGTTTGGCAACTATGTCGAAAAATAGAGAAAAACTGTAGTTTTAATATGTATATAATAAAGTTTTTGTATCTTCACTCGTTTACTTTTTATTTCAAAACGGAGGTAATTTTTTTGGATAACCCTCAAATATTTTCTTTAAATCAGTCTAATAAAGTTTATTATAAGGTTATTTACATTGGCTTGTGACTAATTTATACAGTGTGTTTCAAAATTCAACTGCAACCATTCAAGAGCTTATTCTATAGCTAAAAATCTGGTATGAAACACTTACTTGACTTTCTCTTGCCAATATTAATAATAAAACATAATAATGTATTATATTTTATTAATTTGATGGTCATTATTATTCTGTTTTATTAGTCATGAGTGAATGACACTAAATGAAAATCAACCTTTTTTTAGACTTAAAAATACAGGAAATCATTAATTGACTCTAGACTAGGCTCTACAGAAAAAAATGCTTGATATAAAAGTAGTAGATTTTTTAAAATTTCCTATTGCTTTGATTACCGTATTTTCCGGATGATAAGACGCACTTTTTTCCGCAGGAAAATGACCTAAAAATTACCATGCGTCTTATGGTCCAAACACTAGCTATATTTCATGGTAGAAGCTTTCCATAATAATATTTAATACTACCCTACTCTACTTAAACACGTTCAAGAACTAGGGTTTCAAAACAAAACATACAATGATATAGGATGTACCGTAGTTTTTAAACTGTATCGTCTTGAAGATTCTAAGCATACACAGTAGTTTCTATATCGATATTACTTACGGCAGTTATTATAGCATTTTAAAATGTGTAGCATGTTTCGCACTCTTTCGCTTTTAAATTAAAAGTGGTTCAATATGCAAAAGATAATGGCATTTGGGCAGTAGAAAGGCATTTTTTACCTCCTCCAACAGAAAAAAATGACTCGGGAATGGCGGAAACAAGAAGATTTATTACTCAAGGCAGATAATAAGAAACATACCAGTAAATTTCGAACTCATGCTGCCAAATGGCCTCAATTTAAAGCACAATTGAAAAATTGGATTATCAATCACGGGAAAAATGGCAGTTCAGTGTAAACAAAAATGACTGTTTTCGAAGCTAGAAAGCAGGCAGCTTTACTAGACTTAGGAGATTTCTCTGGAAGTTTTTCTTGGTGTTTCAGTATCATGAAAAGAGGTCTTATCATGAGTACCATGAGCGAGTACCATGCGTACTCGCACAAAACCGCACAAAAGATGCCACCTAAATATGAAACGAAAATCTAAGAATTCCACAAGTTTATAATTTGTTCAAGAAAGAAAAATGGCTATGAACTTGGTCAAATAGGCAACATGGATGAGATACCTCTAATGTTTGATGTTCCATCAAATAGAACAGTTGATGTGAAAGGTACTAAAACAGTTCCAATTAAAACCACAGGTCATGAAAAGACACATTATACTTATGTTTCGGCATGCTGTGCAGATGGTACAAAACTTCCTTCTATGTTAATTTTTAAAAGAAAAACGTTACCAAAAGAAACAATACCGCCAGGAATTTTTGTCCATGTACACTGCAAAGGATAGATGGATGAAAACGGGATGAAGTTCTGGTTGGAAAAAATTTGGTCAAGACGTCCAGACGTCTCTTGAAAAAGCCAGCTCTACCAGTTTTAGATCAATTCCGGTCACACACCACATAGAGGATGGAAAGGACTGACAAAGATTTCGCTCCGACTGAACGTATGAGACGACCAACATATTCAGAAGTATGTGAGTGGGTGAAAATCTTGGGAAGCTGACATAATTGAGACTGTTACCAAAGCTTTCAAAAAATTCGGAATAAGTAATAGACATGATGGGACTGAAGATGACTTCCTATTTGAGGGAAATGGAGGTGATAGCTCAGAAAGTTCGGACATAGACTTGGCAGAAGCAGAAGATGAATAGTAAAAATAATTTACCATATACAATACTAGTAATTTACGTACTTACAGTTTCTATATCCATGTTTTTTTGTAAATTTATGACTACAAAATAATTATATATTGTATCTTCTGTAGTTTACCTGTAAACTAATTAAAATCAGTCAAAATAATTTTTAGATAATTTATGCCACGAAAAACAAGGATGCGTCTTATCGTCCGAAAAATACGGTATATTTACTTTTGTCGTAAAATCCATACTAATGTCGCAATATTAAAAAATCCCAATTTTTTTACCAATTTTGATGAACAAAATACAAAAATCACTAGTTGAAGCTAAACTAAACTTTGTAGAAAAAAGTATTTGAAATGAAAGTTGTAGGTATTTCAATGTTGACAACTTTGATTGTTATACACTTTTA
This sequence comes from Catonia carolina, assembly GCA_035578175.1. Lineage (NCBI taxonomy): Eukaryota > Metazoa > Arthropoda > Insecta > Hemiptera > Achilidae > Catonia > Catonia carolina. Next base: position 438,339,980 of record JAQMRL010000001.1, on the reverse strand, counting down.
CCCTAGAATCAATATGAAGGCTGCTATCTTAAAAAAACATTTTTTACCACAAGTGCTCCCCAAAAAAATTTCAGCTGACATAGCACTTACCATATTTTGTAAAGCATAAAAAAATTTAGTAAATGAGGTGATTTTTAAAAAAAATTGTCAAAGCTGTTTTTGAGATAATTACAAAAGAAGTGAAAAATTGGACGATTAACTACTATCTGGTTGACAGATTTTATGAAAACTTTTGTGTCAAGTCCCCTAGTGGTATCTAACATGAGTTCTAAGTTCTAATTTTGTATCATGTTTCGTTTCATTGCCGGTAACTTTGCCGTCTTACTGTTTCATTGCCGGTAACTTTGCCGTCTTACTATTTCATTGCTGGTAACTTTGCCATCTTATTATTTCATTGCCGGTAACTTTGCCGTCTTATTGTTTCATTGCCGGTAACTTTGCCGTCTTACTGTTTCATTGCCGGTAACTTCGCCGTCTTACTGTTTCATTGCCGGTAGTTTTGCCGTCTTATTGTTTCATTGCCGGTAACTTTGCCGTTTTATTGTTTCATTGCCGGTAACGTTGCCGTCTTAATGTTTCATTGCCGGTAACTTTGCCGTCTTATTGTTTCATTGCCGGTATCTTTACCGTCTTACTGTTTCATTGCCGGTAATTTTGCCGTCTTACAGTTTCATTGCCAGTAACTTTGCCATCTTATTGTTTCATTGCCGGTAACTTTGCCGTCTTATTGTTTCATTGCCAGTAACTATTGAACTCATCACCTTTTTTTGTATAGCACAATAGAAATTCTAAAGCAGATCCCATTCAGATTTTTTTGTGACATTCCGTTAATAATTGCGACACCCAACATGATAAACCTTTTTGAATCCTAAATGGTCATGAACAATATGACCAATAACAGCTCTTGAAATGTCTGGAAAAATAAGGGCCACGATCTTTCCTGACACATCAACAAAAGAAATTTCCCAATGGTCTTTACGTTAGAGATAACTGTTGTATATAAATGAATTAAAATTATTGTCTATTTTGTGTGATTTTAGGGGACGGAAGTGGCATTGAAATTTGTACAACGAACGTTTCCTGATATGGAGTTATTAAGTCTGAGTGGTAATTTCTGTTCCGATAAAAAACCAGCTGCTGTCAATTGGTAATTGTACTGATTGTTTATATTGTTTTATTGTGTTAACTATTTAATTTTAGTTTTATTTTAAGTCTCGTAAGAGGGAGGGACCTTTTGTAATTTGAAATACATATTTTTATTGTTGTTTTAATTAGAAATTTCTATTGTTTACTGGTTAATCTGATACTTTTTTTTGCATCCAGGAGACTCCAAAGGGAGTATACGACATGTCAAGATAAAACTGATAAACTGGAAGTTTATCACCAATGATAAATTCATCACTTACCACCAAAAAATTGTTTCTGCTACTGCTTACTACAGTAGGCTTGTCATGAACCCCATTGAATCAAATATCACACAAAATTAAAAATAAAAAAGTCAAACACAATGATTAATTCATTACTTACCAGTAATTTTTTCCCGCTACTGCTTAACTCAGTACTGTATAGAGGTGTGGCTATTAAATAATGAGACTGACGTTAAAAATTTTATTTTTATTTTATACATAATCACTTATTGTCACCTTCAATATACACTCCTTCTCTATCCCAACAACGCTCCATGCGAATTTTCCGTTGTTGGAAACAGTGCTGGAAGTCATCTTCTGTCAATTCCTTTAGGATACGTGCTGCTTTCTCTTTTACAGCTTCCACAGACTCAAATCTTGTCCCTTTTAATGCAGATTTCACCTTAGAGAACAGGTAGAAGTGACATGATGCAAGATCTGGAATGCAAGATTCTATCATTTTCAAGATAGAAAATAAGGTGGATGTTCTAACATTGAGATGCTCTACTTGGCTAGGAACCACTTGACAGATAACATGGAATGAGCTGGCGCATTGTCTTGGTGGAGAACCCATGATTTGTCCTTCCACATTTCGGGGCGTTTTTTCCTTACTGTTTAACATAGTTTAGAAAGTACCTCAAGGTAGTAATATTGATTAATTGTTTGACCTTCTGGAACTTAGTGAAGGTACACAATCCCATGGATATAAAAAAAACAATCATAATTTCTTTAAATTTTGACTTGCTCATTCGAGCTATTTTGGCTCTCGGTGAAGTTTGGCTCTTCCAGTCCATGGATTGGCGCGTCATTTCCAGATAATAAGTAAAAAACCACGTTTCATCACGTTTCATCATGTTGTTATCTTCTAGCTGTTCCCTAAGGTGAAATCTACATTAAAAGGGACAAGATTTGAGTTTTTATGGAAGCTGTAAAAGAGAAAGCGGCATGTGTCTTGAAGGAACTGACAGAAGATGACTTCCAGCACTGCTTCCAACAATGGAAAATTTGCATGGAGCGTTTTAGGGATAGAGAAGGAGTGTATATTGAAGGTGACAATAAGTGATTATGTATAAAATTAAAATAAAATTTTTTACTACGTCAGTCTCGTTATTTAATAGCCACACCTCGTATACGCATGGTGGTAAAAATACATGGGTGTGGCAATGTGCATGTTGCTTGATGTTACTATTTAAATATTGTTCCGCATTTCATGTTAACAGAACCAAATATTGTTGTATGCCCGCACTGTTCAGTCTTGTTTTTTTTTTCTTTAATGTTAAGTTGTTGGCAGGTTTATACATTTCTTTCAACATTCTTTAAAATATTTTTCTGCAGTTCTATTTGCAGGTGAAGTATTGTTCAGTATCCATTTTTGAAGCGAACCTAAAATTGCCTACTTGTAAAGTATTTGATCGTAACAAGTATTGCCAAGAGCAGACTAGTGGAGATGGCAAGACTTAGTGTTGCATGAGTGACTTAATTGTGTAGATTGAAACTAATTGAAATATGGGAGAGCGCACCCGTAAATTCTTTCATGCTGTATCGTGGCCCTCTCAGTGTCCAGAATATGTCTAAACGTTTTCCTTTCAGCACAGTGTTATTTTTGGGAAGAGCCAGAAGTCACATGGTGCTAAATCCAGAGAGTAATGTGAATGTGAACAGATAGGAATTTTTTCAGCCAAAACTTGCTGATCAGAAGCGAGAGGTGGCATAGGGGAAAAACGTCTGGGAACTAATTTCACACTCGCTCATTTCATTTTCAAAATATCAGTTAAAATGCTTTGCATGAACCCGTATGAGGTCTTTAGTTATTTGTTAAGCTCTCAAATATTCAATCACTTGTTCGAACAAACCAGTTTTGTCACTTTTCGCACGTTTTTATCTGTTATTGAGGTCAAAAGACGTCCCGACCATTTCTTATCTTTAATCAACTCATTTCTGCTTTTAAATTGCTGGTTCCACTTGTAAATAGTTTTCAGAGCTACCATATTATCGTCGTACACTAATTTTAGTATTTCATGAGTATAATAAAATAAACCTTAATGTTAACGCATTGCTGAATCCATGTGGTTCGTACAGACATTGTTAGGGTACCACTGCCCGGTTCCCTGGTTTAAAGCCTTTACATAAAAATTATCAAGTTGCAGCCCGCGTTTAACACAAAAAGAACCCAAAGAGGACCAAGACAGTTTATCCAGGGTCCTGTCTAAGACCAGAACGAAAGAATGGAATGACACAGGACAAACAAATACGGAAGGGAACAGTCCCTTGTACAATTAAACTTAAAACCACAAACAAAGGCGTACACTTATTTGTTATTGAACACTGCAGGATAGACTCCAGTTGAAGAATACACGTGAAGTTTGTTTCGTTGATTAATCATTGCAAAATTATCTTAGCGAATACAGCATATTTAAATAAGCACACAAAACACGATATTGTACAAATAGTTACACAGAAGAATACACTTAAACTTTATAGTTATGAAACTGAATACAGCAATTGCCAACGCGTCCCGTCAGACGATTGGCTAAAGAAAAGCCTCGAGCAAAACGGTGTGTCCGGGGCAAAAGTTAATGCATAAGGGGGAGAAGAAACGGTTGTAGGATTGTGGGTGTGGTGTGGACGCATGGAGGAAGGAAGAGTAAAGTTACCATACACGATCCAGAAGGCAGTCATTTCACTGCAATATTCTGAAATATAAATCAAATACGCCTTCTGTGGCGCAGATATTTAAAAACAACGAAGCGAATAAACAAAACTAATTAGCGTGGTAGATATCGGCCTTAACTGACATGGCCGGCCGCATTGGCGCAGTTGGTAACGTGCTCGCCTCTCATCATGCGGTCTTGGGTTCGAATCCCATTCAGACATGGCATTTTTTCATACGTTACAAAATATCATTTCACCCTTCACCGTCTGCATTAGCAGTAATTGCAGAACAGTCGGACGTTAAACCAAAAAAAAAAAAAAAAAAAAAAAAAAAAAATTAACTGACATGGTAAACATGACAACACTCTTCCTCCTCTGGAAGCCGACTGACAAGTCACAACTCGTTCAAACTTGACAATGAGTATGTCAAATAATCAGGCTATTAGGTGTATTACTTCAAATGGCTGTAGCATCAGCAGTTCCTACTATAAAAATTCATTCACCATATTATTTAATCACAACTCCTAATTCCCCTCATCACTAATTTTGATAGAACTGAGCACAGCAAGTATAATAATAATAATTGTTCATAATAAAAAAATTTATTATAAATTTAACGTTAACGTGCAATTGTTGTTTAGGTCATCAGCCTGATCAGGCTGGTTTGAACCTGTAGAGGTTTTACTAAGTAAAACGAGGAGTGAGGTGGTTTACAATTGCCACAACTCACTGAATAGAAAGGTATGCTTATCAGCATGCCGGGCCCTCTTAAAAGCACATATTTTCCACTCTGCAAATGACACCTTCACTTCATTCACCACAGGGTCTGGCTGTATAATGAAATCCATTACTTTCAGAGGAGATAACTCTGATTAGTGTCTTTTACACCTCTACCTCTTCTGTTCTTAAATGATTCAGTCATTAAATTGGCTGACCATGTGATATGAAACGGAACTATTTGTTTTAGCCCAGCAATGAACAGATTGAGAGTAAATAATTTGACTCTCCACCTGTCTGTTATGGGCAGTAACATGCAATACTTTATAATATATGCACCTGATTGTATGTTTATAGGTTATAATTGATATTAAAAGACCAAAAAAATGGCTGACAAAATATTTAACAGAACTACAAGAGCAAGTATTGGCAACGTTGTTGGAAAGTAATTGGCTAGCTATAAAGTTGGTAGGTAGGGGCAATGCATACGTTTAGAACTAATCACCTTGAAAAGTAGTATAATTTATTCTGATATAGTAAGGAATAACTTTTAAATGAAACAAAGTCCTTAATGTTAACTTACGAATGAAAAAAAACCCATAAAATTATGTTTCATTTTTGATTTGCAGGATTGAAGGCAGAGGTAAATCTGTAGTATGTGAGGCGATTGTTCCTTCAAACGTCGTTAGAAACATATTAAAGACTACTGTTCAGGCATTGGTCGATGTAAATATTAGTAAGAATATGATCGGGTCAGCTGTGGCTGGAAGTATAGGTGGGTTCAATGCTCATGCAGCTAACATTGTCACTGCCATCTATATTGCCACTGGACAGGTACGTCTACTTTATTTATCTGTTTATTTAGAAACATCTAATAGATATCTTGTGTTGTTTTGTCGTAATAATAAATTTCAGCTGCTGATCTTCTACCAACAACTTTTGAATGTTCTTTAATACTTTTTTTTTGGTTCGATGAGTTTTTACTTTATCTTGTCTATATGAATATGTAGAAAGGAAAGTATTGTTTTCATGTCGATTTTAAGAAATCCAGTTTTCACCGGATCTACACGTTTTCAGACCCCCTGAACCCAAAAAACATGTTTTTAGCAATTGGTCTGTGTGTGTGTGTGTATGCGTGCGCGTGCGTGTGCGCGCGCGCGCGTGAGTGTGTGCGTGTGTGTGTGTGCGTGCGTGTGTGTGTGTGTGTGTGTGTGTGTGTGTGCAAAATATCTCAAGAACGGAACATCGTACGAGCTTAAAACTTGAAACTTAAGTTACATACCACTACTGGCCCAACACGAACATTTTCATCAAAATCGGTCAACCAAAAGTAGTAGTTTATTCGTGTAATTTTTCACTTTTTTGCCATTTTCTCAAAAACTGGTCCTATGATTTTTTTTTAAATCTGATTTTCTACATTTTTTATGCTCTACAAGATAGGGTAGGCGCCATGTTTGCTGAAATTCTTGGTGAGGCTGTTTTCGTGTAAAAGAATTGGTTTTTTTAAGATTGCAGCTTTATTATCTATTTCAGCACAAAAACTTATATAATAAAATTTGAATAACAAGTAAAAATCTGTTTGTGTTTTTATGGATTTATGAAATAAAAAATTTAAATTGTTTATTTAGGATCCAGCACAGAATGTGGGTAGCAGTAATTGTATGACATTGATGGAGCCGTGGGGTGAAGATGGCAATGACCTTTATATATCGTGTACGATGCCTTCAATCGAAATTGGCACAATTGGTGGTGGTACACAATTGTCACCACAAGCTGCGTGTCTTGAAATGCTTGGAGTTAAAGGTGAGTCATATTACATATAAACAATACTTTGCAGATAATAATGAATTTCTCGAAGGATTAAAATTCCTTCACAGTTGAGATAAATGAGGTGTAGTCTTGTGTAGACTCAGGCCGACCATTCCTGAGAGAGTATGGTTAATTGAACCCCAACCATCAAAGTACACCGGTAACCACTGCCTAGTATTCAAATCCGTATAAAAGTAACTACCTTTACTAGGATTTGAACCAGGAACCTTCCTAGTAAAGGAAGCTACTTTTATACGGATTTGAATGCTAGACAGTAGTTACCGGTGTACTTTGATGGTTGGGGTTTAATTAACCATACTCTCTCAGGAATGGTCGGCCTGAGTCTACACAAGACTACACCTCATTTACACGTCATACACATCATCCTCATCTCTTTGGGTCATGGGGTTGCTTATTGTTCTGAATTAAACAGATTGCAACGTACACATACTAGGAATAAAAAGAAAAAAGAAACAGTCGAGATAAAATTATTACGTATTTAATAATGCACTGTACTTAACGCATACATTTAAGTACAAGGCAAAAAAACTTTAATTTTTGGCTATGAAATTTGCATTTCAAAATGTTAAAATGTCTTCGTTAAATTGATCTTAAAGATTGAATGTGATTATTTATTTTCTTGTAATGGATAAATAAATGAATCGCAGTTTCATCGTATGAAATATAGTGGAAAAGAAAGAAGAAATAAACTAGTGTCACCGCCACCCCTTCTAAGTAATCATTTACTGTGTTGCCGGCCTTCAATAGTTCTTCTGGCCTTTGTCGGCCCACCGACAAACCTTTCGGCTGCGCACCGACAGAGGCCTTTGTCATTAAGGCTGAGCCAGTAACCGCCCTCTACCACAGCGCTCTCGGCAACTATATAAAGAGCACTACACTGAGCCGAGGGATTCGATTCCGATCCAGAGAGCAGACAAGACATCCACCATCGGGAACATGGCTACCGAGCTCCAGCAAAGACTAATCGACGACCCCGCAAGAGAGAAGATGATGCTTCCGCTCGCTGACCCGTCACCGTAAGCCGTCGACCAGACCGTCATCGCCTGCTGATGTGAGCGATGCCCGCAGCGGTCCCTTAACCGAGCCTCGCGCCCACCGGACCTGACGAAGCAACCATCAACGCACTACTGCGAGGGAAGAAGATAATGTTTCCACTGGTCGACGACACGCCATGTTGCCCAGCTCCTCGATTGCCACGACGACTACGATCGACGCTTCTCTTCAAGATGACCACCGCTTAAACGGTCCTTTTCAGGGCCATCAAAATGCAAAGGTTTCAACTCTCCACTTAATGTCGCCATCTGGTGACACTAGATAAGTACAGTATTTCTAGGAAATACTACATTATAAACCATTAACCAATAGACATAATGTTAGCGGACGCATGATCACATGTTGTGTGTTGGCAGGAGGGATTGACCTACTCTCCTCCCACATCACTATACTTCTGCTGTCTATTATACCTTAAAGTTTACTGAGCTCTGATACGTTCCTTCACTATAAATTGACAAGTAAGCATTCAGATTTCAAGGCAAATATCTATTTTGGTCAATTGTAAACTTAAATATAATTTTCTTTATATTATTTTGTAATTAATCGGTTCTTTTGTAGTTAGTGATTATAGCGCTGTAATTCAATTCACTGTCATTTTACTTTTCCAGTTTTGTTTTTGTTTTTGTTACCCTAATGTGCGTATGTTGCAGTCTATTCAATTTAACCCTTTCAGTGCCAACGTCCGGAAAACAGGACGTCGATATCTTATACGGAGTTATAACATCCGGTTTACCGGGTGTCTATAAATTACTAACGTCTGGTTAACCGAACATTTGCAATAAAACTTATAAACAAAAATTAATGGAAACATGTATTTTGAAACCACCTCCGTGGTGTAATGACTAGTGCGCTAGCCTACAAAGCAATAAGTCCTGGGTTCGATTCCCGGCTAGGGTTTGGAAATTTTAACACGTTAAAACCACCGTTAAGGTACCAAAACCCACAGTAGTTGCTAATGACCAAGCTGTCGATGCGACTTGAAATAAACAAAAAAAAAACTATTTTCAATATTTTTAGTGTTAGAACAATTCCTGTTTTTTTAACACAATAAAAATTAATTTTTTTACAGGAAATTTTATTTTTCTGTAACGTTGCAATTTTGGTCAGCAATGTCAGCCTTACGCTTGCAAGTTTTCGAAATAAGGGCTGCCACTCCCTTATACAACCCTTATTCAAAGTAAATGCCACTGAAGATCATACTTTAAATACTGTTTCGGACTAAAAGGGTTAAGAACTATAAGCAACCCCATTACCCAATGAAATGACAATGATGTGTATGACATATAAATGAGGTGTAGTCTTGTACACACAAATGTTTAATTGAACCCCAACTATCAAAGTACACTGATAACCACTGTAGTACTAATTTTGTAACATTTAATTTTGTGAACAGGAGCAAACGAACAACAGCCAGGCGAGAATGCGAACAAATTGGCAAGGATAGTGTGTGGCACGGTACTAGCTGGTGAATTGTCGCTCATGTCTGCGTTAGCGGCCGGACATTTAGTCAGAAGTCATCTTAAACATAATAGGTAATTTTATGAGTGTATGTTGATTCATGTATCTGAATACAAGGGCAGTCCAGAAAGTCTGTCACGTTTTGATATAAAAAAAAAAACTAAGTACAAGAAAAACATTTTATTATTTACTTTTGAAAGTGCAACTAAAATGCTATTTTTCTACATAATCACCAAACAAATTAAGACACTTATCATAGCGGTGAACTAATTTTGAAATGCCTGCATCATAAAAGTCTACCGCCTGTGATTTTAACCAGTTAGTCACACCCTCTTGCAGCTCCGTCGTTGTCAAAGCGCTGCGTCGCAAGCCATGTCTTTGTTGTCAGGAACAAGTGATAATCGCTGGGCGCAAGGTCTGGACTGTATGGCGGATGTGGGGAAAACCTCCCATTTGAAAGCATCCAGGACTTCTCGTGTTCGATTTGCCGTGTGTGGTCGGGCGTTGTCATGCAAAAAGAGAATTTTTCCAGTCAACTTTCCTCTGCGTTTGTTTTGGATTGCTCTTCTTAACTTTTCAAGTGTTTCACAATACCTCACAGACGTTATTGTGCCACGTTCCAAGAAATCGATAAGAAGAACTCCGTTCCTGTACCGACCGTACTTCACAACTGGCGGGATTTTGAATTACGGCACACATTTTAAATTGTTGTTGAAAAACAACGAACAGCGACACAGACCTCTCACTAGCATGGCTGGATAACCACTGAACGGAGAAACACCGCGGCACCAAAATGGCCGCGATAGCTCCGCCCCTAGCAGCTAAAACGCAAAACGTGACAGACTTTCTGGACTGCCTTCATATATGCACGTTAACAGCATTTTGCAAATGTTATATGACCTTAACTGTAACACTTGTCAGTGCTACTGACACTATACCGTGTTCATTGAATTTTGTCAGTAAGAGGTTCACGAGTACCAACTGTTTCAACCTATGACTACTGTTCACGTAACCAACTGACATCAGACAAACATGTTCACGTGTGGAATTCTTTCTTTTCATTTAGTTCATGTAGGATGTATGAGAAGTACATGCTATAAGTAGAGTTTGCCGGCCGCATTGGCGCAGTTGGTAACGTGCTCGCCTCTCATCATGCGGTCTTGGGTTCGAATCCCATTCAGGCACGGCATCTTTTCGTACGTTACAAAAAAATCATTTCATCCTTCACCGTCTGCATTAGCAGTAATTGCAGAACAGTCGGACGTTAAACCAAAAAAAAAAAAAAAAAAAAAAAATAAGTAGAGTGTTTATTAAACATAGTCATCTGTGAACCGGTGCTATCATTCTAAGGCCATGCGCACTTCTCTCATTTTTGAATTGAATGAGTTATAAATCTTTATAATGCATCCTACAGTTTGAAATTATTTCTATTTCGTATAATGAATTTATATAATAATTTCACCAACCTTCTTTTTAAACTACGTCACCTTTATTTTTATTCTTACTTACACGTGTTTCGGTTGATCCACCATCATCAGAGTAAATAAAAAAAATTGAAACTAAAAAAATTGTTATCTCACTTATTTAAAATTTACAGAAGATGATAGATCTTCAGTCTTTTGTATAAATGACAGTCAGTTTTATACAAGTGACTGAAGATGTATCATCTTCTGTAAATTTTAAATAAGTGAGATAACAATTTTTTTAGTTTCAATTTTTTTATTTACTCTTATGATGGTGGATCCACCGAAACACGTGTTACACGTGTTCTTACTTACGTAAAAATAAAAATAAAGGTGACGTAGTTTAAAAAGAAGTTGGTGAAATTATTATATAAATTCATTATATGAATGAGTTATACAGGTCGTAAAGGGCTTCTGTCATTAACTGGAAAGAGACCCCTTAATTCTTTTTACAGAAGGCTTAAGGAAACTGGCAGGGATAGAAGTCTATTGTTATATTAGTATATTCACAGTGTATGGCTTGTTAGTAACCTTTTGACTGCTCATCCCTTCCTGTCAGATGGTAGCTTGGGGCATTCACTCTGCCAACCAAAAAGCTGAAAGTAATTGTAAACTCCAGCTTTGTCTGTCTGACTAGAATTATCGTGAGGAAACTCAAGTCATGTATGATTCTGGTTGGACTTACTTAGTATATGCAGGTCTTCAAGAGCTTTGAGAACGTCAAGAACTTTAAAACATGACAAAATATGTACAGGTCATTTGTTCTAGCTAGAAGCTTTCCCTCCAACGCTGTGTGCCGCTGAGCTGTTCTGTTTAGTGGTGGGGGAAGCACCTCGTAGTTGTAACAGTAGTATACGGTTAGAAAGAGAGGGAATGATGATTAAGTGAGAAGGAGACAACACTTTACCCTTTGAAACTATCCCTACTCTACCTACTCACCCTCCCCTTACAAGCTTCTTCCTAAAACAAACGAACTATTGGGTGTTCCAGTTAAATAGATATGAAACGACTTGCGCAAGACAGAACTGCTTCAAAATAGTGTCGAGAGACTGATAACAAAAAAAGAATTATATATATAAAGATACTGAACTCTGAGAGGCTGAGACTCTGACATGTTACAGAAAGGGAGAACTTGCAAAGCTGGACAAGGTACACAGAAGATTTGGCCAGACAATATTGGGAACAGTCTATGACCCGGACACTAACATACATAAAAAACGATCAAACGAAGTAATAATGAATTTTCTGGGGGAATCCTTGGCAACAAAGTGTCGGAAAAGACGACTGCAATATTACGGACATCTAATGAGGTTTAGGGATATGGAAAATGAGACCTACAAGTTGATCAGAAGCCAGGAAGGACTTAAAACCAGAGACAGATGGTTGAAGGAAGTGGAGGAAGACCTCATAACGTTGGACATCTCGGGCAACGACATTATGAACAGAGACATTTTTAGGCACAAGATTAAGACTTTCGGGAATTTCCATTCTGCTGAGTCCAAGACTAGAATCTGGACAGAGGAGGAGAGACAGGTGGTGAGTAGGAGGATGAGGGAGTACCACGCAAGGAGGCGACAGCTCCCAAAACAGCTTAAGGGAAAATGAATTTAATTACATAACTAGTGCGCTCTTAAAAGTGCTATACAATTAAAAAAAAAAAAAAACGATACTGAAATCACGAGATTGTCTTTTGTATATGGATGGGCAGAGAGGAAGGAAGTGAAAATTATGACAGTGCTGCCAACCTCAACAGTGAGACACTACTCATACATTTCACTACCGTGCAGTTTCTACATACTGTACATTTTGTAAGCTGTGGTTTATTTCGATAAAATGTTTTCTTCATAAACCTTTATAAGAAATAAATGTGACCTCTAATATTGCCTATAGCTTAACCCTGACAGTGCCAGGTGCGTCCTAATATTAGGACGTCACCAGTTCAACCAAAAATGCCGGCGTCCTTTATTAGTACGAGGCGTATTTTTAAAGTAAGTACCGTTTGAAAATAAAAAAAAAATAAAAGGAAATTTGCAAAAACTAATTTTATTTTCGGAATCTACATACTTTTATCTATTTTTCTACATAGTTTCCAAGTTTTTGTAAACCCTTATCATATCGCACAACCAAATTTTGGAAACCTTCTTCATAAAAACTTGCCGCCTGCTGTGATAACCAAGAATTCACGGCCGTTTTCAAATCGTCGTCATCGTCATAACGGTTGCCGCCCAAGTGATGTTTCAGATGACGAATTTCCCGACGTTTCGAGGTCTGTGATTTACAAAATTGTTAATGAAAAATTAAACTTTAAGAAACTGTGCTCGCGTTGGGTCCCTAAACTCCTGACGGAGGAGCACAAACACAAAAGACTCGAGAGTTCCTTGAATTTTCTGACACGTTATGACGAAAATGGTGACGACATCCTGAGTCGGATCGTAACTGGAGACGAAACGTGGATTTCGCATTTCACTCCCGAATCGAAACAACAAAGCATGGAATGGAGACACACGCACTCTCCCGTAAAGGTCAAAGCCTAACAGACTTTGTCACAGCGCAAGATCATGGCGTCCGTGTTTTGGGATGGCATGGTGTTTTGCTGGTCGACTTTATGGAACGAGGAACGACAATAAATGTAGAAGCCTACTGCCAAATCCTGAGGAAGCTGCGCAGAGCAATTCAAAACAAGAGACGTGGCATGCTCACAAAAGGAATTTTGTTTCTGCACGATAATGCAAGCCCTCACACTGCCGCTCAGACCCGAGCTGCATTGGACTTTTTTGGCTGGGAAGTTTTGGACCACCCACCCTACAACCCTGACCTTGCGCCGAGCAACTTTCATCTCTTCCGTCATCTGAAACATCACTTGGGCGGCAGCCGTTATGACGATGACGACGAATTGAAAACGGCCGTGAATTCTTGGTTATCACAGCAGGCGGCAAGTTTTTATGAAGAAGGTTTCCAAAATTTAGTTGTGCGATATGATAAGGGTTTACAAAAACTTGGAAACTATGTAGAAAAATAGATAAAAGTATGTAGATTCCGAAAATAAAATTAGTTTTTGCAAATTTCCTTTTATTTTTTTTTTATTTTCAAACGGTACTTACTTTAAAAATACGCCTCGTACGTTGTCTAAAAAGATGATAGAATTTTTATTTTTCACTCAATTGTTATAAAAATAACACATAATATGCAGTAGGAAATGTAGATTTTGTTACGAGTGTAATTGATTAATATTGTTTGAATAACTTCATATTGTTTAAAGAAACTAAAAATGAATTTTCGAAACTTTCATCGCAATATTTTTATATTTTACAATAGTCTTAATGATTTTTGGTGACATTGTACATAATTACATTGTCTTAGTGATTTTTTTTTTTAAATTAAAAAGTAAATTTACACAAAAAAATGTGTAATTCAGTAGAACTTTATATTTTTTAAATTGTAAAAAATAATATGTTATAAGGTAAATGTCATACGAGATTAATTCATTAAGAAGAAAACAAACAAAAAATTATTAAGATATAGTACCAAAAAAATTGCCAAGTTATGGATGGATATATAGCATACTACAAATCGCAAAAAATAGGCTGGCATTTTTCAGTAGTAACTCAGAATAGTCTCCTGGCAGTATAAGGGTTAATTACATGAGTAGAAATGTTTGATTTACTATAAATTTAAGCTACCTTATTCCATTGGAACAAAGTTTTATACGAATGAATCGCCTTCTTTACTGTCAGTCTCACTAGTAACTACCGAACCGTTTCCTTTTTCTACCAGGTGTCAATACTTTAATTTCCTTCTTTATTTTTCAAATTGTAGAAAGAGAAACATCACAGTAGGTAGCCACTCTCTCATGGCTTTTGTTAAGAGGCACGAATAGGCATTTTTGTTTAGCTTCGACTTCACAGCATTACTGCATATAAGATTTCGTTTAGCACTGTGAATAGCCTGCCCACATTTTCGAGAAACTAACATTTATGTTTACGGTAACAAACAGTTATATTCATATAGTTAACCTACAAAAGTTTCCACGATACACTGTATATGCTCTGGGTATAGTATAAGCTGTTATGTTCGTCGTACTGAAATTAAAGCATGCGCACTGATGCTTTCCCTCTTTACCCCTCGTTGCAAACAAGGGCAAACTCATGACTCAAGTGACTATCCCTAGCTGACTGTCCCAGCTTCACCCAAATTTTTAAATTAAGGTTATAAATAAGTTAAAACTAAGATGTTCTGATTCAAAAAAATCTGATATATATATTTGAACACCTCCACCGAGTTTCAACCATCTACCTCGTCTGGAACTTAAAATATTGGTTTAAGGGTTGAACACTGTTTTCAACTCCATATGGGTACACTTTTGTAATTATTTAGGGGTAGATTTTTTAGGTGCTTTGTAGGTAACATCTGGACTGAGTTTCAGTCATCTAGTTTGTCTGTATTTGAGTAAACTGAAAATATTGATTTAAGGGTTGAACAGCCACGTGACTTTACTGTGGTGAGCTCTGGTGAGAGCTACTTCATCGCCTGGAAATAGAGTACACCCTGCTTTAACCCACTTTACTATGAATTTTTTTGTAGAGAATGTGAAGTATACTGGCCGGCCGGTAGCTGTGCATATAGCGTGTGAAAGAGATATAATGATAGGACAGCGATAGTTATTCCCTTTTTGAAAAACATCACGTAATGTAGTGTAATGAAAAAAATACCCAGTTTATATTCACAGGGTTTGTATAAAAAGTAACCGGACTTAACTTAGAAAACATATTTATTGGCAAAATTTCTACACTTTTTTTTTAGAAATCTTTGAAGTAGTCCCCCATTGAAGTCGATAACCCTTTGGTATCGGATTTTCCAGTCCTTGAACGCCCCCTGGAAGTCGCTAACCCGTAAAGCTTCTAGAGCCCTTGTCGTAGCGAGTTGAACAGCTTCTAGAGTCCCGAACCGCGTCCCCTTTAGTACTCTCTTGATCTTGGGGAATAGGAAGAAGTGTCCGGTAGTGCCGTATCCGGACTGTAGGGAGGCTGTGGCAACGTCGTTCTCGAGTGTTTGGCCAATTCCTTGGTAACAAGCAGACAGGTGTGCGACGGCGCATTGTCGTGGTGGAGGATCCAGGAATCGGCAATCTCCGGACGGACTCGGCGAACCCGGGCGGTCAGTCTTATCGATCCCGACCTCTTCTGCGATTGCTCGAATGCTCAGACGACGGTCAGTGTTCAACACATCATGCATTTTTTGCACATTTGGGTCTGTGTGACTGGTTGATGGACGTCCGGCGCGCTGTTCATCGTGGACGTCATCGCGGCCCTCTTGGAAATTCTTGTGCCACTGGAAGACTTGAGTTCTGGGCTCACTGTAAACCTCATTGATCATTTTTAAGAGTTTCCGTAGGCGTTTTTTTGAGTTTGACACAAAATTTGATGTTAACACGTTGCTCGATGGTTCGCTCCATTTTCACTCCGATGAGATCACTGAATACGCACTGCGCTCTCACACGATGCTAACCCTCCAAGCGTCTAGAAGCAACTGACTCGGGCCCGCTCCCCTTCTCTCGATCCCCCACCACCACTAGAGCACCAACAACCGGTTTACAAACGTTTTACCTGGGTGTCACAAGCGCAGTCCGGTTACTTTTTATACAAACCCTGTATGTACCAATTTGCATACAAATTGTACGCAATCTAAATATAGCGCAGTGGTCTTTACTTTAGAGATAAACCTGGTATGTTGTAATTTGTAACTATGATTCACCCCATCATTAATCTATACCTGAGTGATTTATTTTCTTTTCTTTTATAGATCATCAGCAAATATAAGCACAATGGGCAGCAATCCGAGAAGTCATCACCATCATCCGACTGATTTTAGATCATTATCGTTACCAGCAAATCATTCTTCAACATCATGATAAGAATTTATTAATGACAAACTTTACCATCCATTACTTAGCATTCATTTCATTCGTTCGTTAGTTCATCCTTTCATTCTTTTTTTTTTTAATTCATTTTACAGTTGCATTATTATCTGTCATAAAATTGAATTGGTTACGGTAAATTCCTCTATGTCAACACTATAAAATCCATTTTAAATAAATTTTGTGATACATACGTATTATTTTCTGTAAAAAATATAATTTATTTTAATAAATGTTATTCGTGTTTTATTTTTAAAATAGGTTGTTTGATTTATGTTTTCTAAAGATTATTAGACTATATTTATAAAGTTTTAACTAAAAACAAATTATAATATTTTATATTGTTTATCGAATTTTTTTTTAAATTAACAAAAATTATACAGTAAAAATTTCATGTAGCAAACACTGTTAAAGAAAATAAGTCATTTAATTATTGAGAAAAATTTAGAAAATTATAAGTATGGTTCTGAAAGAATTTAACTTTAAGGTTTTTTTGTATTAATCTTGTCACTGACACTTAAATTTTTCTTTTTCATACGTATTAAAAAATTCCATTTTTTTTTTTTTTTTGTCATCAGTCTCTTGACTTGTTTCATGCTGTTCTACTTTGTTCAAGTCGTTTTGTATCTACTTACCTGCAACACCCTAAAATTTTTGTAATTTGTTTTAAATATTCTAATTTTTCCCTCCCTGTACAATTCACTCCCTCAATATTATCCTTTATTATTAAAAGAGCAATACCTGGATGGCTTAAGATATTTCCAACTAGCTTATCCCTTCTTCTTCTTCTTCTTTAGCCGGTCCATTGGCGTTGTGGTTAGCGCAACTGGCTTCTATGCCGGGATCTCAAGTTCGATTCGGATCAGGTCTAGCATTTTTTCATCTATCATCCTTCTCACCATCTGCATTAGCAGCAATTTCAAAACAGTCAGATGTACAAACCAAAAAAAGTCCCTTCTTTTGGTACGCCATTTTTAATACCAATCATTTTACATAATTTAATTATAATTATTATTGAAACCTATTTATTTAAAAACTGAACACATAAAATAAGTTCAAAAAAGTATAATGTTGTACTGAACAACCTTTCATAGAATAAATATAGTAACAACAACTGATAACTGGAATAATCACATTTAAATGTTTGTTACCAAAATCCAAGATGTGACTATACTTTAAGTTGAGTTTCAGACCCATGAATTTAAATTATAATGCTTGTACCAGTTATTCCCTTTTGAAATATCTTGCTAATATATATTTCATCATTTTTATTTAAACTATAATGTGAAATAAAACTCAAGTGTTCAGATTGATGCTTAGTTCAAGACAATCTTTATTTTTTAAAGCGGTCTTGGGTTTGAATCCCATTCCAGGCACAGCATGTTTTCGTATGTTACAAAAAATCATTTCATACTTCACCGTCTACATTAGCAGTAATTGCAGAACAGTCGGACGTTAAATCAAAAAAAACTTTATTTTTACATTGTGGTAAATTACAACTTTTCAATCTTAATATAAAATAAAATAAAAAATGAAATGTTAAAATAAGTTTTTAAAAATAATTTTGTGTTACTACTTTTTATAAATGGTTAATTAAATATTTAAATTTTATGGTTTTTTGACTAGTCAAATTGAAATTTTGAAAAATTAAATTTTATATACGAACTCGTAAATTAAATATTTTATATCGAATACTCGTAAATTAAATATCTGTCTGCACTAATAAAATGTAGGAATCAGCTGTTCTAAATAAGTAATTGTAAAACTGATTGCTACATGCTACAGAACGTAATTTCCGGGAGACCACCACTAAATTTGGAAGCCTAATGAAATCCTGTGGAATGGTGAAGACAAAGACTAACGTAGAGTGAAACATAAAGGGCAGTACTCATTTTATTTTGAAGTCACAAATACCTTAAGTTGTATTTACGAGAAAAACATCCATCCAAACTCCTTACTTTGTAGGTGGTAAACACGAAGAGTAATAGGTGTAAACTGTAACTGGTTCTTGAGGCCTTGCTGGATGATTCATGATGTGTGTACATCACCCTTTAAGTGATTAATTTGTAATCATTCCTTTTTCGGATATCTGTATGCGTTTAAAAACAAAAGCTGTCAAACTCCGGTATACAATTAAGATTTGTTGAATTGATTATTTAATACAACAACAAAATTTAAACCATTTTTACTTCCCCAAGCAAAAATTACCTAATTGTATTAATATTTAATATCTTTTATATTAGAAAATTATAGTTTTTTGCCAAAGATCAAACATTTAAGAATTTGTATCAAAGAATCAATTTTTACCGTTTATTCTCAATACTGATTATTTTTCATCATTTTATTTTTATACAGATTGATTCTGCCCTTAACAGACAGGTGAAGTGTCAAATTATTTACACTCAATCTGTTTGTTGCAGGGCTAAAATAAATACAGGGTGATTCATTTAAAAGTAGCCCGCTGCATTTAACAGCGGCCTTCGGCACTCAATTGGATTCATATAGTAAATGAATAAATAGAATTACTTAATACTTAATTTTACATATTTATTTAAAATTTATATACAAATTTCAACTTCACCTTTACAGTAGATGCTGAAAGTGGCGTCCTTGAACGCTTACACATTTTTTCGCTCGTTCAGTGTTATTTATGCACACACGATGCAATACGGAAACGTCTATAGCTTGAATGGCTGCCACGATGTTATTCTTTAGCTCATGTATACTGCGGGGATTTATTTGGTAAACAGTTCCTTTTAAATAACCCATAGAAAAAAATCGTACATACTCAAATCAGGTGAATGAGGAGGCCACAAATCTTTACTAACAACTCGCATGGGAAAAGCCCGATTGATATGAGATAGGGACTGGCGAGACGTGTGACATGTTGCACCATCTTGCTGGAAAAAATTGTACTCTATTATAATATAATAATTAAATAATAATATAAATTGTACTATAAAGGCCAGTCGATCACATCGTGATCAGTGCTGCCAATACAGCATATGATAATTACTCGAGTGGCTATAAATTAAATTACTCGAGTGGCGGGCTACTTTTAAATGAATCACCCAGTAGTTCTGTTTCTTATTACATGGTCAGCCAATTAAATGACTGAATCATTTTAGAACAGAAGAGGTAGAGGTGTAAAAGACACTATTCAGAGTTATCTCCTCTGAAAGTAATGAATTTCATTATACAGCCAGACCCTGTTGTTGAATAAAGTGAAGGTGTCATTTGCAGATTGGAAAATATGTGCTTTTCAGAGAGCCTGGCATGCTGATAAGCGTACTTTTCCACTCACTGAGTGTTGGCAATGGTAAACGACCTCACTCCTCGTTTTACTTAGTAAAACCTCTACAGATTCAAACCAGCCTACAGGCTGATGACCTAAACAACACAGATTGACTGCTACTGATTTTTATTTTGGAATTTACTGTAATCAAGATTTGTTTATCATTTACAATGCAATTAATAATTAATTAGTCAGAATAATTTTTTTTTTATTAACCTATTTTAACGGTTTATTAACATGTCTGGCGCTGTCCACGAATGACAATGGTTTATACATTATTCAGATGAACTAATGTCTCCTAGCTGTGGGAGTGAGAGAATGCATAACGACTGTAGCATGTTTTCAGATTTGGATTATAACGGTAAAGACCTTTGAGTGCATACGTAGTTATGCCACATATCTCCCTCTCACTCACTCGACTATGGGACATTCGTTCGTCTGGTACCTATACATCGTAACTATAATACTTTTCACAGTTGATGAGCTCTGCCATGGCGTTCTCTAGTTACAGGCGGGATAGCAGTGGTGGGGAGAAGTCTGACTGGTGACGTCAGAGGTCCAGTTTCTAATTCATTACATTAGGCCTACATTGTAATAGGCTATACGTACATAATATATTATTATGAATCCTCACTAACTATCTCTGTTTTTGTGTGTGTTTTGAATACGGATTATAAATAAGATTACTATAAATTTATGTATAAAAATTTGTTTATTTAGATCTAAATACGTAATTACAGTTTATAGAATAAAATTTTTCTTCTCTTACCTTACCTATTTTAAATTTCTTAATTCATTTTAAAGTTGTTAATTTTCTTGCACATGATTTATTTCCTTAAGCCGCCATCTTTCCAGGATGGCGGCATAAGCCCGTCTTAGGATGGCGGCATAACCCCGACTTGACAACATGGCGTAATACATAGGTAACCCACACGGAATAGGAAACAGAACAAACAGATCTAGTAACGTTAACATGTGGCTAAATAAATACACTATACTTATATAATGCTCTTGTAAGTCTATTATCAACACAATTTTTACATACCTGAATATTTTGAAAGCAAAAAATTAGATGAAATTTTCAATAAAAACTAAAATTGTTCTACGCACTAACTTAGTTTTCACTCAACTGTGAACGCAACAGATAGTGCTTATGGCGTTGTCTGCTAAGTTCCAGCACCTATTCCGGGAATATCCAACTCTTGAGTTATACATGGGGTGGCGGAATAACCCAGGATGGCGCGATTCCTCCGGTCTCCCCTACTAAAATATGCAAATAAGACAGTGTGTAGACAGCGCCAGGTCAGTAATTAAGACTGCTGACGTCATTACCCCCACTCCAGTACTCCCGCCTGTAATAGAGAACGCCATGGTTTAGACCAATCAGAATGTTTGCCAGTGTTGTCAGATTGTACGAAGGTTTTAACCTGACAAACTTTACGTGCGCATAAGTATAAGAGCCACAGTAGTTCACTCGTGTCTTGTATCTCATACTAAACGTTATCAATTTAAGAGCACGTATATAATTTTATTACAAAACATAATTTTTTATTGTAATAAACGGTAAGTCTGCTTATTTAAGGATTTGTTTTGTTTATTACCCAGATTTTCTAGATTGCCTTTGGCTCCATTTATTATTTTTATTTGCATTAGTTACGATATGTTTATTTGAAATTAAATGTTCATCTTTGTTTGAAATGTAAAATTTTTGTTTTGTTTTTATATACTCTAATACATTCATTGTACCTAAATTGAATCGGTGAGTGGAAAAAGGGTAATATTCCAAAAAAATGCGAAATTGAATGAAGACAGCAGTTTTGTTAAGTTTACTTCGGTGCATGTATTGGTTGATAAAAGGGAAAATATTCCTTGTATCTAAAAGCAGCTAAGCTACATTAAAAATTTAGTAGAGTGGAAAAAGGATAATATTCCAGGAATATTATCTCCCTTCTTCCATTCAATAGCGAACAGCTGTTGGACCACTGGTTTCTGTGTTATTATTTTCAAAATGTAACTGTTAATTATTTTTAAATTAAAATAAAGTTTTGTAGCATATTGGCACATTATATTGTTTTTTCAACTTAATTTTTCCCATTCACTTGTACTAAATCTAGAAAAAGGTGAATAGTCAACATATTAATAATCAAAAATCAATCCCATCAAAACAAATTCTAAAGTCACCATTAAAAAGCTTTAATATAGTACTACAAATGACCAATTGAACATTTTACCATTAAACCTAAAACAAAATCACAAAACAGTTTTTTTTAATTTCTCGAAAATAAGGATTTTGGAATATTACCCTTTTTCCTCTCACCGATTCAATTATTGATAATTGCAAAAATGCATCAACAAATTATCAAAGTTCATGATGATGTGAAAATTTGTCATTAGCGCTTAGTGTGTTAATAAATTAATTAATTAATTAATAATTATATTAGAATAATGTTATAAATTTCATTTATATTTTATACATGATGTCTTTCGATTATAATATAAAATGCTCCCTTCATTGAAGAATTCAGCCAACCATAGCCAATATGATTTTGTTTTGATTAGACATCATGTCATGTAGAATAGAAAACAAATTATAGCCTAACACATTGTAATGTTTGACAATAATATTTCAAAGGCATTTAATAAATAAATAAACTAATTAATTAATTAAAAATAATTACCTTAATTATTATAATTATAATTGTATAAGTATTTGCTAAAATTGTACTTGAAATTTTGAACTGAGTCATTTATTATTATTATTATTATTATTATTATTATTATTATTATTATTATAGTCGTTATTTTATTGTATAACTATTGTAATTTTTTCTTTGTAGTTTATACGATGTTTTTTTTTGTGCAACATCCATTTTGTGTTAACAACTGTTGATATGTCATTTTATAAACATGTTATGCATGGGTTACTTAGCTTATTTTAGTTTCACGTCTGGTTTTTGTCTATTGTTATCAAAAGTCTTTATATATTGTGCGGTTCCAAGCTGTGTGTAGTTGTGGGGGGGGGGGGTGAAGGGTACGGGTGAGGTATAATGAATGAGTGACGCATGCTGGGAGAACAATTGTTGTATTACTCTGATACGAAACATTCGTTTTCAAACTTTCCATATTTAACATATTTGTTTATATTTATTTTTATTCCTAATTTGAGTACGTTGCAATCTGTTCAATTGAGAACAATAAGCAACCCCATGACCCAATCAGATGAGGATGATAATTATGTATGACGTGTAAATGAGATGTAGTCTTGTACAGACCCAGGCCGATCATTCCTGAGAGAATATGGTTAATTAAACCCCAACCATCAAAGTACACCGGTAACCACTGTCTAGTATTCAAATCCGTATAAAAGTAACTACCTTTACTAGGATTTGAACCAGTAACCTTCGTCTCCGAAAATCAGCTGTTAAACAGCTGATTTTGGTGACGACTTTACCTCTAGACCAACCCGGTGGATTTTGTATTTATTACATTTATTTATTTACATATTTTGATATGAATTGGTAAGTAAAATATTATGAATCCGACCAAATTAATAACCCGGTAAGTATTTGTTAAATTAATGCGCCGGATGATAATATTTTTTTTAGTCTAGTTTGTTCACACTACCACTACAAATGCATCAGCTGCGAAACACTACTAACTCATTTATTCTCCCACTACTATAACAACGCACGCACTCCATTCCACAACAACTACACGGAGCTGGGACTCAAGCAATATATACTTTAGTATTGATCGTTTCTTGTTTGTGTATTCAAAGGGTGAATTGACCAAATCATCGAATTTAACTAAAAAAAAAAAAAACATAAATCTATATTAACATGTGTTTAATCAGTTTTAAGAAATTTGTTGTTAAACCTTTAAGAATTTACAAAAAACCAAGTATAATATTGTATAGGTTGAGAAGGGTTTAATAAATTACAGTTTACTTTTATAAAAGAAACCAAGCTTTATTAATGAATAATTAACAAATAAGACTTACGTAAACATGAGAAAGAGAAAATTTTAACAACGAAGTTAAATCATTTGAAAATAAAAAGGTTAGTCTGCCTTGTCAGTATACACATTTTTCTAGATTCATCCTACAAAATTTGGTAGCACATTCGAGGACCATAGAAGCCAAGGAGGAGTACGGGTGACAATTTTGGTTTTTCATAAGTTTTTTTATCCCTTTTTTTTTTTTTGTTTAACGTCCGACTGTTCTGCAATTACTGCTAATGCAGACGGTGAAGGATGAAATGATTTTTGTAACATATGAAAATATGCCGTGCCTGAATGGGATTCAAACCCAAGACCGCATGATGAGAGGCGAGCACGTTACCAACTACGCCAATGCGGTCGGCATTTTTATCCCTAATGTCTGTACATTGCAATCTGTTCAATTCAGAACAATAAGCAACCCCATGACCCAATGAGATGAGGATGATATGTATGACGTGTATATGAGGTGTAGTCTTTCACAGACTGAGAGAGTTTGGTTAATTGAGCCCCAGCCATCAAAGTACACCGGTAACCACTGTCTAGCATTCAAATCTGTATAAAAGTAACTACCTTTACTAGGATTTGAACCAGGAACCTTCGTCTCCGAAAATCAGCTGTTAAACAGCTGATCTTGGCGACGACTTTACCTCTAGACCAGCCTGGTGGGTTATTTGCTAAAATTAGCGTACACATTTTAATGAACAAGTTTAACGTTAAACGTAAATATCTCGCTTATCTTTTAATCACTTACCATCTTACCTTACAGACTAACTTAATTTTAGTCAGTTGTACCTCTTGGCTTCTAGGTTCCTTATTATGAACCAAGTATAATCTACTTTGTCTTCCACTTCAACCCTCTTAGAAGCTGTTTAAAAAGCTTTCTCTTTAATTAAAATATTTTGTTTTATTAGTGCAATAATTTTTAGTATCAATGTACATATTATGTTCTATTTATCACTAATAAGGCAGTGGTTACAGAACTGCAAGCATGAGCTAGCAATTCTTCGAGTGATCAGCTGGTTTAAGCTAGCAGCTTATTGGGTGATTGCAAAAGTGTTCACATGTTCACTGCTTCTAACGTGTCATCAAACTATGATTTTATTCGCTACATTTCACTAAATCAAAGTGAATGATTCTAAATAAATGTTTTATTTGGAAATTTCCATTTAAAATACAGTCAACTCCCAATTATCTGCTTTGCGGATTATCCGCGCACATTGGATGAAATTTTTTTTCATTCTTTTTTGTTAACGTTAAGTAAATTTCTTGTAATGTGATAACATTAAAGATAAAATTTGTAGAGCACAGGAAGTACGCGCTTTGTAAAGTAAAGCACACGCTTAAATTTGTAAATACGCACTTTGTAAAGTAAAGCATATGCTTAAATTTGTAAAGCACACACTTTGCTTTGTGACAAACTTAAGTTGAGAAAACTTCAGTCCCAAATCAAGAAAAAATATTTTTATGTTTCTTTTTTCTAAATACATTGTATGTACTAATTTTAAAAAATTACAGTAAACAAACATTTTTAGGGACAAAAAATAATTAACAACATTTAAAATTTTAATGTTATATTTTGTAATTTAAGTTAGTGTTTTCATTATTGTACATATTTATGTACTTTAAATAAGAAAAAATTAATAAAGATTTTATATGTATACTACTGTATATGCCTACGCTTTTTTAGTCATTTTGCGGATTATCCGCGGCACTCGTGCCACCAAATTCCGCGGATAATTGGGAGTTGACTGTATAGTTATTTTTATTATTAACTAAATCAATCAGTACATCCTATTTATAAAATACAACAAAATCTGGGTGAATTACACTTAAATATTTTTTTTCTTCATACAGGGCTAATTTTAGACCATGTGATGTGACTAGATATTCCTTGAAGCTCTTTGCAGCCAGCATTCTCAGGATTGTCACTGTAGGCTTTCTACTTTTTTCTGACCACCTGGTGTTCTGTTTTTGCTCATCATGGAAGCCCTTAAAGTTTGTAATTAGTTGACTGAAATTGGTTGTTCTGACAATCTGGTGTTCTGTTTTTGCTCATCATGGAAGCCCTTAAAGTTTGTAATTACTTGACTGAAATTGGTTGTTTATTAAGTTTTCTTAATTTATTTCAGTTTTCTCAATATTTTTTCCGACTTTTTTAAACCATTTATTTGAAACCGTATGTCTATTATGTATTTAATGTTCACCATTAAAATAACTATTAAACTTAAATAAATAAAATATTTTTTATTTTATTTTTTTGTTTAATGATACTTACATAAGCCCTTACTTGTGCGTAGGTGAAACAACAATATTATAATTATTGTAAAATTACTATAGTTTGACATAATGTTTTGTCTGCCCATAACAGACGACAGGTGGAGTGTCAAATTGTTTACACTCAATTTGTTAGTTGCAGGGCTAAAATAAATAGTTCTGTTTCGTATCACATGGTCAGCCAATTAAATGACTGAATCATTTAAGAACAGAAGAGGTAGAGGTGTATTATAACACTATTCAGAGTTATCTCCTCTGAAAGTAATGAATTTTATTATACAGCCAGACTCTGTGGTGAATTAAGTGAAGGTGTCATTTGCAGAGCGGAAAATATGTGCTTTTCATAGGGCCCAGCATGCTGATAAGTGTACTTTTCCATTTAGTGAGGAAGGCAATGGTAAACCACCTCACTCCTCGTTTTACTTAGTAAAACCTCTACAGGTTCAAACCAGCCTACAGGCTGATGACCTAAACAACAATGTTTTATATATAATTCTACTAGAAGCACAACTGGGCGCACCAGTATCAAACTCAAGTTTTTCCTAAACTTCAACCTCCAGCATGCATTAGTTGGCAAGTGTTAAAATTTAGAAAATTACCATGCCAATTCAAAGTTAAAGGACGCGAAACTAGCTCTAGCACAAGCTTGTAGTTCTGTAACTGCCGCCTGAAAATACTCTTACCAATCCTGTAATATTTTAATTTTTTAAATTAAATTTGGAAGGTTCAGATGATGAGTACTCTAATGTAATTATAATTATACAAAAATATTATAATAAATTTAATTTAAGATATATTATAATGTATATTATAAATAATGACTTGTATACAATTTGTAAATAATAAATAATTTGTAAATAATCTTAATTCGCATAATATTTATTTATTTATTATTTACTTATTTATTTAATAGTAAATAATTTCTAAATAAAATAATTGCTCTAATTCTTTTGTAATTAATTTATATTAGTTTCATTATTTTCTTTATAATTATTATTATAAACTATTTTAAGAAGAACTTATAAAATAAAAAATTATTACATTGATTTGTCTTATTATTTAATTCTAGTCTCAAAAGATTATTTTTCCCTTCTAACAATGAAGGGAATGTCAAATCAGAAATGTAAAATTTGACATTCTTTATACAAGTACAGTCATGCACCGCTATACAAACTTGGTTATACATTTTTTCACCTCGCATTACAAACTTTGCTTCACAATATGAACATTGTTATATCGTGCTTCCCCACAAATCTACATAGAGGAAAATTAACTTTGGACAATATACTGTTAACATTAATCTTATTATAAGGGCGTAAACTTACTTTTATTACTCCATTTCTTAGGAAACTGAATAAAAATGAGTCTACAGAAGATTTTAATAGCTAATCATTTAATTATTAATAAATAAAAGTAAAATGTTATTCAACTTTGATATAGCATGGTACTAACATAGCGTATATCTCTTCTATACGCTATGGTACTAACATAAGAAAAAAAATCGTTTTCATTGTTGTCTGAACGTTAGTTGAGTGTGTCTAGTGGTCCTTTTATTTTCATTTTTGATAATATAGTACATGAGGCCGTGAGTTTGAACCCCATTTTTTGTTTAGCTAAATAATTTGTTACCTAACTTAAATATATATATATAGTGGCGACTATTTACAACACTATGGGTCGTTTGTCGCAGTCAAAACGCCATTTTTGCCTGTCTTGCCATGACTCCTCCTCCATGTTTCTTCTCCCCATGGCTCTGTCAATACCTTCCATCCATCTCCCTCTCGGTCTTCCTCTTTTTCTATTTCGCTGCGGTCTCCAGTTCCATGCCTTCAGTGGGATTCGTACGTTGCTCATTCTTCGCATGTGACCATACCAGTGCAGTTGTTTTCTCTCAATACGGTCTATTATTGAGTCTTCAATGCCCATTATTTCTCTTACTCTTATATTCGTTACCCTATCTCGTAACGTCAATCTGCAACATCTTCTCCAATATCTGTTCTCCACCGTACTGATTCTATTTTTCATGTTTTGTGTAATGGTCCACACTTCTGCCCCATATGTCACCGTACCTTCCACTATTGCTGAAAATATTCGTTTCTTTATGTCTTTTCTTATGTTGAGACTCCACAGAATTGAGTTCAGTTGACCAGTTAATGCCTTTCCTTTCACAATTTTATTAGCTATGTCTTTTTCGTCCCTTCCATTTTTTGTAAACGTCACTCCTAAATATTTATACTCTTCAACATTCTTAATGATGCTTCCGTTTACATTAAGGTCTCTTCCATCTCTTCCAATAACCAAGTACTGCGTCTTTTCCGTGTTCACCTCTAGCCCCCATTTATCATAACTAACTTAAATGAATTTTAAAAAATACTATAATTTTATTACTATATTATAAATAATATTAAACTAATTATAGTTAATTTGTTAGTTACATTCTGTTGAATTAAAAATTACAATTATAATTTCATATGTTTTTCATTAGTTAATTACCTAATAATAATCAATGATCAAATTAACAAAAAAATAAAAAAGTATTAATATGTATTGACTCGAACTCGCGGCCTTTCGTACTGTACTATCAAAAATAAAAATAAACTGACCACTTTACGCGCACTTACACCACATTACACTTCGGCTAACGATCAGCCAATAACGGAGGTGAATTTTTTTATTATGTATCGCGGTACTTGGAAATGAATAACATTTTTACTTTTTATTTATTACTAATTAAATGAATAGTTATTAAAATTTTTGTAGACTCATTTTTATTCAGTTTCTTAAAGAATGGAGTAATAAAAGTAAGATTACACCCTCGTATATAATTAGATTATTGTTGACAGTACATTGTCAATGTTAATTTCCCTATAGGCCCTACGTCAAATTTGTTGGGAAGCACGGGATATGTATTTTGTTTTCCGAGAAAAGTGATCCAATTTGTAATTTCCTGTACTGGAATGTCTTTAATAAAGCTTTTAAGCCTTTTTCAACTTGAGCTTTAGTTTAGCGTGGTAGCAACTTTATGGTAACTTTCTCCTCAGAATGAAATTTTTTATCCTTTTGTAGATAGATGTTTTTCCCGAAGTGCCCAAGGAAAAGTTACTTTTTCAAAAACGTTTTAATTAAAGGCGTTTAAAAGTGATTTAATAGTGTTTGAATTTAGGAAATTGTAAATAATAAAGACTTCCTGAAAAATATAAATAATCAAACGGGGTGTGTGGGGCACGTTGAACGTGACGTCATAATTTGAGTTATAAGGTATTTGTTGTATTGCAGCAAATTTGTTTGTTAATAATTAAATGAATTAAACATTTTCAATAAAATGCAGTAATGAAAACGACGAGATTATTAACAAACAGTGAACGGAGCTCATTTTGGACGTAATTATAGTTTTGTATGAGCTAACGCCACAGTAAGGGCCTTGTTTAGCTTCAGTTCTTGATAACAGTGACAGAAAATTAGTTTGGTTGCATAAATAATTATCACGTTCAAAGACTGACTTACATTTTTTAGTAGTGTACTTTTAGTCGTTAGTTTGAACGTTCGCCTGACAAGTAATACTTTACTATCTTATCTTCATTATTTAATTACGGCTTACTTTTGAGTAGTGGTAATACTACATGAACGCTTGGATTTATTTTTTCAAAACATAAACACTAGTCAGCTGTGGGTGCCTTCGTGCTACGGAGAAATTTATTATTTATAAAAATATATTATGATATTTGATTTGATATTCTAAATAGGTATGTACAGAATTTTAAAAAGGATGTAAAGTTATGGGTTTTTATTAAATGTTATTGTGTTCAGCACTCGTACGGATATTAACAATTACAAAGGTTAGAGGTTATGTTGAATTTTTATTATTACCACAAAAATACGCTTTGCTAATTAAATATTCTAACTGGCCAATTTAGATAATATAATTGTGTAACGTAATATATATATAATAATGTGTATAATTTATTATATTAAGTTAAAGAATATCATTGGAGCTGTTAGTTTGACAAAAATCCCGAACAAGTTACTCGAACGTCGTTTGTGCTTTACCGGTTTTCTTGTGTTGGTTCGTATGTGATTTATAAAAATAATAACACTGTTAAATTCAGTTTTTTTCTAAAATTTTGGATTTACTTCTCGTATTTTGTGTTTTCCCATTCATTTTGAATGATAAGTACATGGTTTGAAAATTTGACAAATGTTTGAAAATTTATCAGTTCTGTTTTAGGTACCGAAAACAGGGACTTGTGATCTATTGAAACATTCTGATAAATTTATTGTGGTTTCGTTATATTTGCTAAAATGATTAAAAGATTAAGAAGTACCAGAATTATTAAGATTATAATACTGAAGGAGACTAACAAATGCCACAATTTTTTCTGTCCAGTTCAATGAAATTTTTTTATTACACATATAGATAATACAACAAAAATCTGGTGTGAAACACTCACACAACTTTCTCTTGCCAATGCAAATTATGAACAATAAACATAACCTAGGTTTAATCATGAGTGTAAGACGCAAAAATTGACCTCAGTTTGGGTTAAAAATACGGAAAATCGCTTTTTCACACTAAACTAGGCTCTGTAGACAAAAATGCTCTAAATAAAAGTTGTAGATCTTTTTGTTTCCTATAAATTTGATTATATACACTTTTGTCGTAAAATGCATACTAAGGCCGAAATCTTAAAAAAATAGATTTTTCACACGTTTTCGTGAGAAAAGAAACAGAAAATTGCTAATTACCGCTAAATTAAGCTTTATACAAAAAAATGTTGGAAATAAAAGTTGTAGAATTTTAAATTCTCTACAACTTTAATTACGAGGGTAGGCTGATAAGTAATGCACACATGCTTGTAGAAGACGAACAAAAAGAAATAGCAAGATGGGGTAAATAACAAATTAAAGTACAAATCTTAACCTACCAAATTATCTATTTATTTTTCAATATAGTCACCGTTAAGCATTACACATTTCTCCCAACGTTTAACAAGTTTTTTCATTCCGTCACTGAAAAATTCTTCCGACTTTCCTCGAACCCAGG
Organism: Catonia carolina; assembly: GCA_035578175.1. NCBI lineage: Eukaryota > Metazoa > Arthropoda > Insecta > Hemiptera > Achilidae > Catonia > Catonia carolina. Next base: position 438,308,878 of record JAQMRL010000001.1, on the reverse strand, counting down.
ACGCAATAGCTGCCTTCACCTCATTGTCCGAGCTGTAATGATTACCCTTAAGGTCTCTCTTCAGTAGAGGAAAAAAATAAAAATCGCAAGGCGCAAGGTCGGGAGAATACGGAGGGTGTAAAATTGGTTGAAACTTCAGGTTTCTCAGAGCCTCTCCAGTTGCACGCGAAGTGTGTGGACGAGCATTGTCGTGTTGCAAAATTATTGGCGCCAGGTTGCCTCTAACACGACAAACTCGACGTCGGAGGTGTTTCAGAGTCTGTATATACTGAGCAGAATTTACCGTTGCCCCTCGTTCCAGATAATCAGTCACATAAACTCGGCGAGCATCCCAAAACACAGTCAAAAGAATTTTTTTTGCGGACGGTTGTGTTTTGAACTTTTTCACAACAGGAGAATGTGGATGACGATATTCAGCGCTCTGCCTTTTTTCTTCGGGATCGTAATGATGAACCCATGACTCGTCCCCCGTCACAATATTCAAAAGAAAGTCGTCTCCTTCGTCACGGTAGCGCTTCAAAAGTTGTTCACAGCATTCCAATCGACGCTGTTTATTCTCGTCTGTCAGACGGCGTGGTACCCATCGTGCACAGATTTTACGGTATCCCAATTGTTCAATAATGAAGCCAACACGTTCCTTAGATATTCCAATTTGGTTTGCGATACGCTGTTGAGTGATTCGCCGGTCATTTTGAATCAAATCATCGATGAGTTTGCGACGATTATCGTCTGAGGCAGTGATTGGTCGTCCACTGCGTGTTTTGTCAACAATTAAGGCTTTTCCAGGTTGGCAATCACGAAATTTTATTACCCAACGATTCACAGTAGACCTATCAACAGTATCGTCACAATAAACAGCCTTTAAACGACGATAAATCTCACTAGGATTCACTTTCTCAGCAGTTAAAAATTCGATAACAGCGCGTTGTTTAATTCTCGTTGACATAGCACCAGAACACGACGCCATACTTCCACTACTCAAAACAAACTGAATGAAAGCAACGCCTTCAAACTGCGCAGGCTTGTAGAGGAGAAATAGTACTTCCACATGCCACCAGGCGCGCTACTGAAGTTTATTTAGTTGTCTTCTACAAGCATGTGTGCATTACTTATCAGCCTACCCTCGTATATACATTTTTGCGGTAAAATGCATAGTGTGTTGTCGTGCAGCAGGCAGACTCCTTTTGTCAGCATGCCTCTCTTCTTGTTCTGAATCGCCCTCTGCAATTTTTTAGGGTCTCATAGTATCTTGCAGAGTTGATGGTCTCCCTTTTAGGCATATATTCAATTAAAATTATTCCTTGACAGTCCCAAAACATGGATGCCATGATTTTCCTGGCTGAAATTGTGGTTTTGAACATTTTTCGGAGGGTGAAGAGGTGTGACGCCACTGTTGAGACTGTCTTTTGGTTTCAGGCGTATAATGCACAACCCAAGTTTCATCTCCAGTAACGATGAAGCGGAGAAATTCATCTCCATGAAGTTTGCAGTGCCTTAAAAACTCTTGCCCGGCCTCCTCTCGATTCAACTTGTGTTGGTCTGTCAGCTGTTTTGGGATCCACCTCGCGAACAGTTTCCGATATCCGAGGGTTTCTGTGATGGTTTCATGTAGTAGAGATCTGGAGATTTGCGGAAATATCGCAGAAAGTTCATACAGTCAATCTGCGATCTTCACAGAACGCATTTTCAATTTTTTCCACGATTTCGTAAGTCACAATTGAAGGTCTTCCACACCTCTAATCATCATCACAGATATACGACCATTTTTAAACTTGCGACACCACTTGTACTCACTTGTATGATTCATAGCTTTATCACCATATGCAGTTTTCACCTCATTATAAACCTCTACCTGAGGTTTTCCCTTCCAAACGAGATATCGGATGACGCCGCATATTTTGCACTTAGCGGGAGATTAGATTGATATTTTTCACGAAACGTGTTGTCGCGTTGACATTTACTAACATACTGACCTTGAACTGGTCTCGTTGCGAAGGACGAAGTCAAGCTACACAGAAGTATTGCTAACATGTTGAAAATAAAATCCCTCCGACCATGAGAGCCTCAGTACACTTACTTTCTGGATATGCTTCGTATACATAACAAAACCTGCCCATAACAGACAGGTGGAGTGTCAAATTATTTACACTCAATTTGTTCGTTGCAGGGCTAAAATAAATAGTTCTGTTTCTTATCACATGGTCAGCCAATTTAATGACTGAATCATTTAAGAACAGAAGAGGTAGAGGTGTAAAAGACACTAATCAGAGTTATCTCCTCTGAAAGTAATGGATTTCATTATACAGCCAGACCCTGTGGTGAATGAAGTGAAGGTGTCATTTACAGAGTGGAAAATATGTGCTTTTCAGAGGGCCCAGCATGCTGATAAGCGTACTTTTCCACTCAGTGAGTTGTGGCAATGGTAAACCACCTGACTCCTCGTTTTACTTAGTAAAACCTCTACAGGTTCAAACCAGCCTTGCGGCTGTTGACCTAAACAACAACATAACAAAACAATATTGAAATTGAGTAATCACCAAATTAACAAAGAAAAAAGTTTCAAGTTTCTCGGATCCATTTCAGTTAATGCGGGTTTTGGATATTGAGGTTTTACTGTATTTCAATCAAGTCTTTTTTTCTTTAGTTAGTTAATTAAAAATTTTAGTTGGTTATCATTTTTTACAGATAACTTTTATAACTAAACTAACAATGTCGTCGGGGAAAATAAATCAACCAATAGTTTTAGTCCATGGTGGAGCTGGTGACATTCCTGATTCCCGAATTCAGGATAAACTCGATGGTGTTTGTAAGGCAGCTAAGGAAGGTTACAAGGTTCTTCAAGAGACAGGATCGGCAATTGACGCTACAGTTGCTGCTATTAAAGTGATGGAGGACCTTGAAGGATTTAATGCAGGTACAATAATTATAATATTTGTTCAAGGGTGATGAGCTCTCTTTACGTACGCATTGCCCCCCCCCCCCCACCACCACCCACTTCATATCTAACCAATGACTTGCTCTTGTAGATCTGTTAAATATTTTTTCGGCCATTTTTTTGGTCTTTCAATGACAATTATAACCTATTAACATATTTTTTGTTTTGTTTTTGGTTTAACGTCCGACTGTTCTGCAATTACTGCTAATGCAGACTGTGAAGGATGAAATGATTATTTTGTAACGTATGAAAAGATGCCGTGCCTGAATGGGATTCGAACCCAGGACCGCATGATGAGAGGCGAGCACGTTACCAACTGCGCCAATGCGACCGGCGCATTCTATTAACATAGAATAAGCTGATTATGTTATAAAGTATTGGATGTTAACGTGCTCTATAATCGATGTGTTCAGTACAAGATGCAATATGAGAGTGAAATATTGCGGCTCTTATATGCATGCATGCGTAATGTTTGTCAGGTTCAATCTGACAACGCTGGTAAACATTTTAATTGGTCTAAACGTGTGGAACAGCAGAGCTAATCAGTCATGAAAAGTATATTATTTACATTGTTTTTATTTAAAAACAGATTTACCCACCGGGTTGGTCTACAGGTAAAGTCGTCGCCAAAATCAGCTGTTTAACAGCTGATTTTCGGAGACAAAGGTTCCTGGTTCAAATCCTAGTAAAGGTAGTTACTTTTATACGGATTTGAATACTAGACAGTGGTTACCGGTGTACTTTGATGGTTAATTAACCATACACTCTCAGGAATGTTCGGCCTGGGTCTGTACAAGACTACATCTCATTTACACGTCATATACATCATCCTCATCTCATTGGGTCATGGGGTTGCTTATTGTTCTCATACTTTCATACGTTACAAAAAAATCATTTCATCCTTCACCGTCTGCATTAGCAGTAATTGCAGAACAGTCGGACGTTAAACCAAAAAAAAAAAAATTATTGTTCTAAATTGAACAGATTGCAGCGTACTCAAATTAGGAATAAAAAAAAAATACTGGACAATGTGGAGATGTGTTTAGTTATTTTTATAATATTTTTTTTTCTTAAAAGAACATCATGTTTCATTTTCTTATTGACTTTGAATATATATATTTTAGCATCTACCCATTAAAATTAGAGATTGCTTCTTACAACAGCAAAAAAATGGTGTGTGACACTCCCAAGACTTTCTCTTGACAATCCGGATAAAAACCCAATCATGAGTAAACAATGTAAAATGAAAAACATAACATAACCTTTGATTAATCATGAGTGAACGATGCAAAATGAAAATCAACCTCTTTTCGGCTTAAAAATATGGAAAATCATTAATTGGCTCTAAACTAGGCTCTGTAGAGAAAATAAAAGTTGTAGGTTTTTTGATGTCCTATAACTTTGATTATACACACTTTTGTCGTAAAATGCAAACTAAGGCCGCAATCTTAAAAAATACCATTTTTTAACCAATTTTGTTGAAAAGAAAACAGAAAATCACTTATTGTTGCAAAACTAACTTGTACCAAAGAATGTTTGAAATCAAAGTTGTTGGTACATGTATGCATTTCATGACAAAAGTGTATATAATCAAATTTATAGAAAATTAAAAGATCTACAACTTTTATTTTTAGCATTTTTCTCTAAAGAACCTTGTTTAGCGTCAAAAATTGATTTTCTGTATTATTAAGCCAAACTAGGGTTGGTTTTCATTTTGCATGGTTGACTCGATGATTAAAATTAGGTTATGTTTTTTGTTTATTACTAATGTTAGGTAATATTGTTAATTATTTGCATTGGCAAGAAAAAGTTGTGTGAGTGTTTCACACCGATTTTTTAAAGCTAGAAATCACTGTCAGTTTTTTTACAGGAGTCAATCGTAATAATTGATTTTCTTCACTAAATTTTTTCTTTATGCTTTGATTAATCATAAAAAATATTGAATGATGTTTGCAGGTAAAGGTTCAGTTTTAACACTTGATGGAACGGTCGAAATGGAAGCACAAATCATTGAAGGAAAACATTTAGAAGCTGGTCAGTAACATTTATTCGTACTCTTTTTTTATTAACTACAAAGTGTCGTAAAAAAAATACAGTAAATGAATTTTTATAGCATCAACGACTGACGCTACAGTCATTTGAAGTTATAAGCTCAATAGCTTAGTTCTTCAAGATAGTTAATGTCAAGTTTGAACAATTTGTGACTTGTTAATCGGCTTCCAGAGCCGGAAGGGCGAGATTGTGTTTACCATGTCTGTTGCGCATCATGGATTTCAAACAACGTGTTAACATTAAGTTTTGTTGCAAAAACGTTCCAAAGAAGCTCACTAAATGTTAAAATTAGTGTATTTTTTTGATAATGTGTTAATTCTGAAGACTCTTACTTGTGGTATGAGTGATTTAAAAGCAGAAATGAGTTGATTGAAGACGAGCGGGGATCGGGATGTGCTTCTACCTCAAAAACAGACAAAACATGTAGAAAGTGGCAAAACTGGTTCGTTCAAACTGGCGATTGATTATTCGAGAGTTTACCGAACAACTGAACATCTCGTACGGGTCAATGCAATGATAAGCACTTTAACCAATAATTTTCAAATAAAATCAGCTAGTGGGAAATTTTCTCATAGACTTTTCATCACGAAAATGCCCTGTGTTACATCTCGCTTTTGATTCGTGAGTTTTGACCGAAAAAAAGATTCCTGTTTGTCCATATTCACCTTACTCTCTGAGTTTAGCGCCATGCGACTTCTAGCTCTTTCCAAAAATAAAAACCACGTAGAAAGGAAAACTTTTTAACACCGTTCTTGATATTGCGAAAGCTACGACAGAGCAGCTGAAGTCTCTTCCAGAAATGCTTCCAATCATGCAATCATTGTTGGGATAAGTGCACCGCCAGCCAAATTGATTACTTTGAAATAGATTAATTCAGATTTGATGTAAGCTTATTACTTTGTTCATAATAAAATTTGTTTTGTTTAGGTCATCAGCCAAAAGGCTGGTTTGAACCTGTAGAGGTTTTACTAAGTAAATCGAGGAGTGAGGTGGTTTGCCATTGCCACAACTCACTGAGTGGAAAAGTACACTTATCAGCATGCCAGACCCTCTAAAAAGCATATATTTTCCACTCTGCAAATGACACTTTCACTTCATTCACCACAGGGTCTGGCTGTATAATGAAATTTATTATTTTCAGAGAAGATAACTCTGATTAGTGTCTTTTACACCTCTACCTCTTCTGTTCTTAAATGATTCAGTCATTTAATTGGCTGACCATGTGATAAGAAACAGAACTATTTATTTTAGCCCTGCAATTAACAGATTGAGTGTAAATAATTTGACACTCCACCTGTCTGTTATGGGCAAATAATAAAATTATTCATCGCATTTTTTTTGTCACGCCTTGTATATTTTATTTGTTTTCAGATGTTGACTTCTAAAAGTTTCTTAAAATAATTTCTGTATGTATAAAGGGCATGTTTATTGTGTATATTAATAAAAGAAATTTAAGAGAGTGATAACTATAATAATTATCGTTATCACACAATGTAATAATTGCTTTCCCTCTGTTCTGATTACTGAGAGTTCTCTTTTAAAGAAATTGATTTAAATCAGTGATTAAATAAAAGAACATCTTGAATTGGTTCTGTAAATTAATTTTTTACTTTCTCTTGCCTGTATGAATATATAGGAAGGAAAGTATTGTTTTCATGTCGATTTTAACAAATCCACTCTTCACCGGGTCTATACGTTTTCAGACCCCCTGAACCCAAAAAACATGTTTTTAGCGATTGGTCTGTGTGTGAACAGAATATCTCAAGAACGGAACATCGTACGAACTTGAAACTTGAAACTTAAGTTACATACCACTACCGGACCCGACACGAACATTTTCATCAAAATCGGTCAACCGGAAGTAGTAGTTTATTCGTATAATTTTTCACTTTTTTGCGATTTTCTCAAAAACTGGTCCTACGATTTTTTTTAAAAATCGCTTGGTTTACTAAATTTTTTATGCTCTACAAGATAGGGTAGGCGCCATGTTTGCTGAAATTCTGCGTGAGGCTGTTTTTACGTAAAAACATTTTCTTTTTAAGATTGCGGCTTTAATATGCATTTTAGCACAAAACGTTATATAATAAAAGTTGTAGAGAATGTAAAATTCTACAACTTTTATTTCAAACATTTTTTTGTATAACGCTTAGTTTAGCGGTAATTAGCAATTTTCTGTTTTTTTCTCACAAAAACGTGTGAAAAATCTATTTTTTTTAAGAGTTTCGGCCTTAGAATGCGTTTTACGACAAAAGTGTATAAAATAAAATTTATAGGAAATTAAGAGATCTAAAACTTTTATTTTAAGCATTTTTTTGTACAGTGCCTAGTTTAGCGTGAATGAGCGATTTTCTGTATTTTTAAGTTAAACTGAGGTCGATTTTAATTTTGCGTATTTCACTAATGTTTTTTGAGGTTAGTTTTTTGTTCATTTCTAATGTTTTATTACTAATGTTAGGTTTATTGTTAATTATTTACATTGGCAAGAGAAAGTTGTGTGAGTGTTTCACACCAGATTTTTTTTTTTATATAAAATTAGTAGTGTACGAGGTGCTACTTAAAGGTTTGGGAAATTTTACCATAAAAATCTGGTGTGAAACACACAACTTTCTCTTGCCAATGCAAATAATGACCAATATAACCTAACGTTAGTAATAAAACATTAGAAATAAACAAAAAACTAACCTCAAAAACCATAACCTTATTTTAATTATGAGTGAAAGACGCAAAATGAAAATCGACCTCAAAAGATATCAGTAAGATACGGAAAATCACTCTTTCACACTAAACTAGGCTCTGTAGAGAAAACTGCTTTAAATAAAAGTTGCTTTAAAAGTTGATCCTGAGAAATTTCCTGTAAATTTGATTGTATACACTTTTGTCGTAAAATGCATACTAAGGCCGAAATCTTAAAAAAATCGATTTTTCACGCTTTCTTGAGAAAAAAACCAGAAAATCGCTAATTACCGCTAAACTAAGCGTTATACAAAAAAATGTTCCAACTAAAAGTTGTAGAATTTTAAATTCTCTACAACTTTCATTGTATAAATTTTTGCGCTAAAATGCATATTAAAGCCGGAATCTTAAAAAAACAATTTTTTTTTTGTGAAAACAGGCTCACCAAGAATTTCAGCATACATGGTGCCTACCCTATCTTGTAGAGCATAAAAAAATTTAGTAAACCAGGCGATTTTTAAAAAAAATTGTAGGACCAGTTTTTGAGAAAATTGCAAAAAAGTGAAAAATTACACGGAAAACTACTACTACCGGTTGACCGATTTTGATGAAAATGTTCATGTCGGGTCTGGTAGTGGTATGTAACTTTAGTTTCAAGTTCGTACGATGTTCCGTTCTTGAGGTATTCTGTACACACACACACACACACGCACGCACGCACACACACACACACACAGACCAATCGCTAAAAACATGTTTTTTGGGTTCAGGGGGTCTGAAAATGTGTAGATCTGGAGAAAACTTGATTTTGAAAAATCAACATGAAAACAATACTTTCCTTCCTATATATTCATACAGGCAAGAGAAAGTAAAAATAAAGTAGCTTAGCATAACTTTTAATTTCCACCATCTCTTTCAAAATAGTCCCTTTGGGCATTTGATACAGTGATCCCAGCATTTTTTCAATGATTCCTTGCATCCCTGTAAGTCTGCAAGGATAAGACTGCTTACACACAGCTGGCAAGCTGGCCTGGTGGTATCAATGATGCTTTACATACTGTAGCCAGCCCGGTTTCTAGCCGGTTTGCTGCCGGGACTGTCGACTAGACTATCCGATTGTTGTCCGCCGGTTAGATTATGGGCAGCAAACCAGCTCGGCATGCCGGCTGTGTGTGTAAGCAGTCTTAAGTGTTGGAAGCACATTCTGCGTTTTTTCCTGGAACTACTCAATTGTGTGCAATCACTGCTGCATAGTTTCAGGGTCATAACCGTACATCCATGTCTCATCACTGGTCATGAGATTGAAGATGAAGTTTGGGTCATCTCTTGCTGCATTTTTCAATTCACTGCAGACAACTATGCAATTTTCTTTCTGGTCGCTTTTCAACAGTCTTGGTTTGAATTTTACATCAATGCATCTCATGTTCAAATTGTCTGACAAACGCATTGCACGGACCCATATGACATTTCTACGATTGCACGAACATCATGGATTGTTCATCTACTATCTGCAATAATAGACTCTTGCACTTTTGCGTTGTTTTCCAATGTTGTGCTTGTTGACAGTCATCCTGAACACTCTTCATCGTTGACTGTTGTTCATCTATCTTTGAATCATTTGTACAACAAAAAAAAATTTACTTTGACACTTAGCACTCTCGCCAAATGCTTCCACAAAGATGCGTTGGGTTTCTTCAGCAGTTTTTTTAAGCTTGAAGCAAAATTTGATGCTGGTCCTTTGCTCTTTAAAATGCACCATTTAGAAAATCGCCGAAACACTAAAAAAACACAACTGCATGAAACTTAACAATGCATGCTCTCACCATCACAGCTGTTAGAACTTTGATTCACAAAGAGTACTGTTAGCCACATCTAGCAGTAGCAGGTCTTACCATCAATGGTTCGGGCACGACATTCAAATTCCCCGTACTTTTGGGTAGCACCTTGTATTATTTTTATTTTTTCCCAGCATGAGAATTTAAACAAGTACTGTGGAGTAGTCATGGGATGGCACTGTTAAATAGGTGAGCTAGCACATAGCACACCCCGCTCCGCACACTTGAGTGAACGGCACAGATCGTGCCATGCAATTGAACGATGAGACGGGGTGAACTGTGGGAGTGAGCTAGTAGATTCTAATACGTACACCACTCAGCTGAGCTATGTGAATAAACAGACAGGGGTGACTTTCGCACACAGCACGTTGTGTTTGCGTGTGCGTCAACCTGAGCGTTCGTGCATCTCTTTCCACCAACAAATTAATTTTTGTCATGTGTCTATCTTTGTTACGTATGCACGTGGTAAAACTGTTACAGTACAGTACAATGGTATTTTACAACCACTTGTCTCAGGGTTGTTGTATTATAGTATGAAAGAATAATGACCCCCTCTCCACACCCGTCTCCTGCACCCTCACAAACAGAGGCAGAGTTTGATATGATATGTATACTTTCCATGCTGCGTTTACGTAGCCCTTGCTATGATGTGACTAGAGAAAAGTGGTTTAATCGTGGAGGGGATGTACAAGTCAGCTCTGCGTGGAGAGAAACGCTCGGTGTGCTGGTCATTCAAAATAAAAGAGGTGGTAGTTCACCGCTCAGTTAAAAGAACTAGTTCTTTTGTGTGACTCGGTCATGAGCATCACATCACTACTGCAGAGGGTAAAAAAAATAAATGTTTAATTTTTATGTTTGTACAGGCTGCGTTACTCTTCTTCGTCACATAGAACACCCGATTGAGTTAGCCAGATTAGTGATGGATAAGACTCCGCATACATTCCTTGGTGGAGAAGCAGCCGAAGAATTTGGTAAAAAAATGGGTGTGTCATTTGTTAGCCAAGAATTTCTAATTACAGAAGCGGCTGTAAAGGCGCTTAAACGGTTCAAAAAAGAAGGAGAAGCTGCACCATCTTGCACTGAAATCGGGTAAGCGTTGCATTCTTTTGTAATAATAATTTACTTAACACATTTAGTGCGGCGGACGCACTTATGCGGTTTAAAGGACACTACAAGATGACTGGAGAACGCAAAAATGCGGCCAGTTTATATGTTTTATTTTCTCTTCTTTCTATGTTTTGTCTGGGTGAATAGTATTTCTTTTATTGTGCAGTTTTAGAGAAAGGTTCATTCTATACCAGTATACGATCAGTTCTTGAACAGATGTTACAGGTCTTTTTGACGGAATTTTAAATACCAATATAGTACTTATAACTCTGTTTCAAGTTTTCCGTGCAATTATAACTTATTAATAGTTACTTATAACTCAAAACTTAAGTTTTGAGTTTCAAGTTCGTACGATGTTCCATTCTTGAGATATTTTGTATACACACACACACACACACACACAGATCAATCGCAAAAAACATGTTTTTTTGGGTTCAGGGGGTCTGAAAACGTGTAGATCCGGTGAAAACTCAATTTCTTAAAATCGACATTAAAACAATACTTTCCTTCCTATATATTCATATCGGTAAAGAGGAAGTAAAAATAGAAGTCACTAGGGACATGAAAAAAGTGGTGTTGAACACTCACACAACTTTCCTTTGCCAATATTAATAGTGAAAAACAACCTGTTTTTAATTAATAATGAGAGAATGACGGGAAATTTAAAAATATAATCATCTATTCAAATTCAGTTTGTCTTTATTTGTTAATTTCAAATGGTAATGAAACAGTAATAAAATTCAGGTTTTATTATACATTTGCGTAGCTTTTGTCCCATCCATGAGTGTTTGTCATTTTTTTACATTTTATGATGATTAGCATTCGTAATATGCATTGTAAGTGTCATTACCGATTATTTATCACAATCCATCTGTCATATTGTCATTCAGTTGATATATACATTAAATACTGTATGAATCTAAGCTTTGTGCAGCTGCGGGATGAAGGGGACAGACAAAGTACCCAACTACTGCTACGTCATAAAACTGTACTAATCATCTCATTGCTCTTCGCTGGGCAGTAGGCTGCCTAGTGCGGTGACATACGTGGGTGTTGTTTTCACTATTCGCTGTAGACAGCGGCACAGAATATGTAGTTTGGATAGAACCCGTGACTACTACAAACATAATACAAGTAAAACGTTATTACTACTAACACAATCTCTCGCAGTAGTAGTGACGTAATTCATACCTCTCAGCTGCACAAAGCTTGGGAACGGGCAGTACAGTAACTTTTCTATCAAACATCTTATACAGGTAAGTACAGTCACAGTAATCTGAACATGTTAAATGGCTGACGTGTGCACATTTTCAAAGTCTACATTCATAGATTTCGGCCATAAAATTACAAATACAATATACTGTATTAGGATATATATCATTTTAACAATATGAGAACACAAAATTATAAATGACTTACCTTTATTTGAAATCTGTTACAGTATTTTTTTTATATCATTTTAAAACAAAAGACTTTTAAATTTATGTAAGAGGTGTAGCTATTAAATAACAAGACTGACGTAAAAAAATGTATTTTTATTTTATACAGAATCACTTATTGTCACCTTCAATATACATTCCTTCTCTATCCCTACAATGCTGCATGCAAATTTTCCATTGTTGGAAACAATGCTGGAAGTCAACTTCTGTCAGCTCCTTCAAGACATGTGCTGCTTTCTCTTTTACAGCTTCCACAGACTCAAATGTTGTCCCTTTTAATGCAGATTCCACCTTAGGGAACAGGTAGAAGATAATATGATGGGATAAAACGTGATTTTTTTTACTGATGATCTGGAAACGAAGCGCCAATCCATGCACTGGAAGAGCCGAAGTTCGAGAGCCAAATAAGCAAATCAAAATTTAAAGCAATGATGATTGTTTTTGTTTTATATCCATGGGATTGTGTACCTTCACTGGGTTCCTGAAGGTCAAACAATTAATCAATATTACTACCTTGAGGTACTTTCTAAACTACATCAAAGAGTAAGGAAAAAACGCCCTGAAATGTGGAAGGACAAATCATGGGTTCTCCACCAAGACAATGCGCCAGCTCATTCCGCGTTATCTGTCAAGAGGTTCCTAGCCAAGTACAGCATCTCAGTGTCAGAACATCCACCTTATTCACCAGATCTTGCACCATGTGACTTCTACCTGTTCTCTAAGGTGAAATTTGCATTAAAAGGGTCAAGATTTGAGTTTGTGGAAGCTGTAAAAGAGAAAGCGGCATGTGTTGTAAAGGAGCTGATAGAAGATGACTTCTAGCACTGTTTCCAACAATGGAAAATTTGCATGGAGCGTTGTAGGGATAGAGAAGGAGTGCATATTTTGATGGTAACAATAAGTGATTACATATAAAATTAAAATAAAATTTTTACAACGTCAGTCTCGTTATTTAATAGCCACACCTTGTATGTAATGAAGCTCATATTACATGAATTTCAAGTTTAGAACTTAAGGCCAAATCGGGAAAGAATACTATTTAAAACCATGTAAAAATTAGTAATAATCCGTTCGGTGGAACTCAGTATTTAGGAATTAATAGAATTCCCATTTAAAGTGCATTGGAATCTATTTTGTGTTTTAAATACGAGGGTTATCCAGAAAATAACCTCCGTTTTGAAATAAAAAGTAAACGAGTGAAGATACAAAAACTTTATTATACACATATTAAAACTACAGTTTTTCTATATTTTTCGACATAGTTGCCAAACAGATTCAAGCACTTGTCGTACCTTGGAACAGTCTTTGAAATACCCTCTGCATAAAAATCTGCCGCCTGTGAATGTAGCCAACCATTCACGGCGTTTTGAAGCTCTTCATCATTCGCGAACCACTGAGATGCAAGCCACCTGTTCCCGAACATGAAGCGGTGGCTTGCATCTCAGTGATTTGCCAATGACGAAGAGCCTCAAAACGCCGTGAATGGTTGGCTACATTCACAGGCGGCAGATTTTTATGCAGAGAGTATTTCAAAGACTGTTCCAAGGTACAACAAGTGCTTGAATCTGTTTGGCAACTATGTCAAAAAATATAGAAAAACTGTAGTTTTAATATGTATGTAATAAAGTTTTTGTATCTTCACGTTTACTTTTTATTTCAAAACGGAGGTTATTTTCTGGATAACCCTCGTATATAGATATTATTAATGTGAAAAAATTTATGATTGGTCAATTTTGTTTCAGAGATGTTGGAACCGTCGGTTGTGTAGTTTTGGATAGCACGGGGCATTCGGCATCCGGCACATCCACTGGTGGTGTAACTGGGAAGTACAGTGGCCGAATTGGAGATACACCAATATTAGGTCAGCTATTTAACGCTATTTAACATCGCATTAACACAGCATTCAGCGGGCCGCATTGGCGTAGTTGGTAACGTGCTCGTCTCTCATCATGCAGTCTTGGGTTCGAATCCCATTCAGGCACGGCATATTTTCATACATTACAAAAATCATTTCATCCTTCACCGTCTGCATTAAACAAAGTCGGACATTAAACAAAAAAACAAAAAAATATTTAACACCTCTTATAACGGGTATTTTATTAAGGATGCAACCCTGATTATAAGAAGATAGAAGCAATACATCAGTCAATTTTCTATCCCCCAATCGGTATATGTTGGCAACAGTGTACTCAAGGCCAACTACCTAAGACAGTTCAAATGTTCCAGTCAAGCAATAGTGTTGTGACAGCAGTTGTTTCGTTATATTGTGTCAGCAATGGTTTTTTCCAAGGAAGAACCGGGTGTTTTATTAAGGATGCAACCCTGATTATAAAAAGATAGAAGTAATACATCAGTCAATTTTCTATCCCCTTATTGGTATATGTTGGCAACAGTGTACTCAAGGCCAACTACCTAAGACAGTTAAAATGTTCCAGTCAAGCATTAGTGTGGTGACAGCAGTCGATTTGTTTTATTGTGTCAGCAATGGTTTTTTCCAAGGAAGAACGCGTGTTTATTGTAGAGACTTACATAGCGAGTAAATCTTACAAATGTGTGCAAGATAAGTTTCAGTTGAAATTTCCCTGTTCTCCCGTTCCGAATAAATCGTCAATATTGCGTTTGATAAATAAATTCCGTAGAACTGGGAGTGTACTCGATGAGAAACCACCTCGACAGCCAACAAAGTTAATCATGGAAGTTCTCGAAGATTTGAAAAATCATTTGACTCAATCACCTAAAAAATCGCTTAGAAGATTATCATCGCAAGCTGGGCTAACATTAAGTACTGTTTTTAGAGCTACGAAAAAATTACATTTGCATCCTTATCGCGTCTGCATAACTCATGAACTGAAAGTTACAGACCATCAGAAACGATTACAATATTTTCGGTGGTTTCGTCTTTGGTTGAAGAAAATGGTATTCAATTGTTGGATCGTTTTTATTTTAGTGATGAGGAACAAAATTTTACACAGCTCAAGGAGAATAAACTCACGCTGCCGTACCTATACCGGTTGCACACATTTGTAAGATTTACTCACTATGTAAGTCTCTACAATAAACAACCATTCTTCCTTAGAAAAACCATTGCTGACACAATATAACGAAACGACTACTGTCACCACACTAATGCTTGACTGGAACATTTTAACTGTCTTAGGTAGTTGGCCTTGAGTACACTGTTGCCAACATACCGATTGGTGGACAGAAAATTTACCGATGTATTACTTCTATCTTCTTATAAGCAGGGTTGCGTCCTTAATGAAACACCCGTTGTTTACAAGCTTTTGCTTTTAAATTTTCTATTCGTGTTGTTTGATTTTCCCACTTGTTATCTGTGAACTTGAGTAAGCAGAATCTGTGATCTGTTCATTTACTTTTACTGATGCCATCTGGCACCAATAGATGTTTTTAATTAAATTTATATCTTTTGAATGTAATCTTGTACATGAGATAGAATTTCAAGTCACTCATTGTGCTTCAAGTGTGATCAAAAGCCGTCACGTAGTCAATAAAACACATGAACACCTCTTACCCGTGATCTCTACACTTCTGGAACAACATTACTAGTTCAAAAATTTGGTGTGAAACACTCACACGACTTTTTCTTCCTAATGCAAAAATCTGGTGTGAAACACTCGCACAACTTTCTCTTGCCAGTGCAAATAATTTAAACAATATAACCTAACATTAGTAATAAAACATTTTTCACATGTTTTCGTGAGAAAATACAGAAAATCGCTAATTACTGCTAAACTATTATTATTATATTATTATTATACAACAAGGGCGTTCAGGCCTATACAGCCCCTCCTCACCGCGACCTAAAAGATCTTTTGTGATTGCCCCTATCCCTTATTTAAGCAAGACCCACACTTTCAATAAAGCGCAGGATCTGCCTAGGATCAAGTGCACTTACCTGAGAGGGTGTCAACACATCCTCACCCATCAGCGCTTTCCTTTTGCAGCCAGCCACATTGCAGCTGCATAAAATATGCTCAGCCTTCTCTTCTGCCTCATGACAGAATCTACATAGGCTGTCTCCAGCAACTCCTATCTTGGATAAATGATATCCAAGATTACAGTGACCAGTCATCAGGCCCACTACTCTCTTCAAGTCCTGTCTTCCTAGTCTATTATATATTCCAGCCCTCTTGCTGGAATAGGCAATAAATTTCTTTGCCTGTTCACAGCCTGGCACCTTCTCCCAGTAGGAGGTTTTAGCCTCCTTTTCCCAGGCCCTAACTATACTTCTATAATACCCTTCACCAATTCCACAATATGGTTCTGGGCCTATGAAGTGAGAGGCAGCTCCCTTCTTTGCTAAGGCATCCGCTCTCTCATTTCCAGACACTCCCTGGTGCCCCGGCACCCAACGCAGCGTCACTACGTTACGCTTGGCCACGGCATTCAAAACTACCCGACAATCATAGGCCAATCTCGACTCAAAATTACAGGAACTCAAAGCCTTGATGGCCGCCCGACTATCGGACAGAATAAAAATGTGCGACCCACTGAGACGACTCTCAATGCACCTCTCCGCACAGACCTTAATGGCCAATATTTCTGCTTGGAAGATGGTTATGGTACACCCAAGGGCCAGGGAAATCTTCCCCCCGGCCCCCCAGACCCCCACTCCCGCTCTTCCGCTCATCACTGAGCCATCAGTATACCAAACGGTAGCACCTTCCGGTATAACTGGTTGTTCCTCCTTCCACTCCTGCCGATCGAAAATTTCCACCTTCAGTGTGTCGGAGAAGTCGTATGTTTTATTCATACGGTCCCTAGGACCACCCACCACACCCATCCCCTCAATCACTTTGAAGATCCTGGTGTGGCCCATCTCCTTTGATGGGACCCCGATTTTGCCCTCCAGCCTCAAGGCAGTTCTTATCGCCTCCTTCTTCACTTGGATATGAAGAGGAGGCAGATCAAACATCGCCTCCATCGCAGCCGTTGGACAGGTGCCCATTGCCCCACATATCCCCAGGCAGGCCAGTCTCTGTAGCTTCTTCAGCCGATCCTGCGCCGTCCTCAGATTTGTTCTTGGCCACCATACAAAGGCTGCGTACGTGACCATTGGCAAAATGATGCTCACATAAGCCCATTTTGCCATATGAGGCCTAAGCCCCCAAGTCTTCCCAAACAGACTCTTACATATCCATAAGGCCTTAGTAGCCTTCTCTATAGTTTTGGACATATGGCCCTTCCACGTCAGGCCACGATCCAGGACAACCCCCAGATACTTCACCTCTGGGGAGTAGTTTAGCTCCACTCCTTCCAGAGTCAAAGCACCCAGGGTCATCGTCCGTTTCTTAGTAAACGGAACAACAACCACTTTTTCCGGGTTAATACGCAGTCCCTCCTGTCCACACCAGGTGTGAACCAGATTAAGGGCTCCCTGCATACGCTCCCGGATGGTTGTCTCATGCTTACCTCTGACCAGGATCACCAGGTCATCAGCATAACTGACCACCTCAAATCCTTCCTCCGTCAGCTGACTGAGCAGCTCGTCAATGACCAGTGACCACAGGAGGGGTGATAACACCCCACCCTGCGGACAGCCCCTCCTAGCCCTACCAGTCACCAACTTGCCCCCCAGGCGAGCCCGTATCTCCCTATCCCTAAGAACAGACCCAACCCATTTAATCACACTAGATTGGACACCTTTCCTCCTTGCCGCCTTCTCAATTGACGTGAACAGGGTGTTATTAAACGCCCCTTCCACATCTAAAAAGGCACACAGGGTAATTTCTTTATCCCTTAAGCTCCCCTCAATCCGTGTTACCACATCATGAAGGGCCGTAATAGTAGACTTCCCAGTCTGGTAGGCATGCTGACACCCATGCAGGGGCCTTTCCTGTAGGGCCCCACCCCTGATGTGTCTGTCTACCACCTTCTCCATCACTTTGAGCACAAAGGAGGTCAGGCTGATCGGTCTATATGACTTAGGCTCTATTGGGGGTTTCCCAGCCTTCGGTATAAAGACCACCTCAGTCTCCCTCCAGCTCCTCGGTACATATCCAAGTGCACAACTGGCCCTAAAGATATGTAGCAAATTCCTAATTAGCTTGTTGCCCCCATTTTGCAACATAGCAGGGAAAATCCCATCAGGGGCAGCCGATTTGTAGGGTCTAAACATACCCACAGCCCACTTGACCTTGGCAAACGTAAAGACCTCACAAGCCTCCCTTCTCGCCAAGGCCACTTCTCTTCCATGACCGCCCCGATTCCCCCTCTCTTCCTCCTCCGGGCGGTCCTCTAGCGAGCCGGGAAAGTGTGTTTCCAACAACACCTCCACCGTTTGCTCCATACTTTCAGTCAGGGTTCCATCTTCCCTCCTTAACTGTCCAATAGGATTTGAGTGGTCTTTGCTCAGAACCTTCCGAAGTCGTGCAACAGCAGGGGTCTCATTCACCCCCTCGCAGAACGACCTCCAGGCTCTTCTCTTAGACCTCCTCAACTCTTTGTTATATTCGGTTAGAGCCACTTTGTACTCCCTCCATTCTCCATTACATTTGGCTCTATTAAACAGTTTCCTAGTCCTGGATTTCAACCTCTCCAGCCGACTATTCCACCATGGCACCCTTCTTACCATATTTCGTCTTCTCTCAGGGCAGTTATCACAAAATTCCCTGTTAAGACGCTCCCCTAGTTTGTCTGCCACCCTTTCTAGTTCTGTTACCGACTTAGGGGTACCACAGACGTCCTCCATTTCAGACTGCACCTGTTCCTTGAAGCCCTCCCAGTCCGTCAACTTCGGTACCCTTATGCTTTCACTCCTCCCGACCCCCAGGCACATTGCAAATTCCACATACCTGTGGTCAGAAAGAGATGCCTTCCCAGAGACTCTCCAGTCTCTGATCTCACACCTCGTGAGCTCGCTAGTTATAGTGAGGTCCAAAACCTCCCTTCTCCTAGCAGTCACAAAGGTAGGCTCATTACCTATATTACTCAAATATAAATCATTACTAATTAAATATTCAAGTAGGCACTCACCTCTCCTGTTGGTGTTGGTAGATCCCCAAACGGTATGGTGTGCGTTTGAGTCACATCCAACCACCAACTCCTGGCCTCGTCTCCGGCATCCTTCCACCAGCCGACGAAACTCCGCAGGGGGCACCTCACAGCTGTCCCCCGGGAAGTAGGCGGAGGCAACAACTGCCTCTTCCCTCCTACTCCCCCTCTGCACCTCCACGGAGATTGCTACAAGGTCCCTATCAACACACAAAGGGAAACACTTTATATCTTTTCTGATCACTATACATGATCTAGGGTTGGATATACTATTATCATATATCAACTTACCATTTATGGAGGAGAGTCCTCAAATCCGTCCACCTCTGCTCCATGGTTCCTGGACAAGCGCCATATCCAGCGACTCCCTGCAGAACCTTTCACCCAGCGCCGCTGACGCTGCCTTGGAATGGTGAAGGTTCACCTGGACGACGTTGCCACTCACTGTCGCCTGTGTTTCCCGTGGTCCTTCCTTCCCTGCTTTTGCAGGAATTTCGGCCCACGAGCTCTCCTTCCTGGTTGGAGCACCTGCCGCTCCGTCCCCGACGGACCGGCAACGGGACTGCCATCCCTCCTTCCCCCACCAGGCTTACGTGAAGGACCCTTACCTACCTTCTTAGGCGCCCTCCTCTGCGGTGGACTATCCACCGCCCGAGGCGACTCCTCCTTCTCCTCAGGTCCCTCCACCTCTGCTCGAGATGGACTTGCCACCACCAGATTCGGGCTCCCCTCCTCTACTGACGGCTCCTCCATCTCCACCCCCTCCATTGAAGCCGGGGCCTCCACACTAGCCCCTCCTTCCTTTATTGCTGCTACCTTGGGGTCCTCAGGACCCTTCCTCACCTCCGTCCCTTGACCCCCCTCTTCACCAGCAATCCCTCCTTCCTCCATCCTTGATCCCCTTAACCTCAGCCGTATCTGACCGAACTTAAAGTCAACCTCCGGATTCCTCCGGAGCCTGACCGCCGACCGGTCATCCACCGCCAACGTCAATTGGACCATGAGGTTGTTCTCCAACCTCTGTAGAACCCTCCACTGGTCCACCAGTAGATCATGGTTCTGAACAGCCACCATCCTGAGGATCTTCTCCGATTTATCCTCCTTGCTGTTAGGGAAGTACCCTACCACAACCACAGGCCGGGGAAGGTCCTTCTCCCCCACCACCTTCAGCCTAGCCCCCTTCCATGGTTGCAGAGCACCCCCTATCTTCCTGACCCATTCCGCCGTTACTTCGTCCTTACAGGTCAGGACCAGGTATCCCGGTTTGAATGTAGAGCCCACGAATTTCGGGGAAATCTCCCCCTCAATATCGAGCCCTCCCACCCTCTCCAGAATCGCCTTCTCTGTGGCCTTTAACTGCTCCCTGGACAGAAGCACCTCCGGGTAGCCGACCGCCAGGATACCAACCCTGGAACCCGCAACCACCCGGCTGTACCCCATGCCAGGACCAGCCACCCCTTTTTCCCCAGTTGGAGGACCTCTTGCCCTCTTCTTGGGGGGATCTTGCACCCGAGTCTTCTCAGGAGTCGACCCATCCGACCTCTGCCTCTTAAGGGGTTGTTCACCCCTTTTCGGAGACAAAGGCCGAACAGCCTTCTCCCTCGCTTCCTCGTACGGTACTCCCTTTACTAACAGCCAACGTAGGCGCTTCTTCGCAGCCCCACTCAGCCTAGTACCAGTTTTACCCATCTCCTTGGGTACTTCCGATGTTTCTCCCTCCTCCTTAGGGAGCTTCACATCTTCCTCCGACGTCACCTCCAGAGAACCCAGGCGCTCAGGTGTTCCCACCCTCGCCTGCTGTTCCCCTTGGTCGTCGATGACCATGGGACTTGAATTCCCTTCAGATTCTTCTGGCCCCCCCATCTCTGGTTGGGCCTCAATTTGGGGACGTTCATCCCCCTGTTTGTTTATTTCATTATTTTTAATTGACGGTTCCATATTTGGTCCCACGAGGAGCTAGGGAAATATTCAGTCCGCCCCTGCAGAGCCCCGCATGCAGGGGTAAGGCACACTTACTGTAGGAGTGAGCCAGGTATCCTACAGGCACTGTTAAAGACACTGACTAAAACCCCAGTGCCATCCACCCTTCGGCACGGTAAACGCATAACACCACTGGGTTGGGCAAAAGCTACAGTAGGAGAAGTTGCATCTAGCACGGATAGAACAAGTGCTAGATGCCGAGGACAAGGATAGGGATAGACAGACTGAAGCCCAGCATCTCAGCTCACCTCGGCGAGACCAAAGCGTGGCTGAAGAGTAGCCAAAAAAGCCGAGGAGTTTCCAGAGGCACGGGCACGAAAAACTGCTACAAAAAGTAAGGGAGCAGGTGTGCTCTCTTGGACGTGATGCTTCGGCACATGCAAGCCAGCCGATCACTGACTTACTTCGGCTCCTACTGCTAAACTAAGCGTTATACAAAAAAATGTTTGAAATAAAAGTTGTAGAATTTTGAATTCTCTACATTTTTTATTATATACATTTTTGCGCTATTAGAAGATTATCATCGCAAGCTGGGCTAACATTAACTACTGTTTTTAGAGCTACGAAAAAATTACATTAGCATCCTTATCGCGTCTGCATAACTCATGAACTGAAAGTTACAGACCATCAGAAACGATTACAATATTTTCGGTGGTTTCGTCTTTGGTTGAAGAAAATGGTATTCAATTGTTGGATCGTTTTTATTTTAGTGATGAGGAACAAAATTTTACACAGCTCAAGGAGAATAAACTCACGCTGCCGTACCTATACCGGTTGCACACATTTGTAAGATTTACTCACTATGTAAGTCTCTACAATAAACAACCATTCTTCCTTAGAAAAACCATTGCTGACACAATATAACGAAACGACTACTGTCACCACACTAATGCTTGACTGGAACATTTTAACTGTCTTAGGTAGTTGGCCTTGAGTACACTGTTGCCAACATACCGATTGGTGGACAGAAAATTTACCGATGTATTACTTCTATCTTCTTATGAGCAGGGTTGCGTCCTTAATGAAACACCCGTTGTTTACAAGCTTTTGCTTTTAAATTTTCTATTCGTGTTGTTTGATTTTCCCACTTGTTATCTGTGAACTTGAGTAAGCAGAATCTGTGATCTGTTCATTTACTTTTACTGATGCCATCTGGCACCAATAGATGTTTTTAATTAAATTTATATCTTTTGAAAGTAATCTTGTACATGAGATAGAATTTCAAGTCACTCATTGTGCTTCAAGTGTGATCAAAAGCCGTCACGTAGTCAATAAAACACATGAACACCTCTTACCCGTGATCTCTACACTTCTGGAACAACATTACTAGTTCAAAAATTTGGTGTGAAACACTCACACGACTTTCTCTTCCTAATGCAAAAATCTGGTGTGAAACACTCGCACAACTTTCTCTTGCCAGTGCAAATAATTTAAACAATATAACCTAACATTAGTAATAAAACATTTAAAATAAACAAAAAACTAATCTCAATAAACATAACCTAATTTTAATCATGAGTGAAAGACGCAAAATGAAAATCAACCTCAGTTCGGCTTAAAAATATGGAAAATCACTCTTTCACGCTAAACTAGGCTCTGTAGAGAAAAATGGTCTAATTAAAAGTTGTAGATCTTTTAATTTTCTATAAATTCGATTATATACACTTTTGTCATAAAATGCATACTTAGGCCGAAATCTTTAAAAAATAGATTTTTCACATGTTTTCGTGAGAAAATACAGAAAATCGCTAATTACTGCTAAACTAAGCGTTATACAAAAAAATGTTTGAAATAAAAGTTGTAGAATTTTGAATTCTCTACATTTTTTATTATATACATTTTTGCGCTATAATGCATATTAAAGCCGTAATCTTAAAAAAAAACTTTTTATATGTAAAAACAGCCTCACCCAGAATTATAGCAAACATGGCGCCTACCGTATCTTGTAGAGCATAAAAAAATTGAGTAAACCAGGCGATTGTAAAAAAAGTCGTAGGACCAGTTTTTGAGAAAATCGCAAAAAAGTGAAAAATTACATGAATAAACTACTACTTCTGGTTGCCGATTTTGATGAAAATGTTTGTGTCGGGTCCAGTAGTGGTATGTAACTTAAGTTTCAAGTTCGTACGATGTTCCGTTCTTGAGATATTCTGTTCACACACACACACACACACACACACAGACTTATCGCTAAAAACATGTTTTTTGAGTTCAGCGGGTCTGAAAACGAGTAGATCCGGTGAAGAGTGTTATTTGTTAAAATTGACATGAAAACAACACTTTCCTTCCTATATATTCATATAGGCAAGAGAAAGTAATAATGAACAACGTAACCTAACATTAGTAAATAATGAAAAATTGATTGCCTGTGACATAGTGGATAGCGTACTAGCCTAGTAAGCTAAGGTCTCGGGTTCGATTTCCGGTTAGGGTCTGGAAATTATTACATGCCAAAACCCGTTGGTGCCGTTTTTATCCCACCATAGGCACCAATGATCAAGCTGTTGATGCGGCTAAAATTTTTTACTTTCTCTTGCCTATATGAATATATAGGAAAGAAAATTATTGTTTTCATGTCGATTTTAACAAATACACTCTTCACCGGATCTACATGTAAACAGACCCCCTCAACCCACACAAACATGTTCTTAGCGATTGGTCTGTGTGTGTGTGTGTGTGTGTGTGTGTGTGTGTGTGTGTGTGTGTGTGTGTGTGTGTGAGAACAGAATATCTCAAGAACGGAACATCGTACGAACTTCAAACTTGAAACTTAAGTTACATACTACTACCGGACCTGACCCAAACATTTTCATCAAAATCGGTCAACCAAAGTAGTAGTTTATTCGTATAATTTTTAGCTTTTTTGTGATTTTCTCAAAAACTGGTCCTACGATTTTTTTAAAAATCGCCTGGTTTACTCAATTTTTTATTCTCTGCAAAATAGGGTAGGCGCCATGTTTGCTGAAATTCTTGGTGAGGCTGTTTTTATGTGAAAAAACTGTTTTTTTAAGATTACGGCTTTAATATGTATTTTAGCGCAAAAATTGATATAATAAAAAATGTAGAGAATTTAAAATCCTACAACTTTTATTTCAAACAATTTTTTGTATAATGCTTAGTTTAGCAATAATTATCAATTTTCTGTTTCTTCTCACGAAAACGTGTGAAAAATCGATTTTTTTAATATTTCGGCCTTAGTATGCATTTTATGACAAAAGTCTATATAATCGAATTTATAGGAAATTAAAAGATCTACATCTTTTATTCAGAGCATTTTTCTCTACAGAGCCTAGTTTAGCGTGAAATAGTGATTTTCCGTATTTTTAAGGCAAACAGATCGATTTTCATTTTGCGTCTTTTCATATATGATTAAAATTAGGTTATGTTTATTGAGGTTAGTTTTTTGTTTATTTCTAATGTATTATTACTAATGTTAGGTTTATTGTTAATTATTTCCATTGGCAAGAGAAAGTTGTGTGAGTGTTTCACACCAGATTTTTTTTAAATTTTTAACATCCAACTGTTCTGCAATTACTACTAATGCAGACTGTGAAAGATGAAATGACTTTTTTGTAACGTATGAAAATATGCCGTGCCTGAATGGGGCGACTTTACTTAAAATAAACAAAAAACTAATCTCAAAAAACATAACCTAATTTTAATCATGAGTAAAAATGATGCGAAATGAAAACAAACGTTAATTTGGCTTAATAATACGGAAAACCACTCTTTGATTGTAAACTAGGCTCTGTAGAGCATAATGCTTAAAATAAAAGATGTAGGTTTTTTAATTCCCTTTAAACTTGATTTCATACACTTATATCGTAAAATGCATACTAAGGCCGAAATCTTAAAAAATCCATTTTTTACAGATTTTCATGAAAAACAAAACAAAAAATCACTAATTACCCCTAAACTAAGCATTATACAAAGATATTTTCAGAATAAAATTTGTAGATTTTAAAATTGTCTACAACGTTTATTATGTACACTTGTGCGCTAAAATGCATATTTAGTCCCCAATCTTAAAAAAAAAAAACTTTTTTTCTACAAGAACACAGTCTCCCCATGAATTTCAGCAATGTTGAACCTCTTGACTTTACGAGATTTAATCAAGAGGTGTCAGAAAAGTTACCACAGGGATAACTGGCTCGTGGCGGCCAAGCGTTGATAGTGATGTCGCTTTTTGATCCTTCGATGTCGGCTTTTCCTATCATTGCGAAGCAGAATTCACCAAGCGGCTCTTCCTATCGTTGTGAAGCAGAATTCACCAAGCGGCTCTTCCTATCGTTGTGAAGCAGAATTCACCAAGCGGCTCTTCCTATCATTGCGAAGCAGAATTCACCAAGCGGCTTTTCCTATCGTTGCGAAGCAGAATTCACCAAGCGGCTCTTCCAATCGTTGCGAAGCAAAATTCACCAAGCGGCTCTTCCTATCATTGTGAAGCAGAAATCACCAAGCGGCTCGTCCTATCATTGCGAAGCAGAATTCACCAAGCGTCGGATTGTTCACCCGCCAATAGGGAACGTGAGCTGGGTTTAGACCGTCGTGTGTGTAGAGCGTAAAGAGTGTAGTAAATGAGGTGTTTTTTTTTTTTAAAGAAATTGTAGGAGCCATTTTTAAGAAAATTGCAAAAAGTGAAAAATCGCATGAATAAACTACTACTTCCGGTTGACCAATTTTGATTAAAAATGTTTGTGTCAGGTTCTCTAGTGGTACCTAACTTAAATTTCAAGTTTCAATTTCGTACAATGGTCTGTTCTTGAGATATTTTGTTCACACACACACGTACACACAGACCAATCGCTAAAAACATGATTTTTGGTTTCAGGGGGTCTGAAAACGTGTATATCTGGTGAAAACTCGATTTCAAAAAATCGACACGAAAACAATCCTTTACGTCTTGTATCCGATAACGCTTGTATTTAATTTTTTTTATCCCTAATATGTGTATGTTTCAATCTGTTCAATTCAGGACAATAAGCAATCCCATGACCCAATGAGATGACGTTGATGTGTGACATGTAAATGAGGTGTAGTCTTGTACAGACTCAGGCCAACCATTCCTGAGAGAATATAGTTAGTTGAATCCCAACCATTACAGTACACCAGCAACTACTATCTAGTATTCAAATCTACAGGGTGATTCATGAAGTTCTCCCCCCACTTCTACAGCACATTGTACTAGTAAAAATAATGAAAAAATGTTATATAAACATAGGTCCGAAAACGCTTCGTTAGCGAGTTACAGCTAGCGAAAGTTTCGCCTGGATTTCAGTTCACCAGGTGAAATGAGGTCTTCCTGGAATTGTGGTAAGGTAGATTAAGGGGCAAATTCAATCATTTCTTATGGTTTTTGATCTGATAAATTGAATAAAACAGGTCCCAGATCTGTAAGTTAAATAGTTTTTAAGAAAACCAGTGTCAAATGCAAAAAATGGAGTGAAAAACTTATTTTTTCATCTTTGGGCAAGGATAACTGTGTTATTTCACCAAGAAACAGTTAAAATTTTTCAATAAAACATGTAGAAAATTTTATTCTGAACAAACCGGTGTAAATTAAGTACACAGAAAGCGAATAGATGTTTGATTAAATGAGTTTTTATTCATAAGAGTACAAAGTAAAATTAACCGGAAAAACTAAAATGAAAAAATGTGTTTTTTTCACTCCATTTTTTTTGCATTTGACACTGGTTTTCTCAAAAACTATTCGCTTTCTGTGTACTTTATTTACACCGGTTTGTTCAGAATAAAATTTTCTACATTTTTTATTGAAAAATTTTAACTGTTTCTTGGTGAAATAACAAAGTTATTCTTGCCCAAAAATGAAAAACTGTGATTTTCACTCCATTTTTTGCATTTGACACTGGTTTTCTCAAAAACTATTTAACTTACAGTTCTGGGACCTGTTTTATTCAATTTATCAGATCAAAAACCATAAGAAATGATTGAATTTGCCCCTTAATCTACCTTACCACAATTCCAGGAAGACCTCATTTCACCTGGTGAACTGAAATCCAGGCGAAACTTTCGCTAGCTGTAACTCGCTAACGAAGCGTTTTCGGACCTATGTTTATATAACATTTTTTCATTATTTTTACTAGTACAATGTGCTGTAGAAGTGGGGGGAGAACTTCATGAATCACCCTGTATATAAAAGTAACTACCTTTATTAGGATTTGAACCAGGAACCTTCGTCTCCGAAAATCAGCTGTAACAGCTGACTCATGGCAACAACTTTACCTCTAGACTAGGGTGACCAGATTGTTACCATGCAAAAACGGGACACTAATACAGGGTGATTCACGACAATATGCAGAAACTTTAGGAGCTCATTGTACATGTAAAAATAATGAAAAAAGTTTATATAAACATGGGTCTGGAAATGCTTCGTTTCCGAGTTACGGCTAGCGAAAGTTTCGCCCGGGTTTCAGCTCACCAAGTGAAATGAGGTCTTCCTGAAATTCTGGTAAGGTAGATTAAGGGGCGAATTCAATCATTTCTTATGGTTTTTGTGCTGATAAATTGAATAAAACAGGTCCCAGAACTGTAAGTTAAATATTTTTTAAGAAAACCAGTGTCAAATGCAAAAAATGGAGTGAAAAATACATTTTTTCATCTTTGGGCAAAAATAACTTTTTTATTTCACCAAGAAACAGTTAAATTTTTTGAATAAAACATGTTGAAAATTTTATTCTGAACAAACCGGTGTAAATAAATTACACAGAAAGTGAATAGATGTTTGATTAAATGAATTTTTATTCATAACAGTACAAAGTAAAATTAACCGGAAAAACAAAGTGAAAAATTGTGTTTTTTTTACACCATTTTTTGCATTTGACACTGGGTTTCTCAAAAACTATTTAACTTACAGTTCTGGGACCTGTTTTATCCAATATATCAGGTCAAAAACCGTAAGAACTGATTGAATTCGCCCCTTAATCTACCTTACCAAAATTGCAGAAAGACCTCATATCACCTGGTGAGCTGAAATCTGGGCGAAATCTTTTGCTAGCCGTAACTCGGAAACGAAGCATTTCCGGACCCATGTTTATATAAACTTTTTTCTTTATGTTTACATGTACAATGAGCTCCTAAAGTTTCTGCATATCTTCGTGAATCACCCTGTATAACACGCACTACCGGGGCTGTGGTCTAGGGGTGGGGGTATGGAATAGGGCCTACAGAATCCTGGTTTAATGTTCATCTGTTAAAAATATTATAAAATAAAAAAAATCAAGTGTCTAAACTTGTTTTTAAAACTTAAAGCGTAAATTTTCTTTTCTTTTAATCCCATCAAAGCACACAATTTACTAGTTTTTCAAGGAATAAAAATAAATAAATAAAATGTTGAGGTTCATAT
This sequence comes from Catonia carolina, assembly GCA_035578175.1. NCBI lineage: Eukaryota > Metazoa > Arthropoda > Insecta > Hemiptera > Achilidae > Catonia > Catonia carolina. Next base: position 438,280,480 of record JAQMRL010000001.1, on the reverse strand, counting down.
TACTTTATTACTAAAGTTATTTCTCAAAAGTATAAATGAACAAGGATATATACCATTAAAATACACAACCGGTAACAGAATTTAACAAAATGCAATACATTTTTAAGTTTTGGTGTACTTTTCATTTGCTCCAGCCAACTTAATAATGCCTTTTTGCTCTATGATGTTATATTTTATCAAACATCCTATGTAGGATTTTAAACAGCCGTATTATTTAAAATTGAAATATATATTTGTAACCTCCAGAATAAGGTAACATAAAACACTTACCAATGTTTATAGTGCTTTCGTGTATCTTGTACACATCTTCAGTAAATTTAAATTTAAATTTTGACGTAAAATAAATTTTAATTTACTGAAGATGTGTACAAGATACATGAAAGCGCTATAAACATTGGTAAGTGTTTTATGTTACCGTATTCTGGTGGTTACAAATATATATTTCAATGTTATTATAAAAGTGAGAAATCGGGAAATTTTGACGTCCCGACAATGTTTTTTTGGGACAACAGGACACAATGTAAAAAAACGGGACTTTCCCGTTTTTACGGGGCGCCTGGTCACCCTACTCTAGACGAACCTGGTGGGTTGAAATATTTAATAAAAAATTTGTTTCATTGTGTAAAATTTTTATGTTTTGTTAACAGGTAGTGGTGGTTACGCAGATGATTACATCGGTACAGTTTCTACCACCGGATATGGTGATTACATAATGAGATATAATCTGGCGCAAAGAATATTGACTGCTATGACTCACGGTTCGTTCAAACATGTTTATCATTTTACATTACTCTAGGTAATAGATTTCGCATTTCAAGTTGATTGATTCAGGATATTGTTTCCAGGAAGAATTTGGTGGAAGCATGATAGATAATATGATATGTAAACATTTCTTGAATTTTCTTTTAGTAGACACTAACTCCTTGGCGTTAGAGCTTCCACCAAGTTATCACACAGCCATTAATACGAGGGCTATTCAGAAAGTAGGGAACGTTTTGTAAATAAACAAAAACTATGTAAAAGAAAAGTTTTTTATTATATACATCTGAAAGAGTGACTAAAATACTACTTTTCTACATAGTCACCAAGCAAATTGAGGCACTTGTCATAGCGGTGGACAAGCTTCAAAATTCCTTCGTCATAGAAATCCCCCGCCTGCGACCGCAGCCACTCAGTGACGCGCGCCTGGAGCTCCTCGTTGTCGTCGAAGCGCTGTGTTGCTAGCCAGTTCTTCATTCTTGGAAACAAGTGAAAATCACTCGGTGCAAGATCAGGACTATAGGGTGGATGAGGGAAAACCTCCCATTTGAATGAATCAAGGAGTTCTTTTGTGCGGTTTGCCGTGCAAACCGCACAAAAATCAGCAAGCAGGATTGTGGCTACTGTGTTTTGGGACAGGCAAGGTGTGCTGCTCATTGACTTTCTCGAGCGTGGTGCAACAATAAACTCTGATCGGTACTGCCAAACATTGCGCAACCTTAGGAGAGCAGTTCAAAACAAGCGCCGAGGAAAGTTGTCGTCAAAAATTTTGTTTCTTCATGACAATGCCCGACCTCACACGGCAAACCGCACAAAAGAACTCCTTGATTCATTCAAATGGGAGGTTTTCCCTCATCCACCTTATAGTCCTGATCTTGCACCGAGTGATTTTCACTTTTTTCCAAGAATGAAGAACTGGCTAGCAACACAGCGCTTCGACGACGACGAGGAACTCCGGGCGCGCGTCACTGAGTGGCTGCGGTCGCAGGCGGCGGATTTCTATGACGAAGGAATTTTGAAGCTTGTCCACCGCTATGACAAGTGCCTCAATTTGCTTGGTGACTATGTAGAAAAGTAGTATTTTAGTCACTCTTTCAGATGTACTATATAATAAAAAATTTTTCTTTTACATAGTTTTTGTTTATTTACAAAACGTTCCCTACTTTCTGAATAGCCCTCGTATTTGTGTCTTCTACTTCCTGAGTCATCTTAGATAGTATGAGATCTTTCAGGTTATAAGGGGATTCAGTGTATCATCATACCCAGGATGGAAAAAGGTTGTTCTAGATTAGACAGGCTTTGGAATGAAGGTATTCAAGTAGATCTGGCGTCCAAGCCTGAATGATAAAAGATTCCTAATGACAGCTTATCATGGTCAAATTCTGTCTCATATCCGTTACGGTATTTTAGTATGGGGTAATATGAATAGGGTTCTTAAAACTCAAAAGAAAGGTATTAGGTGTATGGTGGGAGCTAACCAGTGCACTTCATTCACACCACTATTTAAGGAGGTTAAATTGCTTACAGTTTTCTCGCTCTACGTTTTTGAGGTGATAATTTATGTTAGGCAAAATACTTTTTACGCAAAACTTCAATGTCCAAAAAACAAGAAACAGAAATGATTATTATGTTGTTAACCACAATACTAAATTGTTTGAACAAAAATTTACTTATGTGAGGAGAAAATATATCAATAAATTACCCCAATTTTTACTTTCTCTTGCCTATATGAATATATAGGAAGGAAAGTATTGTTTACATGTCGATTTTTCACCGGATCTACACATTTTCAGACCTCCTGAACCCAAAAAACATGTTTTTAGCGATTGGTCTGTGTGGGTGTGTATACAAAATATCTCAAGAACGGAACATCGTACGAACTTGAAACTTGAAACTTAAGTTACATACCACTACCGGGCCCGACAAGAACATTTTCATCAAAATCGGTCAACTGGAAGTAGTAGTTTATTCGTGTAATATTTCACTTTTTTGCGATTTTCTCAAAAACTGGTCCTACGATTTTTTTTTAAATCGCCTTATTTACTTAATTTTTTATACTCTATAAGATAGGGTAGGCGCCATGTTTTCTGAAATTCTTGGTCAGGCTGTTTTCAGGTAAAAAAGTTGTTTATTTTAATATTGCGGCTTTAATATGCATTTTAGCGAAAAAATGTATATAATAAAAGTTGTAGAGAATTTAAAATCCTACAACTTTTATTTCAAACATGTTTTTGTATAACGCTTAGTTTAGTGGTAATTAGCGATTTTCTGTTTTTTCTCATGAAAACGTGTGAAAAATCGATTTTTTAAAGATTTCCGCCTTAGTATGCATTTTACAACAAAAGTTTTTTTTTTTTTTATTGTCCTATGTATAAAGAACGCATTGGTTATATAAAATTATTTTTTAAGCTGTCGTTTGTTCGCATGGTACGCCTTCATCCTCTCGCTAACCTTCTCCCTTTGTTCCTGCGTCCATGTCCTCTGCCTTAATTCTGCAGTCGGGAAATTCCCAAAATCTTTTATTTTCCTTCTAAAGGCAGTTCCATCTATTACATCGTTATGTGAAGCGTTTATGGTGTTTAGGTTTATTTAGATTTCTTTGATCCATCTATCTTTGGTTTTAAAACCTTCCTGATATGTGATCATTTTGTACGTTTCGTTATTTTTGTTTTGGAATCTCATCATGTGACCGTAATATTGTAGTCGACGTTTTATGAGCTTAGTTGTTAGAGTTTCGCCTAGGACATTCATTATGTGTTCGTTCGTTCTCTTCTTGTGGATCTTGGTTATATAATCAAATTTATAGAAAATTAAAAGATGTACAACTTTTATTTCAAGCATTTTTCTCTACAGAGCCTAGTTTAGCGTGAAAAAGTGATTTTCCGTATTTTTAAGCCACACTGAGGTTGATTTTCATTTTGCGTCTTTCACTCATGATTAAAATAAGGTTATGTTTCTTGAGGTTAGTTTATTTCTAATGTTGTATTACTAATGTTAGGTTATATTATTAATTATTTGCATTGATAAGAGAAAGTTGTGTGAGTGTTTCACACCAGATTTTGTTGACTATGTCAAAGTCTCTTCGATTTCTCTTTATCTTCATTAAAACTATACTGAATTTTTTCCAACGTTGAACTACGTAGCAATATCCCCGTTTGTTTCACCGTTTTCCAAATACCAAATAATGTGCACTTTCTTTTAATGTCTACGCGATGACGCCATATTTCATTTTTGTAAAACACAAAAATAACGAATGCTACTACGAATAACGGATGCGTTTACACAAAAGATATGAACTAAACTTGAGTAAACTAACATTATAACTTTAGATCAGTACTTATTTAAGACACAAAAAGAAAGGATAGGCCTTTTAGTAATCAGACTTCCGACACAGACCACTGTAAATGCACGTTGAGACTAACGTTATTACGAAAAAACACGTTAAAACTAGACAAAACAATGAGTAACTTGCTGACTCATACTTTTGAGAGAAAACCGGCATAGTTGAAAATTTTCACAGTTGTCACTAAAACCGATAAGCGATTTAGTTAATCCACTGTACTTATTAACTAATTAATTAATAATTAATGATAATATTATAAAGACAAAGCAGAATCTCAAAGTTGGAGCGTCGGATCATCAGGAGATGCCTAAACAAAAAATGTTTCTCTGATGGGATATGGAAACCCGTCTCGAAAGAAGAAGTATACAGAATTACAGAACCTCTAGCAGACCAGATGAGGAAAAAGAGAATTTCCTTCTTTGGACTTCTCTTGAGGACCGACTCTTCCAGAATCCCAATACAAATCATCAACTTTTTCCTAAACAGAAAAACTCAGCCCCACTGGATCAGGGAAATTAAGAAGGACATGAACAGACTCCAAATCTCACTTGAGCACCTCAAAAAAAAATCCGGAAATTACCACAGGCTGAAGACCACAAGACTTGAACAGCAGAAACTGACGAAACGACAGAAAGTTGTGTATTCTGACAAGGAACGTCAGAGAAGATCGGATGGATTGAGGGAATACTGAAGAAAGTTCAAGGAGGGAAACATCAGGAAAGGACTCCAAAAACTGAAAAATTGAACTGCAAAAATTGAAATGAGTTTTTTTTAGTTTGATGAATAGTAGTCCCTATGTGGCTTTAAAAAAAAAAGAAGAAGAAAGACAAAGCATGTCTTTTTTTGTGCAGGCTAATTTACAAAACTACTGAATGGATTTTCATGAAATTTTTACAGCATATTTGTATTTATATTCACAGCAACATTTTCTTTTTAAATTTTCAAAAATGATAACCCTAAGGGCCCTAATGAAGATTTTCATAAATATGTTTGTGTCTGTGTACATGTGAGTACGTACTTCTGTTGAAGTAGAAGAAGGGGTTTGATGAAGGTGAGAGATTTACGCGAGGGAAATTATCAAAACGTCGTTTTGTGTGTATGTGTGCATTAGTATTGTGACACTTATCGCTAAGGTCCGTTTCGGGATCTAGGTAATTAAATAATTAACACACTAGAGTTTACAATTACAAATATTTATTACACTTAAAGGTTTACAAAATAAATAATAAACTAATTAAAATGACTTATTACAATAACTTAATAATTTACTTTAAATAAATAATAAACAATAAATAACTTAATAACTTACTTAGCACTACTTACAATCACTTTTATAACATTACACATACAAAATGAAACTGGATACACAAAAACTGCACATTAACTTTACACAATGCACACTCACACAAAGACGGTATGACAATCGTTGACCAACACATTGCTCAGAATCGTTAACCTGTATAACACCCCGATAATCGCTCGTCGAAGATCAAATGAATACTGACTGCTGACCGCACTCAGGGATCTCTTTTATAGTGAATCAAAAGAACCTTCCCGAAAAACACCGAACAAATAGTAAGGTACAAAAAAACCCCTTTATAAGTGAGTGCTAGAAAAATCCATTGTAAACAAATCAACAATAGGTCTTTTGTAAATAGAATAAAAGTCGTTACGGTTCCCTTTCATAACAGTTGTACAACAAACAATACTCGACCTTTTATCCTACACAATAGCGCGCAGTCCTATTGTCATTATTGTCCAATTGCCACTTATTGTTACTATTATTTCACACTCTATTATCCTCGTTACTATTTTTATGAATGAGTACTAGAACCTTCGCGAACCATCCCTTTCTTCGATCTGTCACAGTATTATTGTTGAAATACAGGGTTTGTATAAAAAGTAACCGGACTGAGCTTGTGACGGTCAGGTAAAACGTTTGTAAACTGGTTGTTGGTGCTCTAGTGGTGGTGGGGGATCGAGGGAATGGGAGCGGGCCCGAGTCAGTTGCCTCTAGATGCTTGGAGGGTTAGCATCGTGCAAGAGCGCAGTGCGTGTTCAGTGATCTCGTCGGAGTGAAAATGGAGCGTACCATCGAGCAACGTGTTAACATCAAATTTTGTGTCAAACTCAAAAAAACGCCTACGGAAACTCTTAAAATGATCAATGAGGTTTACGGTGAGGAAGCTATATCCAGAACTCCAGTCTTCCAGTGGCACAAGAATTTCCGAGAGGGCCGCGATGACGTCCACGACGAACAGCGCGCCGGACGTCCATCAACCAGTCACACGGACCCAAATGTGCAAAAAGTGCGTGATGTGTTGAACACTGACCGTCATCTGAGCAATCGCAGAAGAGGTTGGGATCGATAAGACTGATCGCCCGGGTTCGCCGAGTCCGTCTGGAGATTGCCGATTCGTGGATCCTCCACCATGACAATGCGCTGTCGCACACCTGTTTGCTTGTTACCGAGGAATCGGCCAAACACTCGAGGGCGACGTTGCCACAGCCTCCCTACAGTCCGGATACGGCACCACCGGACTTCCTATTCCCCTAGATCAAGAGAGTACTAAAGGGGACGCAGTTTGGGACTCTAGAAGCTGTTCAACTTGCTACGATGAGGGCTCTAGAAGCTTTACGGGTTGCCGACTTCCAGGGGGCGTTCAGGGACTGGAAAATCCGATACCAAAGGGTTATCGACTTGAATAGGGACTACTTCAAAGATTTCTAGAAAAAAAGTGTAGAAATTTTGCCAATAAATATGTTTTCTAAGTTCAGTCCGGTTACTTTTTATACAAACCCTGTACACACGTGCAGTGTGTGGAACTCCAGCTTGGGGCATGGTGGCAGCCGCAATACTATTTGTTAATTATGAAATGTGTGTTGTTCCAGGAAAAAGTGCTCAACAAGCGACCGATGAATGCCTTACAGAAATGACGAAAAGAGTCGGGAAAACGGCTGGAGCTATCGTCATATCAAAGGATGGTGAAATCGGTATTGGTTTCTCTTCTAAACGAATGTCTTGGGCGTATCAAATCGGAAATGAACTCCATTATGGTATCGATAAAGGACAGCATTTAATCGAGAAACTATAATCTTTAATCGATTATAAATCCTCTAACAATATCTCTTCCGTTTTTATAGACTGATTTAAAGGTTTTATATTTTAAAGTTAAAAATATATATTTTATTAGTTTATAAATTCTTTTTATCTATTTATATGTGCCAAATATTATTATTTATAAAATTGTGTTCAGGGTATTTATTTACATAAATAAATTATTTTTATGTGTTTTTATTTTGTTTTGAAGATCTTGAATGAGAACTCTTGTAATTTATAAGTTTGAGGTGCTAAGACTAAATCAATGATTTTGTAACTTCACCTTTGTTGATAACTCTGTTACAATCTGAAAATTGGTAATTTAAAAGAAATAGTAAATTGGTAGTAAAATAATGTAGACTTAACTTTGGTTTGTACGACTAAATTCGTTCGCAACGCTCGCTCGTGTAGACGCGCCAGCTAGGACACGGCCTAAGAGTACTCCACGCGAGGCAAGCGCCTATACGTTTTAAACAAAAGTTTTACACTATTATTTTTTTCACTACTATTATTTTTGCAACGAACGGGTTTAAAGGTGCACTTTTTGATTACGTATTCTTAAAGTATATTGGTAGGAGAACAAAAAACTCTTTGTGCGCTACCAGTTCCGACAAACGGTTAAGGAGATAAAATACCCCCCTCCCCCCACACTTTATAGAAGGGGTGGGTTTAAAAAATTGAAAAAAATTGTTTTTTTGTGTATTTTTAACGCTGAAAACGATTCTGTAAAGAAATTTTGAAAAATTTGAAAATTTTCAAAATTTTGGGGGGGAGTAGCACCCCTAACGGACACGGGACCTAAGTTTTCAAAAAAGTTCCGTAATTCCGCCCGGAAGGGTAGTGTGGTGCAATTATAAAAAAAGCAATGAAAATGTTTTCCGGGCGTAAAAAAAGGAAAAAGTGATATCCGAAGGGGTCAAAAAGCCTAAATTTGGTTTTTTGAGTTTTTTAAGCGTACCCGTCAACAAAACACAACTTCAGTAACATATTCTGAAACGTCTCCGGGAGACGAACAAAAAAGGTTCTGAGCACTTTTTACGTGCGACGCACGGTTAAAAAGTTCAAAATTTTTACCCCCCTCCACCACCCCCCCTAAAATACGCGACCCGAGATTTCGGATTTTTCCTGGGGGTTCTAGCTATAGGTCGAGTGGACCACACCGCCAGTTCGGCCGAGCAATGCGCCCAGATGGCTGTGATTTTTTCGTTTTCGGGTTGTCCGAAATCGCCCCTTCTCGGACCCCTGGAAGCCCCCGGGGTCGTTTTTCGGGCGACTCATGGTACGGCCCCCGCCTATCTCGACGAGACGAAGAAAAAAGGTCGCAGTGATCGTAGCGCTAGGACGCTTCCTTAAAGACGTTCAAAATATTCGGGGGCCCCCCTGAGCCCCCGGAAGGCGGTAACCGGAAAGTCATAATTTTCTGGTCGGTTTCAAGGGTCGCTTGAACGCTGATCGTCATGAGTTTTGCTCTCCAAGGCCCCGTTTAGGCTGTGACTTTTTGTCAGTCAGTGAGTCAGTGACCCACTGACTCACTTTATAGTTGGCGCGTATCTACCTCTTCGCCTGACAATTATCTTCCACTAATTCCATCATTAAAATATCTACATCCAGCTAAAATAAACATTATTATCTTTTAAGCATTTTTAATTATACCGTTCAGATTACTTTTAATTATTGTAGTTTCATAAAGAGACTCTTTAATTAATTATTTTAATCATTACATTTAACAAAACAATTTTCGTCTATTTTTTAATGTTTACCACTTTTATGTTTCAAAAACTCACATTCACTATCTTTACAAAACATTTATTAACAAAACAGCTTACAAAACTTTTCAACTTCAGTCTACGAAGAAAACCCAAACAAACTAATACAATACCAAAAGATAGATAACTGATGAAACTAAAAATGAGTTAAACACGGGCAAGTACAAACAGTTTTGTATTAAACTAGCCACAGACATTAATTTTAATGATACAAAATAAACAATCTGAAATGATAAACAACGAATCACTGGAATTGTTTACTCTCTTATTATAATTTAAGAGCATTAGTCTTATATTACTTGTAACCAAAAATAAACCAGTCTATAATAAAAACCTACTTATCATAATAATAATGTAACGAAAAATAATGAAACGCACACAACTTTCTCTTGCCAATGCAAATAATAACCAATCTAACCTAACATTAGAAATAAACAAAAAACATAACCTTATTTTAATCATGAGTAAAAGACGCAAAATGAAAATCGACCTATAGGCTTAAAAGTACGGAAAATCACTCTTTCACGCTAAACTAGGCTCTGTAGAGAAAAATGCTTAAAATAAAAGTTGTAGATCTTTTGATTTCCTATAAATGTGATTATATACACTTTTATCGTAAAATGCATACTAATTCTGAAATCTTAAAAAAATCGATTTTTCACGTTTTCGTGAGAAAAAACAGAAAATCGCTAATTACCGCTAAACTAAGCGTTATACAAAAAAATGTTTGAAATAAAAGTTGTCGGACTTTAAATTATCTACAACTTTTATTATGTAAATGTTTGCCCTAAAATACAAAGCTGTAATCTTAAAAAAACCATTTCTTTACGTGAAAACAGCCTTACCGAGAATTTCAGCAAACATGGCGCCAGCCCTATCTTGTAGAGCATAAAAAATTTAGTAACCAGGCGATTTTTTTAAAAAAATCGTAGGACCAGTATTTGAGAAAATCGCAAAAAGTGAAAAATTACACGAATGAACTACTACTTCTGGTTGACCGATTTTGATGAAAATGTTCGTTTCGGGTCCGGTAGTGGTGTCTTAACTTAATTTTCAAGTTCGTACGATGTTGCGTTCTTGAGATATTCTGTTTACACACACAGACCAATCGCTAAAAACATGTTTTGTTGGGTTCAGGGGGTTTGAAAACGTGTAGATTTGGTGAAAACTCTATTTCGAAAAATCGACATGAAAACAATACTTGCCTTCCTATTTATTAATATTGGCAAAAAAAAATAAAAATTTCAGTTATTAATAATACTAATGTTTGATTTATAAAACATTGTGTAAAAAATAAATTGAATTTGTTTTTATTATTTTAGACCCACCGGGTTGGTCTAGAGGTAAAGTCGTCGCCAAAATCAGCTGTTTAAACAGCTGATTTTCGGAGACGAAGTTTCCTGGTTCAAATCCTAGTAAAGGTAGTTACTTTTATACGGATTTGAATGCTAGACAGTGGCTACCGGTGTACTTTGATGGTAGGGGTTTAATTAACCATACTCTCTCAGGAATGGTCGAATAAAAATATTATATTAAGCTTAGGCGGAGTGCACACGATACGATACGTAAGATACGATATTTATCGTATATCTTACATGAATGCACACCAGTGCGATACGATTTTATTTGTACGTTACAATCTTACAATTTCCTCAGTGTATAATGAGTTCTTCAAGCGAAGAGGATGCTGTAATCTCCCGCTGGTATTTCCGTAGAAAGCGAAATAGAAGGATAAACAGAAGGTTTTGGGTTCATCCATATAATTTACACAATGCACACCACAGCTCAGCTATTGTATATAAAGAACTATCGCTGCATGAAGATAAATTCACGGAGACATATAGAATGAGACCTGAGAATTTTTATTTTATTTAAAATTTAGTTTCCTCCGATTTAGAGAAAAAGGATACTCGTTACAGGATGGCCATCACTGCAGCCGAACAACTGTAATTTTTTAATTGGTAATGCCATATACACGGATATTTTTGTACCTCATTTACAAAGAATATCATAAAATCAGGATCGTCCTTCATATTGTAAAATTGTAAAAATATAATTAAAACAAATTTTAAACAATGAAAATAAGAACACGTGATAGTATGATGTTTTAACAGGGGTGTTAGAGCGACTAATGTCTTAAGATGTCTATAGATGTCGCTGTATTACTGGTTAATTTTTTTTTTAACGTCCGATTGTTCTGCAATTACTGCTAATGCAGACGGTGAATGATGAAATGATTTTTTGTAAAGTATGAAAAAATGCCCTGCCTGAATGGAATTTGAACCCAAGACTATATTACTGTATTACTGGTGTGCGGCAAGTTTTCACCAGCAATGTGTTTTGTATTGAGCAAGCAGACATTTATCGCATACGATAAATATCGTATCGTATAGGTGTGCACTCCCAAGACCGACTACAATACTCGAGTATTGTAGTCGGTCTTGGCACTCCGCCTTAGAGCAAATAATTAGTGCCGAATGGAATTTGTTTTTGATTATGCTGTGCGTATTTTTAATACGCATGCTCACTTGTATTGTTGGTTGCCTACGGCGGAGTACACTTAGACAGCGTAGACAGACTTTTTTCGTGCTTTCCCAATCCGTTTACGGACAGTGAACAGTTGTACTGCGTAGATTGGATCACCGTAACTATGAAACAGTGTTTTAGGTATTGTGGAATGAATATTGGACACAAGTGTGTTTGTATTTTAGTTTCATACTAATTAATAGAATACTCAAAGGAAGGCTATCTAGATACTAGACGAAATTTGAAATAATGCATTACGTCCCTTATTAAATATTTACAATATAATATATAATAAATATTTTAACTTGTATATAGAAGAGGCTATAAATGAAGTGAAGGAGAAATTTGACGTAGGAATAAAAATTCAAGGAGAAACAATAAAAATGTTGAGATTCGCCGATGATATAGTAGTATTAGCCGAGGCAAAGAATGAACTAGAGGATGCCTTAAATGGAATGGATGAGATCTTGAGGAAGGATTACTTCATGAAAATTAATAAGAACAAAACGAAAGTGTTGTGCAGCAGCAAGAGTGGTTTAGAAGAGATGGGAAATTTAAAAGTAGGCAACGAAAACATACAGGAAGTTGGGGAATTCTGCTATCTAGGGAGTAAAATAACAAAGGATGGTAGAAGCACGAGTGATATCAAGAGTAGAATTGCTCAAGCTAGAAAAGCCTTTGAAATGAAAAACAGCTTACTGACTACAAACATTGATTTACAGATTAGGAAAAATTTCTTAAAACATTATGTTTGGAGTGTAGCATTATACGGAAGTGAAACGTGGGTGATAGGGGCTGTAGAACGGAAGAGGATAGAAGCTTTTGAAATGTGGTGTTATAGGAAAATGTTAAAGATTAGGTGGGTGGACAAAATAAGTAATTTAGAGGTTCTTAGGCGAGTGGATGAAAAAAGAAGTATATGGAAGCATCTTACCAAAAGAAGGGATAGGCTAGTGGGGCATATCCTAAGACATCCAGGTATTGGGCTATCAATAATGGAGGGTAACATTGAGGGAGTAAATTGTAGAGGGGGGCAAAGATTAGAATATATAAAGCAAATTACAAAAGATGTAGGGTGTTACAGGTATGTAGATATGAAACGACTTGCGCAAGATAGAACAGGTTAGAGAACTGCATCAAATCAGTCGAGAGACTGATGACAAAAAAAAAATAAATATTGATAATTTGTTGGAATAAAAGTAACATATTTTCTGCCGTAAATTATTAAATATTATATTTTGATTCTTTTAAAAATAAAAGCCTTATCATTTTATAACAAAATTAAGAATTTCATGTTGGCACACCTGTTGTGTATATTATGGTTTCGAACATCATTTTTGATACGTTGTCCGTGGTTTTGACACTCGAAAGAAGTTGGTTGAATTTTATAAAAGAAAAGTGTCAGATAGAATTGAAACAGAAACTGTAAAATCGTGCCTTAATTTGATAATAGGGTTATAAATAATTAGTTATATAGCTGTATACTGTACCTTTTTTGTTTATCGAACGTTTTTTGTTTTGCGGTTGTGTAATGTCGATAAATATTATGAAATATAGTTGATAAAAAGTTAACCATTCACATAATTCTGTTGATACCGATTCGTGACATCATGCCAACAATATCGAGAAGTCTAAATCTTAAAAGGGGATTCGAAGTAAGTAAAGTAATGCCATGTATAATCGTATTTATTGCATGTATTCCTAAATCGAAGAGCATCTCGTTTAATTGCTCCTTTAATGTGCAAATTAAACATAAATGAGAAATTGGCGAGAATATGCATAACTTTATGTTTACTGTATAAATATGTACTAATCTTATGCTAGCTAGCACAATTTGAATTAAAGCTACAAAAATTAAGTTGTGTGTACATTTTTCTATAGTGTCTTTATTAAAAATAAATGTTTAAATTATTTTTTTATATTTGGAAAATGAGTTTCATGTCACTGCCATTTATATGAAAAAAGGACTGCATTTTTTATGGGAGAACAAAAGAAACTATTTTTGCACCCTGCAATTAAAAACTTCTGCATTGAGTCAGGTTGTTCAGTGAAATCTTTTTTTTTGTCATCAGTCTCTCGACTGGTTTGATGCAGTTCTCCAACCTGTTCTATCTTGCGCAAGTCGTTTCATATCTACATACCTGTAACACCCTACATCTTTTGTAATTTGCTTTATATATTCTAATCTTTTCCTCCCTCTACAATTTACTCCCTCAATGTTACCCTCCATTATTGATAGCCCCAATACCTGGATGTCTTAATGAGTGACTGATCAATATTTTTCTTAAAAATTAAATTTTTTACCTGGATTATGTTTTAATTTTAATTGTTTACTCATGATTAAACATCTAGGTTATATTCTTTGTTATCTTAATTGTCAAGGCATGTGATTGTTTTACAGTAGATTTTTCGGTGCTACTATACTATGTGGCCTACCGCGTTATGTTTAGTGAAATTTGTATTTCTTGATGTGGTAGCACTGTCCCCCAACACTTTTGGTGCATAAATGTGCACATATTTTACAGGTTATGTGATATTAAGAAAAAAGGACAAATTACATACAATAATTTACAATTAGCAAATAATAATAACTAATACGAGGTAGGGTCAAAAAGTTCCCGGAATCGGTTAATAGAAATTGATTGAAAGTATGTATAACAATTTTAATCCTATTTTCCTTCAAAATACTCTCTTCCTGCATCTAAGCACTTATTACACCATTCATACAATCGTTGAAAACACTCCTGAAAGCCATTTTTCGAAAGTTCTATCAGCTGTTTCGTCGCATTTTCCATCACCTCTGATGAATCAGCAAAACGATGTCACTTCAATATCATTTTCAGTTGTGGACTTGTGGAAACAGGTAAAAATCCGGTGGTGCAAGATCGGAAGAATATTGGAGGGTGTTCCAGAGTGGTGACATTGTTCTTTGCAAGGCATTGTTTCGCCATTAGGGAGCGATGTGACAAGGCATTATCATGCAACAAAAACAAATCATTCCCTGCCCATTTTCCCATTTTTCACGCCGTTTTCGTCGAATTGTATCTCGTAACCGTTTTAAGATCTCTGTGTGCAATTCTTTGTTGATTGTTTTCCCTGTTTGCACTGGCAAGTTGTCGAACGAGCTCAACATTCTCATCTGTGGTAGAAGTGGAAGGCTACTCAGTCCGAACATCATCTTTATTGTTGTGCGACTGTCACGAAAATGCTTGTGCCACTCGTAAACTGCCGTTTTTTTCATTGCATCATTTTTGTATGCTTTCTTCAGCATCTCAAGAGTCTCCGAGAGTGATTTCTCTAGCAACACATAGAATTTGATATTGGCACGCTACTCTGATGATGGCATTTCACAATACGACGAAAGGAAAAAAACTGCGTCTAAAATATCATACACCGCACGTAGAAAACCAACTCTAACTGCCTGCTGAAGGCACAGGACCTCCCTAGAGTGATACCAACCTTCCAAACAAAAATTTCCCTTCCAGCAAACAAATGCATGACTGCATGTGACCATTCCGGGAACTTTTTGACCCTACCTCGTAATACAATAAGGATTCACCCATTTATTTTTAGTCAGTCTGCACATTGTGAATGTCATTGAGAAAAGCAACAAACAAATCAGGTTCTACTTTTCTCATAATTTTCCATGATATATGGTCAAGGTGCGAATGAAATAATTCTTTCGGAACGCCTTTTTTTTGTTTAAGAATGTTTATTTTTGCGTCTAACCACGATCTCTCAATTGGTTGTGTGTATTGGCTCCTGTTAGTGGGTCAGTCGCATTGACATAGTTGGTAATGTGCTTGCCTCTCATCATGCGGTCTTGGGTTCAAATCCCATTCAGGCACGGCATATTTTCATACATTACAAAAATCATTTCATCCTTCCTTCACCATCTGCATTAGCAGTAATTGCAGAACAGTTGGACGTTAAACAAAAAAAAATCCTGTTTGTGGAACTACATAATTTCGCTGATGGTTAACCGTTGAATGCAGGTAACCAAATGTAGTTCACATAACCTGTAAAATATGTAAATATTTTTTAAAACCTATTGTTCACAACCATAACCTAATGTAGTTCTCATAACCTGTAAAATATATAAATATTTGTGTGCCAAAAGTGCTAGTGGACAGTGTTACCACATCAAGAAATACAAATTTCACTAAACATAACGAGGTAGGCCACGTACTATAGTAGCACAGTTTTTTTGCATGTAGCACTCTGAACTTCTTGGTAAAGGGTATTTCTACGCGATTGAGTAGATATCGCTGATTTCAGACCTTATTTTCTAAATTTTCTCTGACACATCCATCCGTTTCACTAACAATATTTTTTAACTTTTTTAATTAACAACCTTTTTAATTAGACAACTGAAGGGTTCAGTGGATGAAGGTGTTATGTGGCATAAATACACTTGTGAGCAATTGAGTGTTAAAGTTCAAAAGCTGTAACTTCATTTACTGATTTCAAAAAGTTATATTTTTGGTATCAGTATATTAAATAGACATAGGGAATTTATTTTAAGTATTCTAAACCTTATCTAATTTAGTTTTTAAATTGAATTTAACTAATTTTTGTGTAGATAACACCTTCTGTCACTAAAATATTTTTTAATAAAATGTCTATTTTAAAATGAACGAAGGTGTTATTATTTAGCGTATGGCTTTTCAAGACATTTAAAAATCAGCATCATAATTGTTATATATTGGGATCAAATATGACCCTCTGTCTATAAGGATGGGAAATAACATTAATGATTGTTTGGGAAACAAATAGTCATAAAAAAAACATGAAAAATATGTACATACAGTACGTAATTATAAAAACATGCTTAAGTCTATATACAGATATCCAGTCTGTCCAAGTAGGCTATTGATTCTGGAGTTGCCATCAGGAAATCCGCTCTATTCCCTCCTCTAAAGGCAGTTATTCTGCACTCTTTCACTATGTGATCAATAGTTTGTCTTTGACCACACTCACATAAAGGCGATGGTATTTTGCCCCATTTAAACAATAAATCAGCACACCTACCATGTTTTGTTCTTATTCTATTTAGAACTGACCATTTTCTACGAGGTAGTCCAAAACCTGGTGGTTTTTGTGAAAACCATGGGATTTGTTGTTGCTGCTTTGATGCCCATTCTTGCTGCCATGCACTGGGTATGTTAAATGCTTCCTCTTTGGCAGTAATTGCAGTTTTTGTAGGTGGCTTTCTTGATCGCAGACGAGTTTTATTTGCGTTTTCAATACCCTCATGAATTCTCAGGTCTTGATTGTCGACAATCTTATCATACTCTCTAATGAGGGAATTCTTGCGGCGCAGGTTTGGGGGTGGTATGTGGCTCAATACTGGAAGCCATTCGGTAGGTGTTGATCTGATAGCGCCAGTGATCATTCTCATGGTATTGTTGAGTTAGGCGTCTACTCTATGAGTGTGAGGGCTGCTTAGCCAGACAGGTGCACAGTATTCAGCAGCTGAGAACACAAGGCTCAGAGCTGTTGAGCGAAGAGTTGAGGCTGAAGCTCCCCAAGTTGTTCCACAGAGCTTTTGTATAATATTATTCCTTGCTTTCAATTTCTCTGCTATTCTTGATAGATGATGTTTGAAAGAAAGAGTTCTATCAAGTGTTATGCCTAGATATTTTGGGTATACGAAGGTGTTAAGTAACAACTAGTTAACAAAAAAATATTAAAATAAAACAAATTTATTTTAATAATAGGCCTAACTAAATTGCGTTTTTACATTATAAAGAAACTAATGAATAATATGTGTATTATAAATAGAAATTTATTGTTAGTATTAGTTATTTGATTTGTAGATGACACCTTCATCCTCTGGTATCTTCTTAATGGAACCAGATAGAGATTTCTGTGTTAATGCAATTGAAAAATATGCACATAAAAATTTCATTACCGATGAAAACTCAATTTTTGTGAAAAAGTCAGTTAACCCTTTATAGGGCAGTACTACGGGGAAAAATTTACACGATGTAAAATGTTAAATTTTGTTTTATAGTTTTATAGCGATTGAATACTGTATTTATAGTGCCAGAAAAGTAAGATATTTCTTTTTTTTTATTTTATTAAACATCCTATGTAGGATTTTTAAACAGCCGTATTATTTAAAATTGAAATATATATTTTCTAACCACCAGAATACGGTAACATAAAACACTTACCAATGTTTATAGCGCTTTCGTGTATCTTGTACACATCTTCAGTAAATTAACATTTATTACAAGTCAAAATTTAAAACTTCCTGCTCCTACCATGGTAGATAAGGTGATTCCTTATCTACCATGGTAGGAGCAGGAAGTTTTAAATTTTGACTTGTAATAAATGTTAATTTACTGAAGATGTGTACAAGATACACGAAAGCGCTATAAACATTGGTAAGTGTTTTATGTTACCGTATTCTGGTGGTTAGAAAATATATATTTCAATTTCTTTTTTTTATGTTAAACCCTGGTAAGTATACTTACGAAGGAACGTTTATTGAAATGGGAATCACATAATCATTAGTGGTAAGAATGCTTATTAAAATAGCTTGTAATCCTGTATAACAGAAAAATGTGTAGAAAACTTATCTCAACATTATATTGGGATCAATGCTTGCTTTCCCGTAAAAAAAACTTGAATTTTCTAAGCACTGTACAAAAATAACTACAAAACAACACGGTAGCGTACGCTGGTATGAATCCTTACCACATTCGTGTAACTCACAAAGCAAATGGTCGCTGCGCACTAATTTAAAAATGTGGATAGCCTACTTACCAGAGAACATCTATAAAACCGTAAAATGCCAATAAGGTTCAACTGCATAGCTTATTCTTTAAAAAAATCGACCTTATTGCCTGCCAGTGGTGGTAATTGTAATTGTATACTTACCACTATAAACTACTTACCTGTAAAGGGTTGACACCTTCATCCAAGTGTGTATTACAAATTAATCGAAAGTGTATTGATAAGTTTTGATAATGAAACGTTTTTTTCTATGTTGACTTGTCTTTTATTTATTAGAGGTTGAAAAAAAAACAACCCTCGTAATAGTTCTTCTTCTTCCTTTCACGGGTTAGGCGTTGCTGCCTGTTCCGAACCTCCACCATCCGCCCATCTCTTCCTTGGACGTCCTCGATCCTTTTTACCCCTTGGCTTGTACCATAGTGCCTGCTTGGGTACTCTTTCATCCTTCATTCTACCTAAGTGATCTATCCACTTCTTCCTGCCCTCCATTACTTTATCTTTTATGGAGAAGATATTAAGATGTTGTCGTATCTCTGTGTTTCTGTAACGGTCCTCTCTACTACAGCCATAAGTTTGCCGGAGAAATCTCATTTCTGCTGCTTGTAATCGGCTCTCTTCCCGTCTTGACAGAACCCACGTTTCACTTCCGTAAAGTACTGTTGGAGCAGCTATCGTTTTATAAAATCACATTCTAGTGTCTTTACTTGTGATGTTTTTCAAGTTCCTGTGGATAGTAGGCTACCACATATGTGTTGAAATGGGTGGATCCTATCATACACCTCCTTACTCTGTTGATAAGTTACATCGCAACCTAGATAGTTAAAATGGGATATCTGTTCTATAATCTTATTATACGAGGTAGGGTCAAAAATTTCCCGGAATGGTCGCTTACAGTCACGTATTTGTAAGCTGAAAGGGAAATTTTTGTTTGTGAGGTTGGCATAACTGGCAGTGAATGTGCTTTTGAGGTTAGCAGGCAGTTGTAGTTGGTTCCGTGCGTTCGGTGTTTAATATTGTAGATCGTAGTTTCTGTCTTTCGTCGGATTGTGCAATGTCGTCATTAGAGCAGCGTGGCAATATTAAATTCTGTGTGTTGCTGGAGAAATCACCCTCGGAGACTCTTGAGATGCTAAAAAAAGCATACGGAAATTCTGCGATGAAGAAAACAGCAGTTTACGAGTGGCATAAGCGTTTTCGCGACGGTCGCACAACAATTGAAGATGACGTTCGGACTGGGCGGCCTTCCACTTCCACTACAGACGACAATGTTGAGCGCGTTCGACAAATTGTGCGTGCGGACAGGCGAACAACCATCAATACTATTGCCTCTGAAGTTGGTATTTCACATGGGAGTGTTCACAGCATTCTTCATAATGACTTGAACATGCACCGTGTTTGCTTGCACATTGTTCCAAAAATGTTATCCCCTGAGCAAAAGGAAATGAGAGTGACCATGTCCAGGGACTTGATTGAAATGGCTGATGCAGATGACAGCTTCCTGCGCAAAATTGTTACAGGTGATGAGACATGGTGCTTTCTTTACGACCCTCAGACAAAACGGCAGTCCGCTGAATGGAAGTCAAAAACTTCACCAAGAAAACAAAAATTTCGTTTGGACAGAAGCCGGGGGTAAGGTGATGTTGGAGGTGTTTTTTGATTACCGTGGAGTGATTCATTATGAATTTATTCCTGAAGGGAGAACAGTAAATAAAGAATTGTACACAGAGATCTTAAAACGGCTACGAGATGCAATTCGACGAAAACGACCTGAAAAATGGGCAGAGAATGACTGGTATTTGTTGCACGACAATGCCCCAGCACATCGATCCCTAATGGTGAAACAATACCTTGCCAAGAATAATGTTACCACTCTGGAACATCCTCCATATTCTCCCGATCTCGCACCACCAGATTTCTACCTGTTTCCAAGGTTAAAAATGGCATTGAAGGGACATCGTTTTGCTGATTCGTCAGAGGTGATTGAAAATGCGACGGAGCGGCTGAAGGAACTTTCAAAAAACGGCTTTCAAGAGTGTTTCCAACAATTATATGAACGGTGGAATAAATGTGTAGATGCAGGAGGAGAGTATTTTGAAGGGAAATAATGTAAGAATGTTATAAATATTTTTAATAAATTTTTAATAACCAATTCCGGGAACTTTTTGACCCTACCTCGTATATGACAATTTTACTTCTGACAGGATCCTTCCCCCTGAATGCCATTACCCTTGTCTTTTTGGTTGAAATTGTCAAATTATATTCCTGGCATATTCTACTCATTTCATACACTGCTCTCTGCAGGTCATCCTCCTTCTCCTGTAATATTATCAGGTTGTCAGCAAATAAAAGGCAGTTTAACTTCAAACTTTCATTCATGTAGATACCTGAATGTACTAATGGTTTCCAACTCTTGATCACGTCATTTATAAAAATATTAAATAGCGTGGGAGATAGTCCACATCCTTGTCTTAGTCCTTTATTAATTATTATTTCATCAGAGTAGGAATTCCCCGTATCTACTTTATCCTCGTAATAGTTTATTATTAATAATATAGTGTTTTAAAAATGCCCATAACAGGCAGGTGGAGTGTTCAATTATTTGCACTTGATCTGTTGGTTCCAGGGCTAAAAAAAATAGTTCTGTTTCTTGGCACATAGTCAGCCACTTATATGACTGAACTATTTAAGAACAGAAGAGGTAGAGGAGTGAAAGACACTAGTCAGAGTTATCTCCTCTGAGAGTAATGAATTTCACTATGCAGCCAGACCCTGTGGTGAATGAAGTGAAGGTGTCATTTGCAGGGTGGAAAGTGGGTGCTTTTCGGAGGGCCTGGCATGCTGATAAGCATACTCTTTCAACTCAGTGAGTTGTGGCAATGGTAAACCACTTCACTCCTCGTTTTTACTTAGTAAAACCTCTACAGGTTCAAACCAGCCTTTCGGCTGTTGACCTAAACAACAACAACCTTCATCCACTGACCCCTTCAACTGTTATTAAAATGGAATTTCCATATTTACCTTTTTTGGTTGATACCAGTGTGTGGTGGCATCTTGAGCTGGGAGTCTGGGTTCAATTCTTGGTCATGTCAGACATGAGCATTAATGTGCAAAACAATGGTTTGTTGAATGTAAGCCTGTAACCACATCTTTGGGTACAGATGTGGTTATTGGTTGATTATTTTACACCTCGTCTGTCATGTTGTTGTTTAGGTCAACAGCCGAAAGGCTGGTTTGAACCTCTAGAGGTTTTACTAAGTAAAGACGAGGAGTAAGGTGGTTTACCATTGCCACAACTCACTGAGTTGAAAGAGTATGCTTATCAGCATGCCAGGCCCTCCGAAAAGCACTCACTTTCCACCCTGCAAATGACACCTTCACTTCATTCACCACAGGGTCTGGCTGCATAGTGAAATTCATTACTCTCAGAGGAGATAACTCTGACTAGTGTCTTTTACACATCTACCTCTTCTGTTCTTAAATAGTTCAGTCATATAAGTGGCTGACTATGTAATAAGAAACAGAACTATTTTTTTAGCCCTGGACCAAACAGATAGAGTGCAATTAAAATAACACTCCACCTGCCCGTTTTTGGGCATTCGTCTGTCATGTGATCTTGAAATGCATTTAAAAAAAAAATCATCCATGATATATTTTCATTCAAAAATAAATCTTTATAATGCATCCTGCAGTTTGAAATTAATTCTATTTTATATAATGAATTTATATAATAAATTTCACTAACCTTTCTTTTTAACTGCGTCAACTTTTTTTTTCACTTACGCGTGTTTCGGTGGATCCACCATAATCAGAGTAAATAACATATAGTAATTGAAACTAAAAACTTTATTTATTAAAAATCTACAGATGATTCATCTTCAGTCATTTGTATAAAACTTTTATAAGAAAGGTTAGTGAAATTTATTGTATAAATTCATGATATATTTTGAATACCGGGTGGATGATGACCTTACACTACCTGGTCGATCATTAACTCTGATGTCATCCAACCCTTTCCTAGACATTTTATAGTTACATCAGCTGTCAAAAACTTTTCTTTTGCTTTCTTTTTTCTTTTTAGGTTATGTTTTATGTTGAAAAATTAAGTTTAGGGACTCCTACTGCCAGCTACTGACAACTTCATATGCTACTATGTATTGATTAATGATTCTAATGCACACTGGGATTTTTGTAATCAATTTCGATGAAAATTCATGGTTTTACTGTATTTATTTGTCATACATACAGTGTACCAATATCAAGAGCGTGTCACATTTGGTGCAAGCTCCTATCCTTTGCCCTCTACATTCTTTTTTTTTTTTTTGTTTAACTTCTGACTGTTCTGCAATTACTGCTAATGCAGATGGTGAAGATGAAATTATTATTTTTTTATAACGTATGAAAATATCCTGTGCCTGAATGGGATTCCATCTACAATTCTTGAAAACTGATTTACTTGCTTAGGAATATCACACTGCAATGCAATTTGCTTTTCCCCTTAAGGCATTTTCGTGACTTAAGTATACCTGGTTGAAAATTTCAGTCTCCTACAACTCACCATTAAGTTCAGCTCTGCATGAATTGTTTAACAAGGTAGCTACACCTAAATTCAATAATACAAAACATTTAAAATTTAAGACCATATTTAGAGGTTTTTTAAAAAATAAATTCAAACCTTTAAGATTATTTAGTTTTTAGGGGGTCTGAAAACGTGTAGTTCTGGTGAAAACTCGATTTCGAAAAATCGACATGAAAACAATACTTTCCTTCCAGTGAAAGACGAAAAATGAAAATCAACCTCATTTTAGCGTAAAAGTACGGAAAATCACTATTTCACGCTAAACTAGGTTCTGTAGATAAAAATGCTTTAAATAAAAGTTGTAGATCTTTTAATTTTCTATAAATTTAATTATATACATTTTTGTCGTAAAATGCATACTAAGGCCGAAATCTTAAAAAAATCGATTTTCATACGTTTGCGTGAGAAAAAACTGAAAATCGCTAATTGCTGCTAAACTAAGCGTTATACAAAAAAATAATTTAAATAAAAGTTGTAGGATTCTAAATTCTCTACATTTTTTATTATAAATTTTTGCGCTAAAATCGATATTAAAGCCGTAATCTTAAAAAAAAACAATTTTTTTCGTGTAAAACTGCCTCACCTAGAATTTCAGCAGACATTGCGTGTACCCTATCTCGTAGAGCATAAAAAATGTAGTAAACCAGGCAATTTGGAAAACAAAACGTAGAATTCGTTTTTGAGGGAAATCGCAAAAAAGTGAAAAATGACATAAACTACTACTTCCGGTTGACCGATTTTGATGAAAATGTTCGTGTCGGGTCCGGTAGTGGTATGTAGCTTATGTTTCAAGTTCGTACGATGTTCCGTTCTTGAGATATTCTGTTCACACATACACACACAGACCAATCGCTAGAAGCATGTTTCTTTGGGTTCAAGGAATCTGAAAACGTGTAGATCCGTTGAAAACTCGATTTTAAAAATCGACTTGAAAACGATACTTTCCTTCCTATATATTCATATAGGCAAGAGAAAGTAAAAATACGGTGTTATGAGAGCGTTCCTGCATTTTTTAAAATTAATGTCAGTTAAAATTCAACCTTTCAGTACAAAGGATAAAGGAATTAGAGCGGTTTAAAAAAAAATGTCGTTCCCAATGGACTGAAAAAAACTGGTAAGTACTACGTATTTTGTTTCCAAAACGTTAGAAAATGCGTAATACACCTCCCTTGTTTTGTAATTGATACGAGTAAAATAACAAAAAACCAAGCTTAAAAACGAGCCATATCTGAAATGTTTATTTACTTAGTGAGATACGCGGTTACTAACAGAGGTTCATTTTTCATTGTACTTATTACTGTAGTTAATACACCGGGTGTCCCACGAACATATTGCTATTTTTTATTATTATACCGGACGGATCGTACACTATTGGAAACTTTACTGTTATAACAAGTATGTAAAAAATCTGGTGTGAAACTCACACAACTTTCTCTTGCCAATGCAAATAATTATTATAACCTAACATTAGTAATAAAACATTAAAAATAAACAAAAAACATAACCTAGTTTTAATCATGCTGTGTGAGAGACGCAAAATGAAAAATCAACCTCAGTTTGGCTTTTGAAATACGGAAAATCACTCTTTTCACGCTAAACTAGACTCTGTAGAGAAAAATTCTTTAATAAAAGTTGTAGATCGTTTAATTTCCTATAAATCAGATTATACTTTTTTGTCGTAAAATCCTAATAAGGCTGAAATCTTTAAAAAATCGATTTTCACACGTTTTCGTGAGAAAAAAAACAGAATATCGCTAATTACCGCTAAACTAAGCGTTATGCAAAAAATGTTTAAAATAAAAGTTGTAGGATTTCAAATTCTCTACATTTTTTATTATATAATTTTTTGCGCTAAAATGCATATTAAGCCGTAATCTTAAAAAAATAACAATTTTTTTACGTGAAAACAGCCTCACCTAGAATTTCAGCAAACATGGCGCCTATCTTGTAAAGCATAAAAAATTAGTAAACCAGGCGATTTAAAAAAAATATAGGACATTTTTGAGAAAATCGCAAAAAACTGAAAAATGACGCGAATAAACTACTACTTCCGGTTGAACCGATTTTGATGTAAATATTCGTGTCGGGTCCGGTAAGTGGTATGTAACTTAAATTTCAAGTTCGTACAATGTTCCGTTCTTGAGATATTCTTTATACACACACACACACACACACACACACACACACCACACACACACACACACACACACACACACACACAGTCCAATCGCTAAAAAACATGTTTTTTGGATTCAGGGGGGTCTGAAAACATGTAGATCCGGGGGGAAAACTCGATTTCGAAAAATCGACATGAATACAATACTTTCCTTCTTATATAGTTATATTTTTATTCCTAATATGTGTACGTTGCAATCTGTACAATTTAGAACAATAAGTAACCCCATGACCCAATGAGATGAGGATGGTGTGTATGACATGTAAATGAGGGTAGTCTTGTACAGACCCAGGCCGACCATACCTGAGAGAGTATAGTTAATTAAAACCCAACCATCAAAGTACACCGGGTAACCACTGTCTAGTATTCAAAATCCGTATAAAAAGTAACTACCTTTACTGGTATTTGAACCAGGAACCTTCGTCTTAAATATATTTATATTGGCCAAGAGAAAGTAAAAATAGCACCCTCTTGATGGGACACCCTGTACATGGATGGGTAAAGGTAGCGAATAAATAACGGGTGGCGCACATAAAAGTAGCCCCTATAACTTAGCCGAGATTGTATAATGTTTATGCCGAGTCGAGGAAAATTCCCCCCATTTTCCCCTTCCCGTGTACAACCAGCATGTTTAACCAGATATTTGATCAATTTATTAATCAATTAGCACCACACGAAATTACATATTCTTTTTTCCAACAAGACGGGGTGACTTTGTCACACATCTCGCAGATCACTGGCTCGTGTGCATAGTGTTCTTTACCGATGAGAGGACTATCTCTTTAGGCTTATGGCCACCGCGATCACCGGATTTGTCTCCTTGTGATTTACTACTTATGGGGAAAATTTTTTTTTTTTGTAATTCCTAATTTGTGTACGTTTGCACTCTGTTCAAATCAGAACAAGAAGCAACCCCATGACCCAATGAGATGAGGATGATATGTATGACGTGTAAATGAGGTGTAGTCTTGTATCAGACTCAGGTCGACCACTTCTGAGAGAGAGTGGTTAATTGAACC
This sequence comes from Catonia carolina, assembly GCA_035578175.1. Lineage (NCBI taxonomy): Eukaryota > Metazoa > Arthropoda > Insecta > Hemiptera > Achilidae > Catonia > Catonia carolina. The sequence continues at coordinate 438,254,471 of JAQMRL010000001.1, read as the reverse complement.
CCAACCATCAAAGTACACCGGTAACCACTATCTAGTATTCAAATCCGTTTATAAAAGTAACTACCTTTACTAGGATTTAAACCAGGAAACCTTCGTCTCCTAAATCAGCTGTTTTAACAGCTGATTTAGGCGACGACTTTACCTCTAGACCAACCCGGTGGGTATATGGGGAAATTTAAAGAATAAAGTATACGCCAGCAATCCAAAAATCCATTGAAAACCTAAAGATTTCGATCACGAACGTCATACGCACCATTACAGCTCACTGAACTCCAGTCTGTATTTCAGAATATGCTACGCCGCGATATCTTATCTGTACAAGATGACGGTTGACGCACTCTATATGTG